>PVKB01000165.1:0-543806 GCA_004027205.1 Ctenodactylus gundi | reverse complement strand
CTAGACTTTTAAGGAACTTTTTATTTCACTGGACATTCACCATGCAAGTAAACTTCCTCTGTGAGGAGAATCTCAAAATAGGACGGAGGCAGGGCCCTGTCCACCACCTCACTAGATGGGCTGGAAACGGGTCAGCACTGTTCCACCTGGGTGGCTGCTCAGATGGGTGACAGAGGCCCCAGGGTCCCACCTAGTCTGGAGCCCAGGGACTTGGCAGATGAGGCGGAGTTCCAAGTTGATGCACAGCAGAGAGAACTCAGTGGTGATGCCTCCATGTCCTGTTTGTGGCCCTCAGTTCCTGAAACACCTGGAGCAGGTGTGACTCTTACACTCCACTACCTGACCTCTTCTAGCCCAGGGCTCCTGCCTCTTCTTGTCGACTCAGCCAGCACATGGATAGTCTTCCAATTCATTCTTTTTCTGCTAGGGTAGTTCCTATGTTTAGTATGTAGAATTCTGAAGGGTACAGTTCTTTTGCAACGGTAGTTTTGAAGTTTCAGTCACCCAAGAGTTTATTAAAAAATCTTTTTCTTTAAATTGCAGTTGGATGTGTATGCATTCATATCTTTGAAGAGAAACTGTGCTTCTAGTTTTACTGTTAAATCATCAAATGGAAAGCTGTAATATTTTTTGTGGCCTAAATGTTTACTTTTTGTAAATGCAAAAGTTAAGCATACCTTATAGAGACAAAGTTCAGTACAGATTTATTCATTATGCAGTGGTATTCTCTGTTTTCTTGTATTTTGTTGTGTTGACCTGAGCCAAAACCAGAAATACTCTACTGCGTTTCATTAGCATTATACTAATTTATGCATTTTATAATATTTTTACTTTATTTTGATGCAGTTATTTGATGCATAAATGTTGATGAGTTGTACTCTTTACCGATATAAAATTATTTTCTTTGATTTGTGCAATGTGGTAAATATAGTGCTTTGGGCCGTAGGTTCTCCTTGTGGTTTTTACTGTTTGTCAGTACTAGAACTTGAGCCCAAGTCTTTCCTACTGAGCTCCACTCCCAGCACTTTATTTTTTATTTTGAGTAAGGATCTCACTAAATTGTTAAGCTACCCAGGCTGGGCTCAAACTTGTAATCCACAGCGTCCTGGAATACTGAGATTATAGCTGTGCTAGCTCCATGCCTAGCTTTGTTCTGCCCTTAGTAACAATCCCATTACGTTGCTACATCCAGCTCTAGGCACCGTGCTTGGCACAAAGATGCTCACTAGGTGCCAGCGAAATGCAAATATATCGGCTTCTGGGGGCGCAGGAAAGCCCTGTGGTCTGAGTTCCAAGGACAGCATGAATGCTGGCTCCTCCCTTCTCCTCAAATGCTGCAATTTCCTATGGAAATTCCAGACCCAGCTAGTTCAGACAAATTCTGGCGCATCTGTGTGAGAAGGCAGCTGTGTTGCCAGCCTCCACCTTATTGGACCCCTTACTGTCAGGTGTGACGGGGATGAACTGACTGGGCTCTGGGGGTGGCGGTGGCGGGACCCAGCAGTATACAACATACACAAGGAGTCAGGGGCCAGAGCTCAAACATTCATGTCCCAAAGGAGCACTGGGAGGGGTACTGAGAGACAGGAGGGAGCGTGGAAACACGGTCAAAAGCCCGGGAGAGACAGCACCGAAGGAAGGGCCAAAAATGGGGAGGGATGCATTGGGATTTTATTTATGTTATTTTTTTGTGTGTGTCCTGGGGATTGAGCCTAGGGCCTTCATAACGAGCTATATCTCAGTCCATTTTTATTTTTATCTTGAGGCAGCATCATGCTAAGTCACTAAGTCACCCAGGAAACTGGCAATCTTCCTGCCTCAGCCTCCCGGAATGATAATATCACAGGCCTAGGCTACTGGGGCTTCACTCACATAGGAAAGCTACACCAAGACCAGTAGTGGCTGGATGTTGAGTCTCTGCTGAGTCTCTGCAGAGGTCCTTTCAGCCTGTACTATTCCCATTCTGGAGGTGACAGTTCTGGAGGGGCCTGAGGACACGGTCCTAGGGCTCACCTTGTGTGAGGAGACTGTGTTAGTGGGTACTGCTCCAGGCGCAATGCGGTCTGGGAACTTCAGTGCTACCACCTTTGTCCTCATAGCTCCTCCAGAGGTGACACTGCAGGTGCAGAGAGGGTCCCCTAGCCCAGAAAAGATAGCAAGCCTAGACCCAGGCAGCTGCCGCCTCCAGAAGCACCCTCAAAGCCTTTTGAGGAAGCTGCTTCTGGGATAGTGGTTAAAGTGCTTTCCTAGCATATATAAGCCCCTGGGTTGACCTCACAGTGCCACATAAAGACTAGCCGGTGTGGTAGTACACACCTATAATCCTAGCACTTGGAAGGCTGAGGCAGGAGGATTGCCATGAGTTCAAGGCCAGTCTGGGCTACATAGTAAGTTCAGAAACAACTTGGATTACCAAGTGAGACTGTCTTAAAAAAAAAAAAAAGGAGAGAGAAAGAAAAGAAAGATAAGAAAAAATGGCTTCTGCCTCATCAAATTTAGACACTCATATAGTTGGTTTGCAAATGCTTACAATGCTTCATATTCATGTTCAGTGAAGTTTCTAATTACTTTGTCCACAGAGTGTGAATTAATTTCAAAAAGAGGGCTGTAATCCCAGCACTCAGGGAAGCCGAGGTAGAAGAATCACAAGTTGAAGCCCAGTCTGGGCAATTTTAGTGACTCAGTGACACCCTGTACACAAATTTAAAAAAGGTTGTGGATGTAGCTCAGCACGAACAGCCTATATTAGAAAAACAAAATAAAAACAAGACCCCCCCCAAAAAAAAAAAAAAAAACAAAGAAGAAAACAGCAACAGCAACACCCAAAAACAAATAGGACATCTCAATTTTAGTGAAAACTGGTCACTATTCTAACACTGGATCAGGGCCCACCCAGGGCAGATTGCCCCTCAGATAGACATGGGGCTAGAAACCAATTTGGGGAGACAGAGGCTTCTACCCACTTCAGCTACTGCAGAAACAACGCGGCGCCTGTGACTTTGGGAGGACGAGTCTTGTTTTAATTGAGAGCACTAACAGCACGGTTCCCAGCATTTACAGACGAGAACGTTTACCGCATGCACTTGCTGATCCTTTGAGGTCTGTTAGGGTTTAGATCAAAGATGTCCCTGAAGTATTAGTTATCAGAGATGGGGCTTTTGGAAGGTGACTGGTTCGTGGGGTGCTGTATATATCCACACATCCACCCATGGATGAGCTCATAGCTGCCTGCACTGTGAGGGGGTGGGGCCTGCTCAGAAGAGGCATGCCATATTGTTCCTAGCTGGCTCTGGGGTATGCTGTCACTCTCTTTGCCCTTGAGCTCTCCCCTTCCCCTTCTATCTCCCTCCCTCTGTTTCTTGGCCCACATGGGTTGAGCAGCTTTCCTCCATGCTGCCCTTCTGCCATGCTGTTTCTGCTCTGTCACCAGCTGTTATGGTTAGATACTAAACAGCTCTGAAAGTCTCAAGTATTCAGAAGGTGACTGGACCATGGAGGTGCTACACTCATTAGTGGATTCATGCATTGATTTCATGAGCTGTCAGGAAGTGGGGCCTGGCTACAGGGAGGGGCCGTGGCTGGGGTGGAGCCTGGAAGGGTCTCTTACTGCTTCTGGCTCCTCTATGCTCTCTCTCTCTGCTTCTTGGCTACCACGGATCAACGTTCTCTGCCGTGCTTTTCCCCATTGCCTGTTCCTGCCTTGAAGTTAGCCAACCATGCAAGGACTAAGACCTCTGAAACTGAGAGCTAAAACAAACCTCTCCTCCATTAAGTTCTGTGTGTCAGGAGTTATGTCCCAGTGATGAGAAAGTGACTAAGGTACTAGCCAACCATGGACTGAAATCTCTGAAATTGTGAGCCAAATAAATCTCTTCAGTTGTGGGTCTTAGATGTTTTGTTCCAGTGACGAGAAAGCAACTTACGCAGTTTGTTTGGTTCATGCTGAATGCTTTGGGTGGGTGGGGTAGGGGGAGGCACAAAAATCCTTAGAAGAAGCTTATGAGGTAGTGCTAAGATCACCTGGTTTTAGAGGTGGAAACCGCTGGGAATGTTCAGGTTACTCCCAGGTTCAGGATTATTCAATGACAGGTTTGCCCCTGTGTCTGCTCTCCAAGAAAGCCCTTCCTCGGTGTTTGGCAGAAACATGGAGTGCCCATGATGTGGCTCTCATTTCAAACTCACTTAACAAATGAGTCTTCTAAGCTACTTGGAGACTGTGTTGTTCTCTCTCTTTTCTCCTAATGAAAACCAGTGTTTTTCTGTTGTGTCTAGGATGTGGCAGCCCAATGCCATGTATGCAAGTCTTGGTTTCTAGCACATCATTGTACTTTTCCTTGCTGCAAAATGTAGCATTCTTTCAGTAAGAACTTTCTACCTAAAAATAAACTAGTGCCAAACCCTACAATTACACCTCTCTGTGGGAGACACCTGCTTTCCACTCGATTTTCCCGAATGCACAAGTCCAATCTGCTGGTCTGCTCATCAGTCATGAAGAGGCCTGAGTATTGTGTAATTAACTGGAAAACCAAAACTATAGAAGTCTGAGAAACCATGCAGATTTCGGAGGAGTGCTAGGAGCAACCTTATTTTTAAATCACCCGTACGCTACTTATCTTACCTGTCCTGCCCGGAGCTGGGAGCTGATCCAGAGGGGCCAAACTCCAGTCCCAGGGCCAGGGACCAAGACTTAGGCCTACTGGCCTAGGTTCACCTTACTGACCCCGCTCTACGCTTGGCCACCGCCTCTCCTTTTCTCTCCTTTTGCTATGTAGGGTCTACACCAGGCTCCTGGATGTTCTAAGCTGATGGCTCTCACATTCATGAGGCTGGCAGATTTTACAGATGAGGATACCCCCTTAAGTAGGTTCACTGTGGCAGTAGCCTTCCTCAGCCCTCCTCACACAGAAGATGCATATAATCTTGGTAAGGGGGTTTATAGCCAACTGATCAGGGCTCTTTAAAGGACATGTGCATCTATGGGTGATGGTGGGAACAAATTGTGAAAGACTATTTCAACTTTCATGAAGTATCTGCTAATAATCCAAAAGGTACTTATGTAATTGGGGATCAAGCCAGAGCTTTCAAACTGAGCTACATCCCCAGCCCATGCTTTATTTTTGATTTTGAGACAAAGTCTCAGCAAGTTGCTAAATTGACCACATTGGGCTCAAAGTTGGGATTCTCCTGCCTCAGCCTTCCAGAGTGCTGGAATTAAGTCCTGCACCACAGGGCCTGTATTCCAAAGGGATTTTTAAAATAATAAGTCACTATGAGAGGAGGGCTAGAAGTTTTTTCTTTTTCTTTAAATCATGATTAGGAATACAACCTAGAGTCAGGAAAAGGAGGATTGAAATTAACAAAAATGAATAAGTAGAAACAAGGGTGTTTAGAAGCAGATAAAGTATTAAATAAATGGTGAAAAGAAGTGCTCGATAAAGAGGCTAGCTGAAAACAACTCCTGTTTATAGAAAAACAAACCAGAGTGAGTCATTAGGCCCACAGGAGCCAGCAGGCAAAGTGGCAGGAGAGCTTCTGTGAGGGAAGGTATGTGGTGCCCTCTGCCTTCAGTTCACATGCCTGGAGTTACAGTGACGATGTCAGCCAGGGCTCCAGACTGCTCCCAGCAATATTAAAGCTGCTATGCTGTTTGGCTTAAAAATTTCCCCAAGGTGGCTGTGGCTTGGTCACAGAGGCTAGTGTTGCTATGAAAGGTGCCATACAATACCACTGTATCACACATCCTCGCAGAACCCCTGGTGACACCCCCACCCCGCCAGAGGACTAGCTGTCATTGTGGTCATCACACCTGCTGAGGGTTGCAGTGAATCAAGGCATCGTCCAGAGAAAGCCACTCGGAGTCCTAACTGCAACAGCTGGTTTCTAGCACATCAGTGTGCTAGGGGTAATCTGCCAAATGCTGGGCATTCTGAGTGCTCTACATGTATTTACTTCGTTACCCTTTCAAACACCCTAAGAGGTAGATATTGTTACCAATTCCATTGTACAGTTGAGAAAACCGAGGCGCAGCGAGTTGAAAGTGGCTTGTCTAAGTCCCACAGCAAGTATCTGGCCCCAGGCAATTCGCTGCCACATCCCAGGTCTTAACGGTAGGCTCTTTACTACATGGAAAAGATGGGACACGATTCCATGCAGTTCCATTGGGGAGGCAAGAGTTAAAAGCAACTTCAGTTAATAAAACCAAGACAAAGCTTTGTAGGGCAAACATGGCCTTTAAACCGAACTGTAGAATATTAAGACCAGGAAAAAGTAAATTTAATACAAAAGACTACTTGGCACAGCAGAAATTACAGTACAAAACTTTACTTTTCTCAAGGAGAACTGAGACTGTAAGCTCTGAGACTCAAGTAGAGAGTTGGAACTAATAGTGTTACTACAGGAAATGAAGTTTGTTCTGAGGTGTGTTTGTATCCCTTTAGGTATGGGGAAGCAGGAGCTTTTGCTTATTCTCCCAGGACTGTCCCTGGTCACCTCTACCACAGGCCATCAGGGGGCTGAGGAAATGTGAGCCCGTCCCACCATCGTCTCTAAGGACCTCCGGTCTAGGAAGAACGACAGCCCGTGGATGCGGGACAGGAAGCAGCTGCCGATTATCTCACTATCTCCAGGGTCTGGGACCCATAGCAGCTGGAGACCCATGGTAGCTTAACAGTGAGACCAAGTCTTGTAACCGACAACCTCTGGGCCCTGTCCCCTCCTCTGTTCTGAAGAGAGCTGCCTGAAAGACAGCAGAGGTTCTGGGGGTCTTTTGGAAGAACCAAGGTCCTGAAGGGGCTGTCTCCTGCCTCTGCCTCCTTTCTCTCTGATGCCTTCTGTTGCAGGCCAAGGGCCCCCGAGGAGCTCGGGGACAGACAGGGGTGCCCTATGTCAGGCAATGGAGGGACCCCGGGGTATGGTTTTATTTCAAGTGGCTGATGATATGGCCTCCTGGGTACAAAGCCACCCGCTACACACACACACCAAAAGGTCACACACGTCGCAGGATGTAAAAAGAGAAAAGCAACCGGTAACTCCAGGTGTGGCAAGATCAAGGCAAGAGGTGCACACGCTGACACGAAACACCGTGGAGCCTTGCACCTGCAAGGATTACCTAGAGGTGCAGCCAGATGGCACAGTGCGTGACGCGAATCTGTGCGCCCGGCCCGCCGACTCACCTACGCAGTTATCGCACAGGCTGCAGTGGGAGGCGCGAGGCGGCCGGAAAATCTTGCAAGTGAAACAGTACTTAAGTTTCACAGTCTGGCCATTGATGACGACTTCTTTGGTCCTGGGAGGTGGGCGGTACCCCCCGGAACTGGTGCCATTTGCTATATCTGTGGAGAAAGAAGAAACAGAGGGCACGCCCTGCAGATCTGTCACTCCAGTTCCATGGGTCCCGCCACCACCTCCCTTTCCAGGCCACCAGGTGACGAACTCACAGTTCGGTGGCCACACGGGCCTTCGAGCGCCTGAAGGCACGGCACACAGACCGGTCGTCCCATCAGGCTCTGGGCGGCCCACCGGGGCTCTCAGCTACACAGGGGACAGAGCTCTGACCAGTGGCCTGTGAGCACAAGTGGCCCTGCCCAATGTGGGTACAAGAGATATCAGGGACAGCTTTGGGAGCCAGAGCTGGGGGCTCCTAAATGACCGTAGGGTAGGTTCTGCCCTCACCACCTGCCCACCACTCCTATGGGACCCACATCTGAAGTGGGCACTTGTTATACCCTGTCAATGCGGTGCCTGAGTTAATTTCCCCTCCAGTTCCAGCATCTCCCCGCTTTGCTCACTATACTGGTCAAACGGATCTATCTATACCATGCATGGGGCTAGGTATGTGGGAGTATATCTTTTAAAGGCATATGTAAAAAATCATTAACTACTTTAAAAATCACTTCTACATTTTATCTGACAAGCACCTTTTAAATACAGATGTGTCTGTTCTTTAAAGTTTTCTTTTATCTTCTTCCCCTGATCTCAGATTAGAAGCGCATGAGGACCTTTTAAAGCTGCCCTAAGACATCTAATCCAACAGGTGACCTGAATATGGAACAAGCTGTGTCCTCCCACTCTACAGGAAGACAGAACTTCCAGGTTTATTCTCATCTGGCCTCTGCATGGCCCCATTTGGCCTGTGGGCAGGCAGCAGCGCAGTCAACAGAACTGCAGGCTACGAAGAGCCAGTCAGCCTAGAGTCTGGTGATGAACACAGGTGAGCAGTCTCTGTGGCTGGACGGGTCCTGGGAACCGTCAGAGCTGGGAGCCTTCAAGGTAGCTGCCATTTCGATTCATACACACTCAAAGGACACATTTTCAGGTAGTGACAGTTACAACTTCTTATTTCCAAAGTGGTAGGACCTAATCTTAACATCCATTTAGGCCCTTCACACAAACTCAAACTGAGCAGTAATTACGAGAAGAGCTTCCAGAACTACTGATTACTGTGGGCTTGCTCATGGGCTTTGGACTTCACTGGTGTGGGGGGACAGTCTGGCCTTAAGACTTCCCAAAGCTCCTCAAACACGCCAACCTAGAGCCGGAGCTAGACCATTTCTCTGCGTCTGTGTTGTTCCAGGTGTGATGCACACAGCTCCCTTCTCAACTGACAGCTCATCCCAATGGCTGAATCAGAATCTTCACATTTTACTGAAATTCACCAGTGATTCATACACTGGAAAGTTTGAGAACCCTGATCTAGGATGCTTGGAAATACTCACACATTATCCATACATGCATCTTTATCAGCGACTCGGGAACACTCGTTTGTATGGTAAAGGGCTAAACTTAGAGAACGCATGAGCATTCACAGGAAGGAACATGCCAGAAAACACACTCAGTGCCCCTCCCCCTCCCCAGTCACTGGCCGGTTTAGAATGGCTGGTGGTATCTGGAGGCTGCTCCCACCAGCAGAATCTGCAGCTCCCCTCATGATTCAGGAATCTAACAACTGACTCAACCCCCTGGCCTCTACCCCTAGTCTTGAAGAGGCTATTCCAGGACCAGTGGTGCAGGCCTGTAATCTCAGTGCTCTGGCAGGCTGAGGCAGGAAAGTCACAAATTCAAGCCCAACTTGGACAACTTAGTGACTTAGCAAGGCCCTGTCAAAAAAGGGGGTGGGGGCTGGGGATACAGGTGACTGCAAAGGCCCTGGGTTGCATCTCTAATACCACACACACACACACACACACACAGACAAAGAGGCAGGCTGCGGGAGTCCTGAAAATCTGCCTTATCCCTTTCACCTAAGGCTTTGGAGTCAGTGAAAATTTCAATCCCAGTGGTAAGGAAGACATTTTAAGCTGCTCCCCACCATTTACTAGTCATAGAAAGTGAAAGTTCCACTGGCAGGAAGGAGAGTTCAGGGCCATGTCTGGAGGGCAAGGAATGGAACAAGTCAGGATAGTCCTCTCCCTCTCCCTGGGAGCCAGCCCTCCTGCCTAGCACCATCAATCAGCTTTCCAGCCCTCCCAAGGGCTCTGGGTGGCCTTGCCAATCGGGACACCCTCTCTTGGCATGTGCCCCACTTGCCTGGCACCCTGGTGGCCGCCCTATCAGCAGCATCTGGAGCAGCTCCAAGTTCCAAGAGTGTGTACACTGGGAAGAGAGCGTCTTCTCCATGAGCTCTGTACTAAGACCTCAGATGGCATGGCCACATGCATTGCTAAGCATCAGGGGGAAACGGACGAGCTTTGACGTATCAACGACAGGGGTAGATCCCTGTGGGTGCCCATGGATGCTGTGGAGCCTGTGTCAGCTATAAAATCCACTGTTTCTATTTTGCTCTTGCAAACATGAGTGGAAAATCTCGGAGGCCATGTAGAGAGTCAGAAAGATGCTAGCCCACTGAGAAGTTTTGAAGCTCAATTGTGAAGGCAATGTTTTTTTTTTAAATACAGAAATAACAAACTCACCAGCACTAGAACTATGTAGTAAGCCTAGCTCTCTGTAGCAATGACTTGGAGCTGGCACGCCTTATGAGGGACTCTGCTGCTCCTGTAGTTCCCAAGGACAATTTTTTTTGTAAGTTTAAACCTTTTATACAAAGTGAGCTGAAAACTAGAATTCAACAAACACAGCAAACTGAAGTTTCAGAATGAAATCCAGCCCCTGAAGTCTTTTACTACGTTTGGAGGGCTCATCAAGTAATAGGAATGGAAGAGTCCGAAGACCCGGCTTCAGGCCTGGCCATGCCATTCAGTGAGGGAAGGACCAGAGAACTGAGAAAACAGTCCAGCAACATTTACAAAGGACTTACACTGCCACACACGAGCTGCATGGGACCTGTGTGGGGTGGGAAGGCTCCTGTGGCTGTCTGGGCCTCCCAGCCATTTCAGTGTCCCTTTTGGGGAGGCGGGGGAAGAGGTGCTGGTGATTGAACCCGGGGCCACTGCACTGAGATGTATCCCAGGAACCGCCCCCCACCGCACCCCCCCCCCCAAGAATTTTTTTTTTTTTTTTTTTTTTAAAGCAGAGCTTCCCTAAATTGCTAAATTGCTCAGGCTGGGCTCAATCTATCTGCCTCAGGCCCTAGAGTGCTGGGATTACAGGCCTGTGCCAGGAGGCCTGGCTTCAATCTGACTGGATTCATTCTTCGTATGGCCTTCCAAGTCAGCCTTCTAAATGTAATTGTCCCTGAAGCTCCCAGAGCCTCTTTGGGGCACAGGATATTCCTGTGTGCCTGGCTGGCTCTGCCTACAGCATGGTGTTACAGGAGACTCTGTGGCCGCATACATGTCCCTGAGCGGCCATGCTGCTGCACACTCACAGCCAGGAGCAAAGTGTTCTCTGAATCGGAGTCCCTTGCTGCTGTCTGCAGGGATGACCCTACCTTTCAGGTCCAGTTCAAGCTTGGCTCCAGCACACAGCTGGGAAGTCAAGTCACTCATTTCCTCCTTTGGACTCTCACTGAACTTAATTCATCGATTTTTTTTTTTTTTTTTGCCAGTTGATTTGCGCTATATTTCAAGTAGGCGCCAGCCCCAGGGCCCAGGGCTTCCACCACCAACCTGAGGACAAAAGCTTTTTTTCAACATTCAGGCTGAAGCTGATGTTTGATCACAAAGCCTTTCTGCCACCCCTGGAGGTTACGGCCCCACAGGCCCAAGCTGCCTGGCCTACAAAGACAAGGAGTGAATTCCTGCTCTAACCCTCAATTATTCTGGTTTTGGGGTTGTAATTCTACTTCTTTTAGGTATTATTTGTTGCTGGCTACAACTGGGCCTCTGCTTCTTAGGGCTGTCTTTGTGGCTTACAGATGGCTATTGAGAAAGAATAATCTAAGTCTACAGCAGCTACTGGGTCAAGAACAGGAGGATTCCGAGTATTTCGTATTTGGGCAGGGGAGCATCTAGCATCCAGCAGGTTCGTATGTCGGTATTTCTCAAGGGCTTTTTTATGCACAAGCATTCTGAAATCGAAATTAAAAGCTTGAGAAAGTTTTTACATTCTTAAAGGCTTCCTTTCCACAAGTCGTTTGGAGTTTTGGGCACAGAGGTAGGAAAGCAATAATACTGCTGATATCAGTACTAACCTTGAAGTCAAACCTAAGGGGACAGAATTGGAGGACTTGGGGGTGGGAAAGGGGAGCTGGTCAGTGGGTGAGCTCAGGAATAGAAATTCCATTGATTGAGATGCTTTATCAAAGAGAAGACGCAGGCTAGCCATAGACCTTGCATAAACTGCTGTTAATGTAAGCTGGAATCAGTAGCATAGGCCAACAATTACAGTACTCTGGGAAGCTGAGGCAGGAGAATCACAACCTGGGCAACTTAGTAATTTAACAATACCTTGTCTCAAAATCAAAACTGGGCAGAGGATGTAGCTCAGTATGAAGACCTTATGCTCAATCCCCAGAACCACAAAAAACAAAACACAATAAAGCAAAGTGAAACAAAGCATAAGCCTGTTCCTTCAAGGCTGTTTCTGAAAGAGCAGCCATCTTTCCCTCCTGGAAGAGCAGTGTGGCACTTGCATTAAGACAGACCACTTGTTTCTCTTTATATTTATTTATTTCTTATTCTCCAAGTTGTTATCTAATAAGTGGATTCTGATGTGTTTAAAATGCAAAGAGAAAAATCTCAACTTTTCCAAGATGTTGATTAAGATTCTTTCCCTAGCAAAAGGATTCAGAGGAGCCGAGTTCCCTGGTGCATTTGTGTTTCACAGACCATTAACCAGTTGACAGAGTGTCTGCTAGAGCGGTAGGAACCACTGCTAATCAGAAGCAAGTGGGAATGACGATAAAGCCAGTGTAAATGTGACTATATACTCAAGTCTGCGTGACTCCATTTAGCGCCTCTGCTCTAGGAGTACAGCTGTCAGCTGTCCCCAGTGCAGAGCTGGTGGCTCCAGCCAATCTCCAATCTTCAGGAGGCTCATTGGTGCTTAGCCTCATTGAGGACAGAAAGTACACAACCTAGGAATGCTTGATCTATTCTGAAGGAAAGGGGCGATTTACCAGCATCCCTTGGCCTACAGTCTGCAAACTACAGCCCACAGGAAATACTAATGATGATTTGATGCTTCCTATTATTTCAGTGGTTAGGAAAAAAGGAGAGCAAGTTCTCTATTCACACTTGCTAGGTTTCTATTCAAGACTGTAACATGCAATATCTTCTTACTAATACATGATCTTTACAAATGTGTGTTTGCAAATTTGCCTCCAGTTCCCTCCAGCCAATTAAAACTTTTGCAATGTGACCTTAAAAAAGATGAATATTTAAATTTAAAGAATTCATTATACATTGCTCCCCCCCCACACACACATACCTTTTTTTTTGAGACATGATCTCACTCTGTAACCCAGGGTGGTCCTGAATTCACTATTCAGTTCAAGTTGGCCTCAAATTCACAGCAATCCTTCTGCCTCAGTGCCTCAAGTGCTGAGATTACAGGCATGTGCCACCATGCCTGGCTTATGTGATGCTGGGAAATTGAACTCAGGGTCTTGTGCTTGCTAGGCAAGTGCGCTAACCACTGTGCAATTCCTCCAACCCCACAACTGTCCTTAATCTCTCTCAAATACTCATCACTCCCCTCAGAATACTCCCTCCTTGCTTCAAACACATGATCCTATCGTTCTTGTCACTTTCTGAAGCGGTTCTGGATGTTTTTATTTCATGAATGTATTTATTGGCTGCCTTGATACCCTGAATCATTCAAAATGTTTATCTGTCACGGTCACTTTGACTTTGGGGAAGAGCCAAAAGTCACCTGGTGTAGATCTAGTGAATAAGGTGGATGAGGACACACTGTTGTGTTCTTATTTGATAGAAATTCCCACAGACAGTTCAAATTGATTTAAGACATTGAGGCAGTCAGGAAAAAACATTCACAAAAGAACTTCCAGAACTGCTGTAGAAAGTGGCAAGAATGGCGAGACAGGTATGCTGGCTGTGAGGGGGAGTGTTTTAGAGGTGCTGCACAGTAATGTGTTATATTAGTTTGGGTTCTTTCAAAAAGCAGACTCTATAGAAATTATAACAAAAAGGATCTATTCAGAAGGCTTTCAGATCTGAGGATAGAGATAGCCCAAGATGGTGGCCTGCATGTGCGAGAGTTGGAGTGTCCGACGGCTGCTCAGCTGTGAAGTAGAACATGCATCTGGGACTGCAGGACAGGCTGCGAGAGTCTGCTGCAGATCTCAGTTGTTCAAAGAACAATGGCAAAGGCTAGAGACTGAAGATTAGTAATGAACAGGCAGGTGCGAGGCGAGACTGGAGTGAATCTGTGATGAAGATCTGCAGCGTGCAGCAAGTCGTGTAGCAAGTCATGTAGACAATTGCGAAGGCCAGAGCCTTCCCAGAGGGAGAAGCTGTAACAATCTTTCTTCTTCCTTCCTTTTATACAGCTCGAGTTCCCAGTTGGGCCTCCCACATCTGGGCAGGTGCTCTTCCCTCATTCGCTGGCCCACAAATCACTCCCACTCTAATTCAGGCTGATTCCCAATTGCCTAATCTAGGCATGGTTCCTAGACCCTAATCCAGGTGTGGCTCTTGATTGCCTCAGATTGCCATAATCTCTCCAATGGTCACATGTGTCTTTTACCATAATACATTTTTAATTTTTATTTAAACATTCACTGTATTTTTTTATTAGTTAGCAGGGGACCCTCCGATTGCTTCTACCGAAGGCCAACAACTGACCTTTGAGGCACTCCTGTGTTCAGAAGCAATTGACAGGAGGAAGTGGAAGGGGAGTTTGGTTGTTGCTGAGTTGCCTTACTTCACTTTCTGTAGCTACAACAAAATACCTGAGGTTGGATCACTTATAGACTAAAAGTTCAGGTGGCACATGGTTTTGGAGGCTGAGAAGTACAAGAACATGGAGCCAGCATGTGGTGAGGGCTTCCTGTTCCATTATAGCATGGGGGAGCATCATATGCTGAAACAAAGCAAATGTGCTGGCTTGGGTCTTTCTTCCTCTTTGTTTGTGTGTGTATTTGTTGGTACGGGGGAACTGAACCCAGGGCCTTCACATTAAGCTATATTCTCATCCCAGCGGGCTCAAATTTGTGAGACTCCTGCTTCAGCCTTCCAGCATGCTGAGATAGGCCTGTATGACTAGGCTGGCTTCTTCTCTTCTTATAAAGCCACTAATATCATCATGCGGCCCCAACTTCACGACCACATCTGACCCTGATTACCTCCAAAAGGTCCCACTTCCAAATACCATTACTCTGAACTTGAAGATTAAGTTTCTAACACACAAGCTCTTGGGAGACACATTCAAATCATAGCAAACTTTAGTCTATGTCAAGCATATCTGAGAAAACCTGAATCCTGGAGTCCTCCTACAGGGCTGGCCTGAGCATCCTACAGTGAGGGTCCTCAGAACCTAATAGGAAAGAAACTCCTCTGGGTTTGGTATGGAGTGGAATCTTCCAAGGTACCCGAGCGTGGACCTTGCACCCTCTGTGGATCTACACTGACATGAGGTAGGGTGATGTGGAGGTAGGGTGAAAGCTGCCAGGGAAATCCTCAGAACTTCCTTAGAACAAAGGGGGAAAGCAATGACAGAGATGTGGACAGGATAAAGAGTGCTGGAAACGAACAGCAGTTAGAAATGGCCAGGCCCAGAACTCCTGCTGAAATGTTCGGCATGTGTGCACCAAGACAGAAGAGCACTGGCCGGCCACGGTGAGAGGCCTGAGGTGTGTTCTCCAATGGGCTGTGATCATGTACGGCTGCAGTGACTTGGACAGGGGTTTCACAGGAAGGGCCTAGAGGGAGCAGAGGTGGCCAGAGGGCTGATCCTCCAAGTGACAGGGATGGGGATCAGGAAGGGGACTGGGCCATAGCTCATAGAAAGAAGGCAAGCTTGCCGACCTTGCTGGAGACATGGTGGGGGACAGGTGGAAGCAAACTTTTTCTCCTGGGGCTCAAACCCAGCCTGGTGGTCGCCTTCATGATCACGGCAGGGCATCAGAGGCCCAGTGGGGGTCATAGCTGGGCCTGTGAGACCCTCACTAAGAGGAGCTGAGACAAAGTGGTGGCAAGCCTTGGGCACAGGCTGATGTGCAGAGGAAGCGTCAAGCTCCTCGGCAGCATGTGTAGAGGTAGATGGGAAAGTTGAAAGGGACGGGCCTGGTCAGTGGTGAGTGCAAATGACATGTGCCACAAGGTGGCTCACGTGAGTCTCGGCCCATCTCTGACTGTGATGCGGGTTTGGAGTTATAGCAAATAATTCAGTCGAGAAAATACAGGGGATTTGGCATTTTTTTATACTCAGTCATTAAAGGACTTACGTGATTAATCCCCTTTAGGAGAGAATCTTGTCAAAAAAATTGTTGATGGAAGTTTTAATACTCACTTTATAGTTTTGTGAATATTTGACTACTTAGGACTTTCATAAGGAATAGGAAAAAATAAAAAATTTAAAAATGCAAGTATTTATAGAGAATAAAACAACCACTCTTTGCCTCTTAATAAAAATTAGAAAAGGTAATCTCAAAGACCAAGCTTCCTCTGTTACCTAGGTGCCAACTGCCTGCCGATGGTCTGCCGGGTGCTGTGGATGTGGTAGTGAAGAGGGTAAGTAGCCTATCTTTGTGCCTTATATACTAAGATACTAGATACATCCAGATATAGATATTGATGATTTAAGGGTGCAAGTAAATCCTATTTAATAGCTGAATATACACCTGACATGATTGAGATCACCCAGGACAGTGGTTCTTAACCAGGAATGATTCTGTCCCACAGGGGAGACATGACAATGTTAGAGACATTTTTACTCTCACAAGTGGGAGGGAGTGCTACTGGCATCTAGGAGGCAGAGGCCAAGGATGATGTTAAACATCCCACGGTGCACAGGACAGCCTCTCAAAACAAAGGACTTCCCAGCTCAAATATCAGTAGTGCTGAGGTTGAGCAACCCTGACCTGACCTAGGTCCTTGGTACTCAAAGCATGGTCCACAGACTGGTGGCACTGGTGTAACCAGAAAGTGTGCCAGAAATGAATCGTGTTGGTGACCCTTCCTAGCCTACACAAGCCAGCACCTGCATTTCCAAAGATCTCAGGTTGTCTGGTACACATGACAGCTGGAGAAGCACTGCTGGAGGTGTGGACGCTCATCAGCAAGTAGAACAAACTTGTTGGCAAGTCAGAACACTTGTTAGCTAAGCCTGATGAAGTCCCCATCCTTTCCTTTTCAGGTACTCTGACAATCACCATGGATTAAGGTTTACTTACACAGGATCCTTAAAAAAATAGACATTTCTTGTTCCTGAAGATGATCCCCTGGGGTAGAGACTAACAACCTAGATTTTTAATAAGTTTTTCTTGAGTGCATCTGATGAAGATTGGTGTGAATCCATGGCAAATACAGCTAAGCCCTGAGGCTGAGTGTTGTTGGCAGGAAAGCTGGAGTGGGTGGCTCATAATGGAGATGCCAGAGAGAAAGATGAGCCATTCATAAAGATGCCGAGGCTACTAACAACGCGGATATGATGTATACTTAATTATGGGACATCTGCCTAAGAATATAGCAACGCTGGTTCATAAACTTTTCATGTTCTATTGATGTTTACAAACAACCTTGTGACATCAAGCAGACAGGAGTGAAGCAGCTTGGTGTCATGATAGGCCCAGCGCACTTGTCTCTTGCCCTGGTTCCAGGTGGCAACATTTGAAGATCGTTGTGAGAGACATGTGACATACAGGGGAGGCCATTTTAGGCAGTAATAGCCCTGTTAGACTAAACCTCATTCAAGAAGAGATCTTGTACATATGTAAAATGCTCATGAAATTAACAAGATCTTTCTCTTTCTTTTTCTTTTCTTTCTTTCTTTCTTTCTTTCTTTCTTTCTTTCTTTTTTCTTTCTTTTGTAGTATCAGAGATTGAACATAGGGCCTTTACTCTGTGCTACCTCCCTAACCCCTTTTTATTGTATTTGAGATAGGGTCTTGCTACCTTGCTCCCACTGGGCTTGAACTAGTGAGTCTCATGCCTCAGCCTCCCAAAGTGCTGGGTTTACTGGCTGTCATGCATTTTTATGTGACAATGGAATGGTGTGATCAAAAAATAATCCCATGAATATGAACACAAATATTCCTACAACTAGTTCTAGGAGCTTAAGTTCCAGAAAATTGGAGCACAAAATGCCACGGGCATGATTTTGTTTTGTTTTGTTTTGTTTTGTTTTTGATCTGGTAGAGAAAACAGGCCTCAGTTTCTTCAAATTTAGATGATAACAATTTGGGGTTTCCATAGTTCAGGGATGTTACAATTCATGGAAAGACCCTGCTTTAATAGTCAGATGCTCTGATGTTCACAGCTATCAAAAGTGTTTATTTTTTTCAGGGCCTGTTCAGATCCTGTTTTGTGTGTGTGTGTGTGTGTGTGTGTGTGTGTGTGTGTGTGTGTGTGTGTGTACATATGTAGATCACTAATTAGTTTAATTAAAGAGAGAAGAAAAAGACAGTGCTTACTATCTATGACCTTTTAGTTTAGCTTGTAGCAAAATGAAAATTAATGACTGTCTTATCTTTTTGCCACATATTTTTTCCCATTTTGCCCTTGAAAATAAAAGAAAGAAAAGTGGCTTTATTCTTGCAGAGTTTTAATTTCTCTCAAAGATTGTCAAAGTTCCACAGATATAACTACTGTGCTGCATGTATAAAAATCAGGTCTCGTGAAGGCCAAAGCTAGAAGTACGTGCAGACATTTTTACTCCACGGGCACAGATTCTGCTTTGTCAGAAACTGTTAGTTATTGTACAAAGATAGAGATTGATTGGGGTTGTCAGTGTTTGCACGATAGTGAGACAAGTGCATAAGAACAAAGCTAAAATACGGAATCTGGAAAGCAAGTTGTGGCAGGGCTTGGCTCCATCATCAGCAGATGCCACCAGCGCAGAGCAGCGGGTGCTGTTTATGAATTCACTGCACTTTAAAGAACACAAATGCCTACTAGGTCTTAGGATTTGTTCTTTGTAGCCTCTCATCAACTCATATGGTTAAAAATGAATCAAAATTTTCAATAAGGTTACCACAATGGTATCAATATACATTAGAAAGCTGTCTCTTTGTATCAACCAACCAACCAATCAATCAATGTATCTATTGCCATTTCAAAAACTGTCTCTCACTCTGTCTATATATTTAAAAGATAGCATAATCGGATAAAGAGGGTAATATGCCATTTAAACAGAAAAAAATCACAAAAAAAAAAACAAAAATCATCACAGAACTCTAGAAATAACTCTAACTCCAAAAGGGGGTTGATCCCAAGATGAAAATTAAAGAAAATAAAAAGACTTTAAGGCAGTTTTGAAAAACATGGAAAAGCATTCTGTGCCCTGGAGCAGAAGGTGCAGTATTTTAAATATGCTCCCTTTCCCAAAATCACGTTTTATGCATATTTCAATGGAAAGTAAGGTCTCTGCAGGACGGGGAAACAATTCCAACAGACTTACAATGGTTCTAAATTGTCCAGAAAGGATAAACTTGGAACATATTCTAAAATAAAACAGTGAGTGGGAATAATTAGCCCTGGAAAACTGAAATATGAACCAGAATAGAAAAACCCCAAATATGCAATTTTAGATACAACTTTTCCAATATTTAATACTGGATATATATAGCATTTCAAATCCATGGAGAAAGCAAGAAGTATTCAGTAAATGGAACTGGAATAAACAACTACTCTTTTGGGAGAGAAAATTCTAAATCGAGAGCCATACTCCTCAAATTTTATATACCAAAGATTCAAATGTAAAAAATGAAAACATAAAAGAACACAAACTTGTCTGATTTGGGAAATGATGAGGCTTTCACTAAACATACCCATAAAGAAAAGAATGTTGGTTCTGAGGGAATAAAATGTTAAAAGAGTGTATGTCAAAAAACTCTCTAAAATGCAAGTGTTAACATAGGAAAATATTTGTTCCATCTAAAACAAAAGGTAGTATCTTGACAGAGCCCTTACAAATGAACAAAATAAAAAAGAGAAAAAATCCAACAAGAAAATGAGCAGAAGAGATGAACAGGCAACTCAGACTTAGAAAGAGATACAGATCAGCAGCTGCAGTAGAACCTAAGAGAAGCAAGCGAAGGGGAGGCGGAGCTCTGCTTTCCCGCCTTCTGCTCACCACTCATCTGTCCACATGGCTCAGCTCTTCTAAGGCCACAAACTGGCATCAGTCTGAGGCCCAGGAGGTAGGGACCCTTGCTGTAAGCAGTTTGTTGTGACGAAAGCCCCTAGTCATTGCCAATGAGAGCCCTCGACTGAGGCCCAAAGTAATGAGGCCACCTTGAACTGGAACCTGCAGAGCTGTGAGCCAAGTAGATCTTTTCTCTTTAGAAGCTCACTGCCTCAGATTATTTTATTATAGTGATAGAAAACGGGCCAACACATGCTCCGTGAATTCATTTCTTATTATTTTTGCCTTCTTCTCACAACAGATGCAAGTGTGTAAAAGCCTCATAGAGCCTGGAATAGGGCTCATGTGTTCTCAGTCCAGGAAATGCGGCCCTGGGAGGCAGGGCAGGGCATCCACTGGGCCTGATGACTAGTGGTTTCTCCACCCAGGCCCTCAGGTTAGCTTGGCTCTCCTCCCACTACCTTCTTCACCTATTTATCCTGGGTTCCCAGCCCAGAGCTTGGTCCCTAGGAGACAATCCACTGGCCCTTGGTGTCTCGAATACCTACTCATGGGTGGGACACAAAACTTGTACCTACAATTTAAAGGAGGAAAGGTTTATTTTAGCTCACAGTATAAGGAGCATCTAGCACTGGTGGGATGGGTCTGGCAGCTGTTCATGGCATAATAAGAGGAAGGCATTGAGAAGCTAGAGCAAGGGCATATCCTTTCACACCATACCCTCAGTGATGGACCCCTCCCAACCAGGCCCAACCTTCTAACAGCATGTGAAGCCTGTAGATAATCCACAACACCACAGATATGAGACCTTTGGGGGGATATTCCAGATCCAAACCATAGTATCTGAGGAGCCAGCTCCGCCCAGAAAAGATCACAGAGGAGAGAGGTTCCACTATGCGACTGTCCTGCCTTCTGGGCAGCCTCTGCCAGGAAATGCAGTGCTCTTGGGGGTTTCTAATTCTTTCTCGTGACTTGGCCAAATGGGTGCTTGGGTGGCAGTGGGAGGGGGAAGGGGGCAAGAATGGAAATGTTCGCCCTGAGCAGCTTCCTGGTTGGCAGGTGCGACCTGACACAACCTCCACCACCAAGGGAGCTGTCCACTCCCCACAGTGCTGTCTGCAGCTCATATACGTAAAAGTGTTCCTTTTATGCCTGGGGACTAAGTCAGTGAACATCAACCATTACTGTTCAGGAAATGCACCTGCTGCAGGATACCTGATCCTACCTCCTACAGACTCTGAGAAGTGGGTTCAAAACCACGCCTCGGAATTTGCATTTAATGAACAGATCCAGTGGCTCCTCTGGGGTCCACAGGCCTCAGTGTGAGAGAGCAATTTGAGGATGTCTCTGGCCTCTTGCAGTGTGGAGGTGTCATTACTACGCCCTCTTGTGGGAGTTCCCGCCTCAAATCTGCCTGGAAAGCTACATAAAGAGCCCACGGAGAGTGCCACTACCCCACCACTGACCTACAGACACAGAAGGAAGTCTAACATGGGACAGTGAGGCATGGGGTCCCCTCTAATGGAGCTCCTGCCCAACAGTGCGGAGTCCACACTGGGAACCTCTGGAAGCGCCAACTCTGTGGCTTTCACTAAACATACCCATAAAGAAAAGAATGTTGGTTCTGAGGGAATAAAATGTTAAAAGAGTGTATGAAAGGGCTAGCCTGGCTCTTCTTCCTGGTTCCACCCCAGAGGGGAATCCCAGCCCTGACTTCCTCTGAGTCCTGTCAGCCTAGACTCCAGTCACCCCCTACCCCCCCCACCCCCCACCCCCCCAACCCCCACCCAGGGTTCGCCCTCCTGGGCTGGGCTCTCCCCTTGCCCACCTGCCAAGTACACTTCCTGGCCCTTCCCTGTAGAAAGCTTCTGTGCATTGAGGCCCTGAAATTGTTCTGTTAGATATGTTACAAGCAGCCAGATTTTTCACAGAAACCACCTGCTCCCCAGTACTAAGAGAAGAGAGTCCCAGGTGCTGAGGACAGCTACACACTGCGTGTTTAACTTGTGAGTTCAATCTAGCAATTCAAGAGCCACGTGCAAGAGCTCAGACACTGCTGGGTGTGTGGAGCTTGTACCTGTTGTTACAACCATGGGCAGCCATGTTGTTGCATGTGTCCCCCGTGTTTTTCTGTTTTTAAGGATAGCAGGTCCTACACTTGGATGTTAAGTCTGAGCCTGTTGGGACACCGACTTCCTGCATCAGGGTTTTAAGGGGAGGTATCCAGCTGTGTAGGTATGTAAGTTATTATCAAAAAGTAGTACACACGCTGAAAAAAAAAAACTGTGAGTGAGACCCCCATGGTCATTCTAATGTGCATGGAGGCTGGGAAACCCAGCTCAGCCCAGCCCTAGGCCATGCACTGCTGCTCAGTGCTGTCTGGTGGCAGCAATCTGACGACAGCCTTCACGCGTGTCTCCCACCCACCCGCCTAGCTCTGGCATCGTCTCCCTACATGCCACTGGGGATCCTTGAGTGAACAGAGCAAGTATCAGTCTCAGGTGGCTGCAAGATCCATTTTCAGTAACCAACATGCAACCCGCGGTATTTTCCAAGAGGACAGCCCTTTCCCAGATGGCAGCTACCACACCCAGTTCTGAGGACCTGAGTTCCCCGAGTATCTGACACTTTTCAATTTTGGTTTCTTAGGGGATCTCCAGCTCTAAAACCTCCTCCATCCATGTTCAGCCTTGTAGGCCCTGTATGTAATGGGTTTGCAGGCAAAGTAGCCAGGGTGATGCCTCACAATGTCTGCAGGGCATGCTTCTATGAGCCTTTGCTGTTCTCACAGCTTCCCTGGTTAGTGGATCTGGATGTGGATACCCTTATCCCATGGAAGAAAGGGAACCCTTGCCGGGAATCTGGGCTTACCGAGGCCACACCATGGGTGAATGACATTTCCCAAGTGTCTGCTGAATAGTTATCTACTTGAACTGATGTAATGGCATTTTCTGAGTTTTTTCTATTGAATATAAAAATATTACATGCTCATCAGAGACTTTGGACTATAAGAAACATACAAAAACAAGGAATCACTTGCTAGTCCAACTTTTAAAAAATCTACATTTTCTTCTAATAATTTTTCTAGGTTTCTGTGTATTTGATGAGCTGTGATTAAAAACACAGTTAATGCTTACTATTTAAAATGAATTACAGTAAAAGGCACATTGCCATGAATCTACCACAAAATACTCCCTCACTTCGAATTCAATTATCGCATTGTTCTTGGCACTTTCTCAAGCAGTCCTGAGGGCTTCTCTTCCATGTCCTTAGTTGTGCTCTTGTGACTGGACATCCTAAATTGATTCCAAATGTTTACCTTTCATGGTCATTTTGACTTCAGGGAAGAGTCAGAAGTCATATGGTGCAAGATCTGGCAAACAGGTGGATGAGGATATACCATAATGTTTTGTTTGAAAGAGAATGCTACAAATGTTTTGAATTGCTTCAGGACACCAAGGAAACCATTCATGACAGAGGACTTCCAGAAGTGCTTTAGAAAGGTGGCAAAAGTGACAAAATAAATGCATTCAAAGTGACGTGGAATACTTTGAGGAAGATCAATGGTAATGTGGCTTTTGATCTTATGATTTATTTTTAATTTAAACACCGTGTTTTTGGTCACACTGTATATTGAGCTTGCAACGTGCACACTATTTTCTGTTTGGAAATTCTATAATGCTTTTTATAAGCCACTAAACATTTTTGACATTCATTTTAATGACTTTCTAATAGTCATCATAGAAGTATATGTAATTAAGTTACCTATTATCTTGCTTATAATTTTTTTTGAGACAGGGTCTCACTCTGTAGTCCAAGCTAGTTCAGAGCTCATAGCCAAGGCTGGCCTCAAACTCAGGGCAAGTCTTCTGTCTCAGACTCCCAAGTACTGGGATTACAGGCATGCACCACCATGCCCAACTTACGTGGTGCTTGGGAATCAAGCACCGCATAAGCTAGGCACATGCTTTAACCACTGTGGAATTCCTCCAGCCCCAAGTTCCTTATAACTTTTATACTATCATAAACAGTGAGCATCTTCATATTTACTTGCAGATAAGTTTCACTTTTGCTTCCAGTGATCTATACATGGGTCTCTATTTCAATTTGCTTACACACTGGATTTCTTCCATCATTGTGTCACTTTGGTTCCTTGCGTTCATTTCTAAAACATGACTCAATGTGGAAGTTCCTAATTCTCCTCTACAAACTCCAGGTTATTTCAGAATTTGCCTCCACACTCTTTACTGGGCAGAACATTTATAGCTGCAGTAACTCCGAAATGACACGCATGACATCCTGAAGCTTGAAATGGAGAAAAAGAATGCAGTGAGTCAGTGACTCGAACATAACTCTGAGGACAGAGGCAGCACTTTCCTTGCAGCAGGGTGTCCTCCAAGCCGGCGAAGCCCTTAGCTGTCCACAGCAGACAATGCGTGGTAGCTCCCCCCACTGCCATGCCCGCGCCGGTTCTTTCCATTCACACAGCTCAGAATGGCTGCCAAGGCGGCCCTGAATTCAGTGACCAGTCACACCCACATGCAGAGGTAAGGCTCTAGAGTGGGAGTTCCCAGTGAACGTGCTGGGAGCAGAGGTGTCTTGGAGAAGAGAGCATCACAAGGCGTATCAGCGAGGGGCCTCTGGAAAAAAATCCAACAGATTTAATAGAAATATATATGAAAAATTACGGAAGGGGATTTATTATTTATTTATTTCTTGAGACAATGTCCTGCTCTGTAAACCAGGCTGGTCCTGAATTTACTATGTAGCCCAGGCTAGCCTTGGAGTCAGCCCAGAGGGCTGGGATTACAGGTGTGCACCATCACGCCCAGCTTTATGTGGTGCTGGGGAATCAAACTCCTGGCCTCACACTTGCTAGGCAAGCGCTTTAACTGCTGTGCCATTTTTCCAGCCCCTAGAAGAGGATTTATTAGACTGGCTTATACAGTCAGAAGAAGACTCTACAATGGTCACTGGCATATGAGAGAGCTGGAGGATCCTACAGCTGCTCAGATAAGCAGGTGGGGACGCAAAGCCGGGAGTCGAGGAAGCAACACCGCTCAAGGTTGAAGGCCTCGTAGCCACTGTAGTACTGGCAGTGTCAGTCTGCGCTGGACAGTGATGTTCAGAAGTGACAGTAAAGACTGAAGCTTCTCCAGAAAAATAGGGAACACGTCCCTCTTTCCCTTTTTATTCTGTCCAGGGTAAAATTCTATTGGTTGGTACTACCCACATCTGCGGGGGGCCTTCTTCCCCATTTGCTGGCCTCCATGTCAATATCCACATACACGCCCAACACCGGGCCTCACTGATAACTTAATTCACTTAACTTGGCAAAACATGATTAACAGTCATAGAGGGTAAAGGGAATCAATGGTTTCACTGCACTGATAGCTCTTGGACACCTGCTTCAGAAGGCTGCCAAGCAGCCAGGTGTAAGCTGAAACTCACTTGTCACAGAGAGATGGCGTTCCCAGCGATGGCCAATCACATCGTCCTCATGAGTCACCTCTGCAATCTGCTCTTGTAATCATTATGAGGCTCTGTAACCATTATTGCCATCATTAAAATATTGATGAAAGGAAACCAACCATCATCATTCATCCCCAGGAAAGAGCAGTTGTTAACTGCTTTTATCTCAGGAGGGCATCAGAGGCAGCCTGGGGAAGCCCGGGGTCATCTGCATGGGTGTGTTTGTGCTCCACTGGTTCTGAAGTAGGATTAACTCAGAAGAGCTCATGCTGTGTGCCTTGGAGAGGAGAGAGATCCAGCCTCTGGAGACTGGGGCTGAGCAGCTGGGCCTGCAGGCCCGATTCCAGATGTTTTCTGGCCTTGCAGGCTCCTCGCTCCTTCAGGGCTTGGCAGGACACAGAGGAGCCCGCAGCAGGGAAGTGGCATGGCCATTCCACATCGCTCCAATGTTGTTATGTTGCTTTTTACCCTCAAAGTTCACTTGGTGCATTTTGCAAAATGTCATCCCCATAATTTTTGCCTTAGTAACAGTTCCCTCCAATCACCGTGAGTGCCATCAGGCAGAAAAACAGAATCATAAGGGTCCCGGATGAGGATCTCAAACAGAAGAAATAAAACGCAAACCACAATTTGGAGGATTTTATTGCTGTAGCCTGACCCCAATCTTCCTTTATTGATGGGCTTTTGCCTTTCTTATATTAGAAATTCCTCCTTCCCACAAACTTGGATTCCTTCTCTGCACCAAAGTTAATAGTTTTGTTTTCTTCAAGATGTGGGAACAGCTGGCTGTCAGCACTCTGGATTGGTGGCTCTTGTTACTAAATGGCCACCTCTCCGGGTGATCAATGGCTAGTAATGCAGACTAGGTAGGAAGTGAACCCCAACTTGGCATCCCGTACACTTGCCATCAGTCAAATGGGAATCAGGGGGCCACGAGGGCCCCCGACCTCAGAGTAATGACCAGTTTTTTTTCCTGCAATGGTTGCATCTTGCTAGAGGAGTGCAGTACTGTCCAGTACTGTGGCCACTGGTCACATGTGGCTCTTAAGTGCTCAAACTATGGCTATTCTGGGATGTGTTATGGATGTAAAATACATACCACAATTCCAAGACTGATAGCAAAACAGAGAACATAAACTGTCTCTATGCTCTCTAAGTACTGATTACATTTTAAGAAATAATTTTTGAATAAGTGGATTCAGTATTAGGTATTTTTTTCAATTTAAGATATTATTAAAATTGAGTTCACCTCTTTCTCTTCACTACTATTGAGTACTACTGGAACATATGACATTTCTGGTGTGGGCTGCCTTCGTGGCTTACATTACATGTCCATTGGACAGCTCTGATTTAAGTGACCAAAAATAGTCTATGCAAATCAGTAGCAGATCACTATCCATATGCTACTCTAGGGACTCGTGGGGCGGGTTGTACCTACTTCTCCTCTCAGGCTTGCTCAGGTGTGTGGACGTCACTCCTTTCTAACCTAGTGGCTTCCAAACCCCAAGCTAAGAGCCGGCTCTGGGTCCCCTCTGTTCTATGGTAGGGAATGAAGTTAAGAAGACTGCAAGTAGAGGTGTACCCCTGATAAGAGTATGCCACACACCCCTTAAGCACTTCAATACTGAAGTAATAACTTCAGTAATAACTTTAGAGCTTAATTTGTAAATAAGAACGACCAAATTTCTGCCCCTCAACTACCAGTTAGCTTGTATTTCACTCTTCAATCTAACATCACACTGGATATATCTAAGCACTCAGTTCTATGGAACTCGAAAATCCACTCTAACCCTGACTGCCCACTGTCTACCCATTTAAAGATGTTAAGAGTGGCAAGAATTATGGGATAAGTGTGGTCGAAGTGAGGTAGAGTACTTTGAGTACCTAAGGGTGGTTGTCTTCTATAACTAAAGTAAAAAAAAAATTAGCATATATATATTTATTTATTTATCACTGTGCCTATGCTCTGGATGAGCCACGCAGAGGCCTTTAGAGCCACTGCTCAGGCTTGGCCCTGCCCTGTGGGGCGCTGGGTCAGCCTCCTCACACCTGCTTGGCCTCCAGCTTCTCCCAGCTGACATCATCACCGGTGGAGCCCCCCTGCTGCTTTGGCTGCTGAGCCGGAGCTGCAGCAGGTGAGTAACCTTGTCTCATCTATTCCCCAGCAACCCAGCAGGACGGTGGGTTTCACTGTCCCTGCTGCAAAGAGGACCTGAGGCTGGAGGACCAAGGGACCTGCCTGGAGGCCACACAGTGAATGGTGAAGTCAAGGTCTCGGCCACACCCTCAGGCTCAGGGTCCTGCATTATGAGTCCTTGTCCATCTGTCATTAAGGGACTTCTCTCCCTGACAGTTCCCTGACAGAATCCCAATTTCACTTCTGA
The DNA here is from genome assembly GCA_004027205.1 of Ctenodactylus gundi. NCBI lineage: Eukaryota > Metazoa > Chordata > Mammalia > Rodentia > Ctenodactylidae > Ctenodactylus > Ctenodactylus gundi. Next base: position 516,348 of record PVKB01000165.1, on the reverse strand, counting down.
GCAAAGTTTCCTGTCACCCCGACCTTTTCATGTGGTCATCCCAATTGCTCACTGGCCCCACTGACAGTGACAGAATTCTTCAGCTCACCTGGCCCACATCTTCCTGATCCTTAGTGAGGGGCAGCCTCTCTTCCCACCCCCTCCCAGGCTTTACCTGTCCTCTTGCTCCCAGCCTCTGCTTCCGTATCCACCCAGCATTCTCTGTTCAAGTCTCAGGGCTGCTGGAACAGGGCTCTCCACCCTGGCCCCTCACCTCTGGCTGTCCCATGAAACGACCAATCTGTTGTAAATTCAGGTGGCCTTTTCACTCCTTTCAAACCTTACTTGGCTGCCTGCATTCCAGGCCTGCTCCTGTCCTTCGGTGATAGAACACTAACATCCCCCACACTGCTCAACTAACCCCTGCCCAGCACAGTGTGCGAGACCATTGCTGAGCAGCCCAGCAGAAGGCTAAATTGCAACACTGCCACTTGCTGGCTGAGAAACTTTCAGAAGTTACTTTTCTCTCTGATGCCTCCATTTCTCCAGTTGTAAAGCACGAATAATGGTACTTGCTTCGTGGGTTATTGAAAGGATGAAATTAGCATGTAAGAGAGAAATGGTGCCTGGCATACAGGAGATGTCATGTGTTAGTGGCTCTCTCTGTTTCCTGCTTTTGCTTTCTGGCCTGCTGACATCTGGCCTGAGCAGTTATGACCTGTAGGCACTAAGTCTGGCAACCGCTGTCCCTCCCTCGATGCACACCACGCACGCATGCTCTGGCTGGGTCTCCCACCTTCCCTGTGCAGCCACCAGCTTCTCAGGTGCCACCCTTCTCCTGGTCTCCACCACCCTATTCCAGGGCCATCTGTTTAGGGAATTCACATCTCTCACGTCACTTGAAATCCAGCTCAGATCCAGTCTTTCCAGATAACTCCTTGTGACTAATCTCTTCTGATCCTCTCCTAGGCTCATGTCCCTCCGGCCCTCATAAAGCCAGCGGATATGACAGCAGTGGTCCTCAACTGGAAGTGACATTCGGCATGTTGGAACATGGTTTTATTGTCAGAGTTTAGTGGGTAGAGGGCAAGGTTGCCGCCAAACATCCTGCCATGCATGCAAGACGGCCTCGTGGTGAATGGTCTGGCAATAGTGCAAGAGTTGTAAATTCTCTTTTTATAATCATCCACCTTGTTGATGTTCCTCTTTTTTTGTTTCATTTCATTTTTAATGTCAGTGGTTTCACATGGGTATATAGCATTTTGATTCTTCTGTAGTAGGGGTCCCCAACCTCCAGGCTGTGGATCAGTACTGGTCCGGGGCTTTGGAAAGACAGGGCCCAGGACAGATGAGCGGCAAGCAAGAGTTGAGCAGTGAGTGAAGCTCCACCTCCTGTCAGCACGCTCCTATTAGATTCTAATGTTGCTGCCAACCTGACAAGAGGTGGAGCTTTCCTCCCCCTCCTCTCTTGCTTTCTATTGCAAAGCTATCTTTCAGCAACCTATTGCAGGGCAAGTACTCCCCTACCCTCCACCCCCAACACCAGCTCCTTGGGAGAATGGTCTTCAACTAAACCTGATCCCGGTTCAGTCAAAAAGGTTGAGGACCACTGCTCTATGGTACAAAACAGTACCATGCTTAAAATAAACTCATGGACTAATAGTGAGGAATTTTCTAAATACATAATCAGCCAGATGCATTTTTCATTAAATGCCTATATTAAATTATTGCAAGATTTAAAAAAATAACTACATCAATGTTAGAAGCATTCTATATCCATGGAGAGAAAAATACAAAAGACTCTGTCACCCTCATCCGAAAGTTTATCCAGCTACAAGACAGATGGAATTGATGGAGGAGGGACCAGGGGTCAGATAGCTTCCTGCCAACATCCAGCCATGATTACCGTTTGCCACAAGTTTCATTTCTCTGTTCTTCGCTAAGAACTTGACCTTTTTCTGACATTCATGGAATCAATATGATACACGATAGCAAAATTTGCTTCTGCACCTAAGACAAAGAGTATTTTTTTTTAAGAAGGGAAATCTCATGGTGAAAGGCTCATCCAAAATGATCCAAGACTGATGAGAGTCACTTAAGACACAGGTAGAAAAGAACAGGAGACCTTGGAAGTCACCCTGCAACTGTCACCTGGTGTGGCAAAGGTCTCTCCTAAAAGGACAATAGCTAGATAGAGCGAAGAAAGGCTGTTGTTCCCACTGGCACCTCCACTGCTGTTGTTCATATACAGGTGTCCTGCTGTACCTAGAGCTCAAGTGGGTTAAGTGGCTAAGCCCCTAACTGACCATAGAAGGATCCACGAGGTCATAATGTATGATGCTGGCCCCAAAGCAGAAATGTGAGAAGCTCTCCTTAGATGACTCCACACCAGCTCATTCAGTTCTTGGGTACTGTTTCTAAGTAAGTTTTTCTAGGAATTTTCTATGTATGTCACTACATCCATGTCTTAAAAATAGACCAAGGGAAAGTAACTTGTCTACTCCCCAGAGGGTCCCTTTGAGATGTATGAGTCTATGTTTATTCAACTCTCCATGGATGCCTGACTCTGCTTTCAGATTTGTGGGTTACACAAAAGGCAAGGGCCTTAAAGGCAAAACCACTCCTAGCCAGTGGTTCTCAAAGAGGGGCCTCCAGACCAGCAGTACTAGCACTGCTTGGGAACTTGTCAGAAATGCAGACTCTTGGCCCTACCTGATTCAGAAACTTCGGTGCTAAGGGGATGGGTCCCATAATCTGTGTTTTAAGACCCTTTAGGTGATTCTGCTGCATGGGCACACTTAAGAACCAATGGTCTAATCAAACAGCTTGGGATTGAACATATTAATGAATAATAATAACTGGCCTACTTAGATATTTCAGATGATTCTATTTTATGGTCACTTCACAATTATGCCAATAGAAAAATCAACAAACAGAAAGAAAAAACCCATTAAGGATATAATCTGCTACAATTACTGTAGCAGGTATCTAGCAAACACCAAAAAATATGTTGAATAAGTGAATGATTGTAGGAATAAAGCTATTCTCCAAAAGTGAAAAAAATGAAATTAAGAACCAATTTCTCCAGTTGTCCCTTCATATGATCTCAAACAAGATATACAAGATGGATAAATCAGGGAAATTCCACTATTCGAGTCCCATTCTTTGTACTCTAGTTCTGTGTGGCCCAATATGGTAGCTACTAGTCATCTGAGCTTATCCTATGCGGCATTTTAAGTGTGACCAATTCTAACAGAAATGTACTACAAGTATTAAATATATACTAGATTATGAAAAGAGTATAAAATAAAGAATAAAATATTACATTACTATTTTAAATCTTCAGCATACACTGAAATGATATTTTAAATATACTGGATTAAAGAGACTACTGAAGTTTACTGAAATGAATTTCGCTCATTCCTTTTTTTACTTTTTAAATATCCTTCTTAGAAAATGTACAACTACACACGTGGCTTGCATTGTATTTCTACTGGGCACATGTCTTGCTAGCACTGTATGTGTGTTAAAACTCAGTTTTTGAGGGCCACAGAAAATTTTAGCTTGTATCCATCTGACTGATTTATACTGAGTGTGAACAGCAACTCACCTATTCACTCACTCAAGGCCTCTCGGACTTCAAGCTACCATGCTTAAAGGGAAACAAACAGCTTTTTACACTCTGAACGGCAATGGTGTGCAGTCCGGCATGCATTCGCATGCCCTTCTTCTTTCTTCGAGAGAGTGTTACTCTACAGGATCCAAATAAGTGGTCTTCACGTCTGTCCAGTGTGGTAAGCCAAGATTTCCTACAGGAGCTTTGGAACGTAAATTTGGGTAAATGAAAATTGTGAGGCCATTTTTTTTTTTGTACCAAATACTGTTTTCTTTTTCTTTACCACACATAGTGTGGAGAACCCCTGTGGGATACTGTTTTTCTGTTTGTATTGCCTAGAGCTCCTTCTCTCTCTCTCTCTAGAATCCCTTTTTTTCCCCCTGTGGTACTGAGGATGGAAACCAAGGCTTTCACACCGAACTACATTTCCAACTCGTTTTAAAAATTTTAAGACAGGGTCTCTCTGAGTTGCTCAGGCTGGGTTCCAACTTGCAATCCTCCTTCCTCAGCCTTTGAGAGGGCTGGGATTATATGCATACACTACCATACCCAGGTGGCACTCTTCTGCCTGAGTACTGGCTACATGTGATTCCTAGGGCCACCCCTATCTAACTTGGGACCATGTGGTGGACACTAATCTGCTTGTGCTCTTAGGGAGTGACTCTCCATCTTGGAACGTACCTGCCAGAAACACAGTATACAGGTATAAATCCCTGAGATTTCCAGGGCACAGAGGGAGGGGAGCTACACTGCGCTATAAAGCCAGCCTTGACTCCTACCCTACAGCATAGGATTCTAAAGAAGGAAGTATGATCACTGGAAAAAGAAACAGGCACTTGAGTGATCATGGCTGAGTTTTCTAGGGTGACAAACATGGCATATTTTTAATGACATCTCAGACCTGTATGTAGACTCCACAGAGACCTCTAGTACAGTTCTATGTTCAGAGAGTATGTGGGCACCTAAATGACACACAGGCATCTATGACGTCAAGGATTCTCTTCTGTGCCAAGCTCTAGCCAGGCTCATCGGAATGCTATTCCCAACTAGGCCCTGACTTTTTGGCTTCTGTTTGTTTTTGCTCTGTCCAGTTTTAACAGGAATCCTGTCAAGTGAGGTCAGTCTGAAGTCTTCGTCCTTGATAGATGGTCACTCTCAATATCTGATTCAATTCTTCATTCCCACCACCCTCAGGGGCCATCTGAGCCCCCTGGCCTGCCTTCTGCTAGAACCTGTTAGGATCCTTTAGCCAAAACATCCCTACACTGGACCTTTCTCTCTAGCAATTTTCCACCTACTCACTGTCCCCCCACCTGCTCTTCAGCTACAAATTCCCACTTTTCCTTGTGTTTTAAGTTGAGTCCAATGTCCCTTTCTTTTTGCAAAGCCCACTGCACGAGTCCTGTCACCTACTGTGGTCTCTCTGAATAAAGTCTGCTTTAGTGTTTTAGCAAATGTCAGTTTTTGTTGCTGTTTTTTATTTTTTTCCCAAAACAAGGGTAGGTTTGGGATGCAACGAGGGGTTTTCTTGGTTAAATCTGATTTCTAGTCCTGGGGTATTTGTTGAGAAGTGGGGTGAAAGATGTCCCCATAAGGAAAAGCCAAGCTCTCTGTGACTCTGTGCAGGGAAGGCTAGGGCTTCTCTGACCATAGTACTGGTTTCTAAGTCACCTCTGATGCTCAGTGTGGCCTGTGCTATTTTTCTCAATGTGTCACCTGCTCAGCCTTCTCTGGGCTCCTCCCAGTGCCACACCTCCTGTCCTGGTCCACTACTTCTGTCCTCACTGAGGCTTTTGCTTCCTTTTATTCCTGACCTGCCTTGCATGCTACTTCTGCATTTATAATAAAGTCTCCAGCTGCCCCAGTACCAAGGGGCTGCCCACTCTGCGGAGTAGCTTCCTCCCCGGGAAAATACCTTCCCTTCTCCAATGCCTGGCACCCTTCAGAGGCCAGGGCACCATCTCCTGCTGGTTTCTGGATGAAGTACTTCTGTGGGCTTCCCTTTAAAGTCTAAAACCCTGACTGGCTTGGTCCTTCACTCAAAAGACCTATTATTTCATCATCTTGCTTTATCCCCCAAAAGTGCCAGTTAAAGTCCTGATAATAGTAATATTTAGCAATTTAAATATTTTACTTATTTTGTAGTACCTATGGTTTACTTACTGAATTTGGATGAGTGTGCATATGGTTCAGCATTCTAAAATGAACAGAATACATTATCCCCTCTGTTTAAGCAGTTGTACAGGCTAAATAATCTCCTGAAGTATTTAGGTTCCTGGAATTTCATGGTCAATCAAAAGAGAAAAAACAAACAAGCAAACAAACCAGACCCTGATATTGAGGCCCAGAGAAGTCAACACACGTGCTTCTCAGCTTTCTTGTGACCCGTCTGCCACACTGTTAAAACGCAAATGAAAATGGCTGGAATATACTTTAATGATTAGAGCACTTGCCTAGAAAGTGTGAGGCCCCAGGTTCGATCCTCCAGAACTACATAATAGCTGAGCATGGTGGTGTACAGGAGGATTGTCAGGAGTTCGAAGCCATCCTGGGCTACATAGTGAGTTCAGGACCAGCCTGGACTAAACAGCAAGACCATGTCTCAAAAACAAACAAACAAACAAACAAACAAGTAAAAAATGAAATTCATATTAAAATCCATAGGTGTATCAGGGCCTGAGACCCTGCATTTCTAATACACCTCTTGGGCAGTGTTAATGTTGTCCTTCCTTGGACTTCACTTTGAGTTGCAAGGACTTACGATTTCTGTTTCAGAAGCAAAACAGCCAAAGGAAACATAGATAGTATCTAGACTTGGAGATAGACCCCAGCTTCAGCGTGCTGAGCTCGTCACTGATCAGCTCTGTCAGGATTTATCCCTGTGTCTGAGCCTCAGTTTACACCACTGCAAGCCAACCGAGCTGTTCAGGATGATCTTTATGGTGGATGAGGTCCCTCTGAGCTGGAATATTGACTTGGACCAACACTCCTATGGACAGATCTATGAATCTCCAATTTCCTTGTTGACCCTGCCTGGCAGGGGTAAGCCTCAGATTTTTCATTGACATGCTCCAGAGCACTGGCTGCTCCCTCTGGCCATGTTCTCACACCACATGGCCCCAAACGTCCTGTCCCTTTCCTGCTACTTGTTCTTCCTTGTCTTGCAGTCTATCTACCCTCAAGTCATGAAGTTGGCTTTTTCCTAACCTGATGATTTCATCACCCTCTGCCTCTCCTGGCCTTGTACATGAGGTGATAATTACAGCATGTTTCTCTCTCTTTTTTTGTAAAGCATGTTCACATCATCATGGTGCAGATTCAACACACACTCTAAGGACAATGATACAATGGAGAGAGCGACAGTGAGAGAGAGAGAGAGAGAGAGAGAGAGAGAGAGAGAGAGAGAGAGAGTGCTCCCTTTACCTGAAATGAAGGAATACCACTGCTTTTAGGGAGGGGCTCACCAAATTCCAAAGAACATATTTCAAATCTGTACACGGATACATATGCATAAGCAGAATCTTGACCTCTATGAAGAGAGACATTCAGGATGGGTCCCCACAGGGCTCAATGCAGTGTTATCACATCAAGCTAAACAGGCTCTCTCATCTCAATTTATCTCCTTGGGAGAAGAAGCACAATGTCACTTGCTCCCCATGAAGCTGTCCAAGGATGGAGAAGATAATTCTGTAAAGGTAACCCAAAAACGGAGGGGCTGGGAGGTGGTTTTCCTTAGCTATACCTCCAAACTTCCACTCTACGACTACACAGTACAATTTCCCAACCTCAGAAATAGGTTCCCAAAATTTGAGTTTCAATAGGAAGAAGAAATAACGCAAGTTTCCACAAATGTCCTGGATGGAAACCACACATCCTTCCAGATCTTGTGGAAAAACAAAGTTTCTGACTCCTCCCTTCCCTCAGAACCAGACCCTTCAAAATCTTGTGGTATTTTCCCCAACACCATAATTTTGAGATGTGGCATCTGGTTTCCAGCCGTCCTAGGATGGATTTTTTTTTTTGAAAGCGACAATCAAAAAGTTTGACAATGTGAGCCTCCACCCTACACTTGTGTGGGAGACTTACTGCCTACCCTTTCCTGGCTCGGTACATACTAGATAATTCTAGCATTTTCTCCCAAACAAAGAATCTGCCTTTCCCTTTATATTCCTAGGATGCCATTACCTTCAAAAGCCTTTGTCTTTCCCAGAAAGCATTTCAGACAAAATGACTCCCCCTCCCTACTTTTTGTGATTATCTACACAAACCTCCCAGAACATCATGACATCAGTGCGGTTCCACCCCACTCAGGAAGCTTCAAATGGGGAGTTGGGTTGTGTGAAATGCTATGCTTCTAGCTCCACCCAATGGGGCCTGGATGTCAGAATTAGGCCCTGCAGCTGTGGGACGCTGATCTGGCACTCTATATCCGATTCTGTGGATGTGATGGGGACAGTCAGCCAAGGGGACAGGAAAGTTGGAGCGCTGGATCATGTGGCCAGGCTGCAGGGAGAGGGAGTATATCCCAGAGAAAACGGAGAGCTATCTGCTCCTTAAGCCTAAAAGTTTCCTGTTTGGGCCTGGTTCCCATGGCAACAGAATATGGGCAGGACTGGGCAGGAGCTTAGCACACCGGATATGATATCTGATGCTCCTGTGCTGGATTTCCAGCTCTGGCCGATGACCTTTGGCAAAGCACTTTCCTTTCTGAGCAGTGGCCTCCTCACAAATAAAATAGGGATGCTATTGTGTCTAAAGATCATGAGGTAGCTGCTGTATGGGTTGATATGGTATGTGAAAAGAGCCTATCATGATGGCCACACAAGAGAAGCACACAATGAAAAACAGCTGGGAGTGTTGACCTGCCTCTGCACCATGCCCCAGAAGCCAACCACACAGAGACACAGGGGAAGTGCAGAGAGTCTTCTAGTTCACAGGCACTGACAAATGCTTGCGGTAGTGCATGAGGAAAAAGTCCGAAAGCTCATTAGGTGGCGCCTACCACCCTTGACAAGGGCACAACAGAGAGCCGCAGGGGAAGATCAGATGGGAGAGGTGGAAGCGAATCTCAGAGGAGATTCTGAACAGAGCTCTAGGAACTATGGGAGTGTTTACAAGATGCTGACATTCTCATGTGAATAAAAACCAAATGAATGATAAGTTGGGGCGATTTTGGGGGTGAGTATGGAGATACAAATAAGAATTGGAGAAAACAGTCAGAAAACATCATCATTTGAAAATAGGCGAAGCGAGATCAAATTGTCCATGATGGCACCTTCCACATTGACCATGTTGATGTAGGGAGGGAGAGTGTATTTAAACAGTGTGGACACACCACTGATGTATAGGACACAAAACAACACTACAGGGGCGGGAAGGCTTTTTAGAGACCAATCACAGCCTGCAGATTACTCATTAGGCAGAGAGGAAATGAAACTCTCAAATTTTAGAGTGATTTTAAGCTGAATGTTACCAAAAGAAATAATTAACTCAAAGTGAAACTAGTAATGGCTTTTAAAAAAATCTTTCCCCTCAAAAATCACATGGTAAAAAATTAAATCACCAAGGAAGAAATTTATCTCCACAGAAATTTTCTATAAGAAAATTTATGATGGCTGTTTTTGTAATACTAAAAAAGAAACTTGATCAGTAAAAATAATTTTAGTTACAGATTTTATGCGGAAAACCATTTTGGCAAAATAAAAATGGAAGGGAAAAAAATTGGAATGAGTTTAATTGCAAGAGAGAAAATTGATTAAGAGCTTCAATTGACTTAAATCATATTCCCCTCAGAAAGTATTTCCTTCGACAAAAATCCCATTAATGTGACTAAAATTTTAATCAAAATGTTTCTACTCTTAAACACAGAATTTGAAAAAAAAATAAAAATTTGCAAAAACACAGAATTAAGATCTGTTTGTGAGAAAAAACTCCACTGAGTCAAACTGGTGGGTCAATATTTCAACTGTCATGGAAACTTCCCCTCAAACCTCCTTGTATGGTCTCAGGGCTCCCTACAATCAGGAAGTTGCTGTACCACAGCTGTTATAACCCACAGGACATTTATTTCAGGTACAAATTTAGGAAATAACAAAAGAAACTTTCTGTTGAAAATGATGGTTGGTACTCCAAAATATGTTCAAAATGTAGGTGAATGCTTAAAATTTTTTCTTATAGTAGAACATATATTGCTACTAATCCCCCTCAAAATACTTCCAATCTCTTGCCACTTTCTGAAGTACTTCTGAAGGCCTCGTCCCCGAGTGTCTTTTCGCAATATGGTTAAAAAGTTTGTGAATGCTGCTGCCAAGTGTTAGCCACTGGAAAGGCAGGCTCACAGGACCCTACCGTGTTTCCTTCTCTACCTCTCGCAGTGTGTGACTTCTGGCTCAAAATGACCCTGAAAAGGAAATATTTTGAATTGCTTCAGAACACTAAAGCAATCATGGCAGCACGACTAAAGACACTCAGGAGTGAGGACTCCCAGAGCTGCTTCAGATACTGGCCAGAAGGATGGGGGAAATGTGTTGGAAGTGAGGGAAACTGTTTTGAATGTCCTTTAGTAACAATTTAAAAAAAAAAAAAAACTTAAAAATTATCTTTATTTAATTGATCACACCCAGTGTGTACTACAAGAAAAATTGCTGAATGATGACAAATTGACCAAAGGTGGGGGAGGTGCAGGGGAAGAAGGGGGAGCAGGAGACAGGAGGGGAAAGAGGGAGCCAGAGAGCCAGAGGGTCCCAAGTGCACACACAGGCTCACACTCCACCTCGGGAGGTAGCATCTACCTGCTCCAGAAGGGAGCAGAGTAGAGGCACTAAATCTTCAGATTCTGTTACAGCACAAGGGATTTTTTTTTTTTTTTTTAAAGCCCACTGGCTTTCTTAAATCAGATTCTACTCTCACCTAGGGCTGCTGATCCCTTGCTGGGTGCCTGGGTTACTGTTACTTCAGGAAGTCTCTGACTTTTTTGACACCATGGACCAGGTTAGTTCAGGACCATTCTCCCAAAGACAAGAGGATATGAAGCTCTCTGTCCTGTCAGAGAGGCAGAGGCATTAGAACTTAACAGGAGCGAGCTGACAGAAGGCAGAGTTTCCCCGAAGGGTTCCAGTGTTCAGGTCCTTCCAAGGTGAAGGACGAGTCCCTAGACCACTAGCCTTGCTTTGGGAACCAGAGGGGCCGTGCTCACAGAGCAGCTGTCACCCGCCCTCTGCTCTGACCTTAGGTTCTTGGTGTCTTCGGCACTGCTGAGAGTGCAGGAATCGACATGGCCTACTGCTTTCTTCTGTATCAGTCCCTATGAAGGTCTGTTCCTCATTGAGAATAAACGCTCTGCTCCCAAGACTTCTAGTACAGAGTCTTGGGTTTTTTTTTTTGGGGGGGGGGGCACATCAGTTCCTTAGTATCTGCCTGTCCTTGGGTAAGTTGACAAAATTGAGTTTCTGAAGATGTAAAGCTTCCCAAGAGGACCCCCGTGACCCCGGTCTCCTGCTGCTACTCTTTGATGCCTTGCTCACTGTTACCTGAGTTATTTGGAGCATTCTTTCAGAAGAAAGAAGTGTGAAGCGTTTCAAGAGCCTTGGATCAGACTGGGAAACATAGAGGTTCCCTCCCCTCCACCCACCCTTCCGCAGAAGCTGGAGGCGTGGAGCTGCTGAAATCCTTGGCAAGCCTTCCAAAAACCACTCCCATGCCCCATCCCATCTGGCTATTATGGGATTTTATCAGGAATATACAACAGATCATTACAATTAATAGCCCTCATAATGAAAAGTTTCCAAACCTCATTTTTCATTTTTCTTTCTTCAGCCAGCTAGCACAAAAGTGTTAAGATTTTATTGCAACATAATCTTATTTTACAAAGCCAAGTGGTATATGGGAGGACTCCTTATGAAAAATTAGAATGATCACAGAGATGGCCATGTGCCTGCAGCCCCTCCTCGACCTCATGCAGGTAACAGACAGGCAGTATCCCACAGAAAGACACTGCTCCCGCTCTGCTGCTCAGTCCTGTCACTGTTCAGGAAGGTTTGGATGAGAACCTGTGGTTGCAGAAGGTGGGAAAGGGAAGAACTTACAAAAACAAAAAATCCCTACCATTCACTGAGCATCTGCAGTGCACCAGGCAACACCCTATAATCTCCCATGACAACATGCGCCTCACAAGATACGTGTCATTCTCCTCATTTCACAGATAGAACACGGAGGGACCGGATTAGAGAGGTCAATTCTTGGCCAGATGTCACACAACTAGAGAATGGAGGAACCAGGATTCAAATTCACAGCCAAGCAATTCTAAAGCCGTCTTCTGTCTAATTCTTCTGCACCTACCTTCTCTCTACTCTCTCCTCTCTCTCTCTTTTCCCCCCAGAGCTTTACTGAGGTTTAGTCTACATGTGGTAATCGTGACTCATTATAAATATACAATTCCATGGCTTTTAGTGAGTGTGTCACATTGTGCAGCCATCACTGGGATCTAACTTTAGGTCACATTAATCACCCTAGCTCCTTCTTGCCTGGCCACCCCTATCCCTGCCCTAGGCAATCACTGCTCTGCTGACTGCCTCTAAAGACTTAACCTTTGGGGATATTTTTTAATAGAATCATACCATCTGGCACCTTTGGTAGCTGGCTTCTTGGACTCAGCATGCTGTTTTTAGGGCTCATCCATGGCGTAAGAGGTACCAGTATCTCGTTCCCTTTATCACTTAGTGGTGTTCCCTTGTGTGGCTATACCATGTACCAATCGTTATTTTATTATTTGATGGGTATCTGGGTTACGTTTCACTTTTATCTAGTAGGAATAATGCTATTATGAATATTCATGTACTAGTCTTTATGAGAACTTACATTTACATTTTTCTTGGATATATATATATCTAGGAGTGAAGTTGCTGGGTCACGTGGTAACTATGTTAATCTTACTGAAGAATTCAGACGCACTGGATTCTAAGGCGGATATGGCCTTTTGTGTTCCTGGCAGTAACATACAAGAGTTCCAGTTTCTCCATGTATTTTCCACCATTTGCAATTGTCAATTTCTTGGTTACAACCATCCTACCAAGAAGAAAACTATGTTTTGATTTATACTTCCCTAATGATTAAAGCTACTAAACATCTTTTGAACTTTTTTTTCATGCACTTATTGGTCCCAAATCTTTGGAAAAATAAGTCTGTTCTTGATTTTAATAATTCCACTTGTCTCTCTGTTTCTCTCTAATTAGCATAGCCAAAGGTTCCTTGATTTTGTTGATCTTTTTAAAGAACTCACTTTTTGTCTCACTGAGTTTTATTTTTTTTTCTATTGTGTTTCTGCATTCTATTTCATTGGGCTCCTCTCCAAACTTTATAGCTTCCTTACTACTGTTTGCTTCTTTTTCCCAAGATGAAAACCTAGTTGTTGATTTTTTTCTATGCTCTACTGCAAATCCAATCAGCCCCCTCAGAAAGGTAAGTGGCTGATGTTCTTGGCTTGGGGAACTTCCTCAGTTTTAGAACTCAAGCTGGACATAGAGTCTGCGCAGGCAAGAACCCCAAGGCTCCTACTACTGCTGCTTTGTATCTATCTGGCACTTACTCATGAATAACTGTTGCTCCATTTTGCTGAATTCCAGAATCATGGAATGGTTGTTTCTGACCATCCTACCTGGCTTTTCCATTGTTTTTGCAGGAAAAATTTGTCAAGCTCTTTGTACCTGTGATTCCAGGGTTCTGCCCCCACAGCCCCTCGCTCTCTTTCACAGACAGCCACACTTTGTTTCACGCTCAGTCTCATTCTCTTACAGAACTGATACCTTTTGGGGCCATGGGGCGCAACTGGTTTAAAACAATAGATTACAAATATTTCTCTTAATACCAACAAAAATGCAACAAATAGCCCTCCTCATCTTCCTTAGCATGAGTCAGAACCCAAGGAGAGCCTGCCTGTCAGACTCTCCATTTATAGCTGGGAATTCTAACAGTGAACTTCATCACCTACTTTGTAAGGAAGGCGGAAGACCTGTCCCTGACCTTCTTTCTTGCTGACTCGGTGGGTGCTCCTTGTGGTACCCAGGAGACAGGATCACAGCAGAGAAGTTCCTTCTGCAGAAGTGTGAGCACCGGGCTCTCAGGCTGAGCAGAAGACTTTTAGGTTATCAGCTGATGCTACTAAGAGGTAGACTATGCACTTAGTTCTGTTCCTTGAAGGAAACTGGCCAGACCCTCTCTCTCCCCAGTGACGTGAGAAGCTGGGAAGAACAAGGGCAGAGATTTAAAGAGCTGGGTCTTCAGCTTTGCCACTTCCTCCCACTTAAGCCCCTCTTCGGGACTTAGATTATTTTTTAATTGTAAAATGGGCACAATAATGTTACTGTCTTAGTTACTTTGTCATTGCTATAACAGAAATACCCAACATTCACAACTTATGGGAGGAAAGATTCATTTCAGCTCAGAGGTTCAGAAGGTCTCACACAGTCCACTCATGACTGGCTGGCAATGGTGGAAGCACGTGGCAGTGATATAGCTGGAGGAAAGGAATTCACCTCTTGGCAGACAAAAGCCAGGTCAGCAAGGAAGGGTGGAGCTAGCACGTATCCTCGCAGGTCACGTCCCAATGATCTGCCCCTCTGCATCAAGCCTCATGTTCTGCCCCTTCTGGGCTAGGCCCCAGTGATCTGCCCCTTCTAGGTCATACACCCAGTAATCCACCACACATCTATAATCCAACACATTCCTGTTATCCACCACATACCTATAATCCACCACACACCTGGAATCTGCCGCACACCCATAATTCACAACATCCGAACATAGGAGGCATTCGGGGGACATTCCAGATCCAAACCACAACAATCATCCTCACAAAGTTGCTTGGGCATGAGACAAAAAAAAAGCAGGGATAGCCATTATGGGCTTAAAAATGGTTTCAGAATTATAAAATGCAAGGCTTTACGTGGAGGAGTAGCATTCCTCGTCTTGGAAATGCTGACTTAGCGGGTAGGAAAGACCCTCCCCTCCACTTTGCCTTTCCTTCCTTCTCCTTTTTTCCCTACCCCAGGAAGCAAGAAGGCTGCAGAAGAGGCTATGACATCAGGTGCTCCCACTGTTCATTCCCCTTGGGGTTCCCCTCCCGGAAGACAGACACAGATGAGGGCAGATGCTGAGAGGAGACCACGTGCTTTGGCCCTTGGGGAATAATGGTAAGACCCAAACAGACCCTATCTAGTAAGAGCTATACTTGTGCCTGTTTGTTTATGCTGTGGATAAAGAGGTCCTTTAGTTTTAATGGAGGCTGCAAAGGGAAATCCATGAAATGGAGAAATACTGGGAGAGAAATATTTCGACAAACTGATTATTTCAGGCCTAAACTTGAAGTTCACACTGACTCATTCCAGCCCTTCTGCCACGCTCCTCAAACTGACCAGTGCATCTAAGTAAGCTACACAGTCCTAAGCACAAACTTCTAGGAACAAGAAATTTAAAAAAGAAGACTTTAAATCTGTGATAACGAGGGATGAAGATCTGATTATATATCTTCAAAATGGATTGCTATAAAAATCTTAGCTTGGGGCATTAATTTCTAAAAGGAAAAACAAAGCTATTCATCTCCATATATATTATAAGTATATATTATTGTTTTGCCTAAACAAAGAAAATTCTGGATTTGAGGCTGGACAAATAAGACAGCAGCCTAAACGTAAACTTACTTTATTTTTAAATTATGGAACTGAGTTCAGCTATAATGGCCATAAGCAGGAAAAAGAGGGGAAAACCTACAAAAGCAGACTGGCCATAAGACTTGCTGAGAACAGAACTGGACGCTTGGGCTTCAAGTAAACGTCCGGAAACCCTGCTCACTGGTGTGCTCACCCTGCGGCAGCGTGCCAGCGTCTCCGGCCTTACCTCGACCACCTTCCAGCCCACCTCCTCCTACTCAGGTCCTCCTTACGCCGCTTTCCTTCCTGGTCACTCTTCACGCCGGCCAGCGCCCTGCCCTGCTGCACGAGCACCTCGGCCTGTCCACACCTGGGGCCAGGCGCAGGCGGGGAGTGAGCCAAGGTGCGGGGCGGACCTGCAGTGTTACCTATTTGCCTTTCCAGGTCGGCGGCTTCATCAGGTGTGGCTCGCGGGAGGACTCCGGGGTCGCTGAAGCTGGTGCGGAGCAGGGTCCCCATCACAAAGAAGAACAGGATGCCACCAACCACAGGGATGGCGGGGGTGATATGCACCGCTAGGTACGGACAGCTGCCAACAGGGTGGGGAGGTAGGTTGAAAGAGAGAAAGAAAGAAAATGCAAGGTTAGGACCATGGGTAAACAGAGGTCAGTGTTTTCTGAATGCTTAGCTGGAGGAATGAAACTGACTCATATTAAAAACTCACATGCGTCTTCAGAATTTACACTGGGAGAGATCTGGAGGTCTCTCTGTGGACGCCTGAATCCTTAACCCCAGCCAGGCAGCCCGCAACCACCTCTGCTCCCACAGGAGGGGCCACTCATCGGATGGGAACACTCCTGTTTGCACAATTAGTCTAGGCGGCTCAGAGCTTGTACAAACACACACATGACCTTTGCACTGAGCACACAGCTCAGCGGTCTACGGCCCCCACCCATCCCAGGAGTTACATAATAGAAGAAGACACCAACTTGGATCCTCTCCATCAGACCCAGCTCTTCCTTCCTGGGTCAGATAGCTCAGGCATTTCCCACCAGCATGAAAAGCTGAGGACTGTGGAATCATGTGAAAAGGCAAGAAACCATTTTATAAAATACTCTGGAGGTAATCTTTCCCCAGGAGGTTAATGAGCTATGCAAATGAACTTACAGGCCAGTGTCTGAAGAGGATGAAAAGGATTTCAGTGGCTGGACTCTACTAACTTTTGTTTTTCCCAAAGCCATTTGAACTACCAATTAAAGTACACAAGCATTTTTGTTGTTGTTGTGGTGGTGGTACTGGTTTTTATTTTTAAAAGAGGGGTCTCGTAATGTTGCCCCTGATGTCCTGGAACCCTCAAGCTCAAAAGATCCTCCTGCATCAGTCCTGAGTAGCTGGCAAGTTTTAATGCCACGAGAACCTCTGCGCTGTGGGCATCTGACATAGCAGAGACTGTGGTAATCCAGGTAGAGACAGCCATGGACAGGGTAAAGTCTACACCAGGCCCTGCCTTCTGGTCAGTGCTCCTTGATGTCACAAGGACGTTAAGAGGCAGAAGTGAATTAGCTCAATGAAACTGTGTGAGGGCGATCTGTCATGACCATGGTCAGATTCTTGCTGCCACATTAAGTGATATCACACTATGGAAGAACACAGCATCACAAAATGATAGCATCACTGGGCCTTGTGGCATAGGCCTATAATCCCAGGACTCTAGGAGGCTGAGTCAGGAGGATTACAAATCAAGCCCATCCTGGGTAACTTAGCAACTTAGAGAGACCTTGTCTCAAAATCAAGGTGAAGCAGTTCTGTGTGCAGAGCATGGGCTTGATTCTGCCTCCCCACCCCTGCAAAAAATAACAGCACCTATAGTGAAAAGCACCCTTTCTTCCTGTTCCTCCACAGAAGTGACTCTTCCAGTAGCTCAAGACCGTGATGAGCAGGAGCTGGAGAAGAGCAGCAAAGTTCTGCTCAGGACAAGGAAGGATGGGTGTGGTCCTGGGGATTCTCTGCTGTGTACAGGTCTCCGATGGGAAGGCGAGGAGCCACAAGGACACAGGCCAGGAACCCCTGTGCCGAGGCAATGGCAAGAAGGCTGGAGGACCGGTCCTCAGGAGGGCTGCACGTGGAGTTGCGGGTGGGAAGCTATTCAGGATGGAGGACCAGGGCTGTTCTGAGTCCTCTGTCCTGCGGGAGTCCAGAGACGCAGCCCAATTTAAGGAAGCGGCTGAGGGATCCTCAGAGTGACTGGGTGGGATTCCTCAGGGGCCCTGTCACCCACAGGACAACCACACAGACTGAGATGTACCAATGCGTGGCAGTTTCAACACCTATAGTGCTCCCACATTGACTCCCCTGTGGAAACAGGAAAAGCAAAACAACAACACAAAACAGCATGATGTCACATTTTAGCTGGCTTGCCAGCTGTGACTCTCCCCAGGATTCATGGAAAACTATCAGAAAATGGACAGTTGTGATTCTCATTCCAGTGAAGCCCTGCTCAGTGTCCCCATACTTGAGCCTTCTGAGTACTCACACAGTCTCAAAGGAAAGCAAATTTAACAAAAACGGTGAGAAGCTGCAAAGAACTTGCTGTATGAAAGAGTGAATCCCAGGAAGTCAGACCTAAAGCTCCTCTGCCACTGTGTCAACATCTCCCCCAAAATCCATGTGTAGAAAACTTAATCCCCAAAGCAGTACTGTTAAGAGCTGGGACTTTTAAGAAATGATTAGGTAGCTGAGTGTGGTGGTGCACACCAGTAATCCCAGCATTCTGGGTGGCTGAGGCAGGAGGACCACAAGTTCAAGCCTACTCGGATCATTTTATTGATGTAATGAGATCCTGTTTTACAATAACCACAAGAGAATGGGCCGAGGATATAGTTCAGTGCAAAACCTTCTGTGCCAGAAAAATAAAAAGTGATGAGACCAGATGGACTCGGCTGTCAAAACTAGACTAATGTCACATTCAAAGGAGTGGGCTTGATACTGTGAGAATGATTTTTCTATCAAATTGAGTTCAGCTCTCACTCTCTTGGTCCCTCTCCCACCCTCTTGCTTTCTGCCTAGGATGACCTAGCACAAAGGTATTGGCAAAGGCAGGCCCCTACCTCCCAGACCCTCTACCCTCTAGAACTGTCTGCTCTCTATAAGTTTATCCAGTCTCAGGCATTCTGTTATAACACAAATTGAACTGAGACACTCGCTTTGGAAGAGTTTTCATTTACATTATGGATGTCACTCTTCAGTCCAAGTGCGACCACTGTGTATAAAAGAAAATCAGTGTTTTTCCTTGAATGCTTCAGACTAACACCTACATAGTAGTCTTTCATGGCTTCATGCTTTTCTAAAACATTTGATTTTATAATTTTGAGTAGTAAAAGGCTTCAAGTTGAACATCTAAGAAACTGGGGACAGCTGGGCATGGTGGTACAGATCTGTAATTCCAAAGCACTCTGGGAGGTTGAGGCAGAAGGGTCTCAAGTCAGAGCCCAGCCTGAGCAATTTAGTGACTTAGTGAGAGCCTACCTCAAGTCAAAACTAAAAATAGGCTGGAGATGTAGCTCAGTCTAAAGGATCAGGATTCAATCCCCAGTACCACAGAAGGAAGGAAGGAAGGAAGGGAGGAAGGAAGGAAGGGAGGAAGGAAGGAAGGAAGGAAGGAAGGAAAGAGAGAAAGAAAGAAAGAAAGAAAGAAAGAAAGAAAGAAAGAAAGAAAGAAGAAAAAAGAAAAGAGCAAATAAACAGGAACAAACTGGGGACACTACCATAATCGGGCAAATAGTAGTTTGTTTATATGCCTAGACCTGTGAAAGAAACTTTTCCAGCAACAGAGATCTACTCAATCCCCACCCCCATTTTACTGATATGTATAAATGCAAAACATAATCTTTACATTGATCTTGAGTATTTTGTGCATTTACATATTGTGACGAAATTAAAAATCCTTCCCCTCTCCCTGTTTGACCCCCTCTCCCCATTATTCCCTTCAATTAGTTCCATGAAATGATTATGATCTGGGTTTCTCATATTAGAGAAACTATTCTGAAAGACCCAAGCCACGGAGACTCCATGACAGGCCTTAAACTCCTCTTTCAAGTGGCAGGCCTAAAGTCTCAGGTTCCTGGAAAGGTCTGGGTTTCAGTTTCCCCGAAGCTAGGTAGCTGTTTAACAATTATGAATTGGGAAAAGGTATGTCACTCAAGGCTAAACCCTGGTCCCTGGGTTCTGGGAAACAGCACCAGATATGCAGTCTCTTGTGAAACAAAGTCAGTCAACTTTAACTGATAGAGACTTTCCCCTGGGCTCTTCCTGTGTGATAATCAATCAGTTCTGTGATAAATAACTTGAATGATTTCTGTTACAGTCTTGTGGTTTTTGCCTACAAAATTCGAGTGTGGATTGTGCTTGGGGGTTCTCCCTTTGTCTCCACTGCGCTGGAGTGGGAGAGCCCAGGCTAGAGCTTGCAATAAAGCCTCTCGTGTGCTGGCATCGGTATCGGCTCCGGGGGTCTTCCTTGGGGTCTAGCAATCTGGGCACAACAATTCAACATTTAACCTTCTGCTTCTGACTCACTTCACTGAGCATGATGGTCTGAAGTTGAATTCATTTACCTACAAAAGCCTCAAACCTATTTATCTTTATAGATGAGTAGTATTCCACTGTGTATAAATATCACAATTTATGTATCCATTGGTCTCTTGATGGTTATTTTGGTGTCTTCAACATTTTAGCTACAACCATATGGAAAGCAACATTCAAGTTTCTTAAAAGATTGGAAATAAATGCACTGATAGCTCTTCTGGGAATTTTCCCCAAAGAGTTAAAAATGTCATCTAACAGAGATACATGTATACTCATGTTCATAGCAAATCTACTCAATTTTTAAAACTCTATTTTTTGAGACTCTTGATACTGGACAGGGACTTGTTCTGTAGTCCAGGCCAGTCCTGAGCTCACTATGTGGGGTTACAGGTGTGTGCTACCATACCCAGCTTAAGAGATCTACTAGATCTACCAGATTTTTAAAAGACAGTACCATTCTGTAGTGTGGACCTGAGCTGCCTGGTGGACCTGTGCTCTGGGTCCTGGCATAAAACTTACATTTCAACTTGAAACATGGAGACAGAAAAGACTTGCTAGGAAACGTCCTTTTCCCCTTTAGATATAAAATGTAAAGTGACAAAAACATTCTCATTTAATATCAAGACTCCAAAATGTTTGTGAGGGCTATATCTCTGCAACAGGGCACAGTGCAGCTGGCCGCAGGAAAATGACAGTGTTTCGGGCACCAGCCTGGGGTGAACAGGAAGGGGCTTCAATTCTAGACGCTCATTAAAGTACTGCCTTGTAGCTCTGTTGTTCTTGCTGTTGTATAAATAGCAACCTTATGTCATATGAAGCCTTGAAAATGTGCCAGGGTATTGCAACCAGAAATAAGTAAACCACACTAAATTCAGTCAAAACAGGGGATTGATGTCAAATAGACTGATGTTGACAGTGTGCCCACGGTGATGACGGGGTCCCTGTTCATAGGAACTAGACACTGAGTGGTTTGGGTTATTGGCACTTGAATGTCTTTGAGCCATAATATTGGCAGCATCTTTTCAAATAATGTAGCAAGAAAATGTGGACTATATAGAGAAAGTAGAAAAAATGTGAATCTGGGTAAAGGGTCTATGTGTGTTTTTGTTCTATTTTTAGTCTTGCAACTTTTCTGTAAGTTTGATATTATTTTCAAATACAAAATAAGAAAGAGAAACAGAATCCATTTTAAAAGCATAAAATTAACCCTGGCACCAAAGAATAAAATTTAATTGTGTACATATTAGTCTGGACATACATATCTAATTAAATGAGCTCATAAATAAATAAATAAATAAATAGTGCCTAGGGGGGCTATCACTTTTACCAGATGGCTAGGAAAATGATCTGTGTGCAAAAGAGACTGTTTCAGGAAAATTCACAACTTAACATAATTTGCAAAACAGCAGAGAACAAAACAGACCCATGCCCTTCCTTCCAATTATTAATGAATTTGGTAAGAAAACACCAGTACAGCTGTTAAGCCAGCATCATCCCAGTTGGATGAGGTGAGCTGGTGTAGACCCAGTCAGTAGGGTGCACCCTGCCTCAGGCATTTGGGGGTATGATTTATTCAAGCCCACTTAGCTTCTCCAAGGATGGACACATCGCACCTATCAGAGCCCTACTGTGATGGTGACTTAGTAGGTTTTGGTGTGTTCACTTTTCCATTTTTTGGGTCTGAAATGTAACTTGGTCGACTTAAAAGTCTACCTGCTTCCAGTCTCGGAGGTGGCCTCCTTAGATCCAGTTGCAGTAATGGGTCCACCCTGTCACCGAGGGATCCTGTTTTTGTTGTCCTATGGCCCTGCAGGTGGAGCTATGGTCTCCAGTGGCTTCTCCTCTCATCACCATGACGACGGTTTTGAGGCCTCTCAGCTCCTCTCACTGCTGCGGACAGGATCTCTACAGTGCCACTTCTCTGCTCCGCCAATGTCAGACATTCAGATGTCTGATTAGAGACCAGTGTCTTGGCCTTAAGTCTGCAATCCCCTGGTACATTCTCATCCCAGACAGAAACACCTCTGGTTAGGTTATTTGGACCTAAATGTACAACATTTATTTAGACTGTAGAGTGCACCTTCGGGGGCAAGGGGAGTTCCTCTGACTGTGCAGCTGGTTGTCATACATAAAGAACCATGGAATGAATCTGCAACCTCCCTGATGGGCCTGGTCCTGCTCTGGTCCTTGGATGAAGGCTTGGCAGTCTCATGATTCCTCTGATCTTAATTTGAAGGTAACAGAACTCCTTCAGCCACTTCAAGTAGCAAACATTTAAGTTAATAAGCATGTTACAATCTCAGTTTGTAATACTATTACGGTTTAGATGTAGAATGTTCCTTCAAAGCCTCATGTGTTCAGAGGTAGGGCTTTTCAGTGACTGGACTTGAGGGTGCCACATCCATCAGTGGACTTGCCCACTGATAGGTTCATACCCGGGTGTGCCGTTAGGAGACTGGGCCTGGCTGGACAAGGCATGTCACAGGGAGTGTGACCTCAAAAGGTGTCTTCTTGTCCCTGGCTCTTTCCTCATCTCTCTGCTTCCTGGCTGCCACGAGACGGGCAGCTGTGCTCTGCCACACTCTTCTACCATCATGATTCTGCCTTGAAGCCAGTTGGCCCTGGACTGAATCCCTGGTACTGTGAGCCAAGTTAAACCAATCATTCTTTAAGCTGTGGGTCTTAGGTATTATGTCTCAGCGACAGGGAATCTGAGCTGGCACTCCGCCGTTGGAGAAGCGAGCAGGAGACATCAAAAGGGAGACAGGTAAGTGCCTAATGGAATAGTTCTGTTACCAGGTGACTCTGTGTGCTCCAGGTCTACTAGATGTACAAAACTGACTTTGGGTAATGAACTCCTGCAAGTCTCTCAGAGGCCTGACAAGAGCCTCAGCGAATGCCACACCTGTGCTTCATCTCTCTCCTTCCTTCTGCCCGAGCAGATAGCAGCCAGGGCATCTTCCCGCCTCCTTCCTTCCTGCCTGCTCTCCCTGGAACAGCTGGGGAAGTGGTCTTGTCATACGTTCCTCCATGGCCACACCTCAGTCGGTCCTGATCACCCTGCGATGCAGAGAAGAAGGTGGTTCAGGAAGCCAGCCCCTCATGTTCATACTGCACCTGTGTCAAACACCTGTGTCCCAGTGTTCTTGTCTCTTTCTCTCTCTCTTCGATTTTTGAGGCAAGGTCTCATTCTACAGTCCAGGCTGGTGCTGAACTCACCATATAGTCCAGGCTGACTTCAAACTCATGGCAATCCAGAGTCAGTCTCCCAAGTGCTGGGATTACAGATGTGCGCCACCACCCCCAGGGTATGTGGTGCTGCTTTAACTGCTGGGCTACTCCTCCAGCCCCTCTTGCCACTGTCTGAAGCAGTTCTGGAAGTCCTCTTTCCTGAGTGTCTTTAGTTGTGCTGCTGTGGCTATCTGATGTCCTGAACTGATCTAAGATGTTCACCTTTTATGGTCACGTTGACATTGGGAAGAACCACAAATCTCATGGTTTCAGATTTGGTGAATAAAGTGAATGAGGGCACTTGTCATGTTTTATTTGACAGAAATAGCTGTAAGCCTTATGAACTGATTCAGGACATCAAGGCAACCATGCAAGACACTCAAGAAGGGGGACTTCCAGAAATACTTTGGAAAATGGCAAGAGGGGATAAGTATGTCCAGATCGAGGGAGAATACTTTGATGGGGATTAAGGTTAACATGTCTCTTGCTGTCATTAATTTTTTATTTAATAATTCATCATATGTTTTGATCATACCTCCTACACAACCTGTAAGCAGTAGCTAAACTAGACTCTCTGAGATCCTGCAGGTTTCAACATTCTGGCAGATGAAACACCTTATGTTGGCACAAGTTTTTGCAATCCTAGATGCTAATGACAGTTCCCCTCTTCTACCTGCTTCAGGTAGAAGATCATGCTGCATTCTCTTAGAAACCCTCACAATCCCCTTTATAAAAGCAGCAGGATTCACACCCTAAACAATGAGATCAGTTCTCCAGACACCTCTTCCAACTGCTGCCCCGATGATGTACAGCATCTGCAGACCTTCTCGTAAAGAAAAAGCAACAAACATATATGACCTGGTACCGTGACCATGAACGTAGACCTCTGTGAGGAAATGGGACTAATGTGATGTCTCATTAGCCCACAGCAACTGGAGTGGTTCAAAACCATGTGCAATCCTCCTGCCTCAGCCTTCCACAGTGCTGGTCTTATAGGCCTGTGCCATCAGGCCCTGCTTCGTTTGCAGTTCTGAGCACCACGGACAGGATCTCCAATGCTGAGTGCCATCTGTGAGGAGGAAGACTCCACCCCTGAGGGCCTGGATTCCATACAAGATGATGATACAGCTGCCAGAGACACAAACACCAAATGGAGTCCTATTTCTGTCTCAAGAATTGTGACCTACATACAACACAGGGCAGCAGAGAAAATAATCTCTGGTGTCTTCATCTTCATAACGCTCAACTGGAAAGTGACAGGAGGAAAAAAAATGATAATCTGAAAGCATGTATTTTCTGAACACAAAAGAAATTAGCTAATTTAGCACCAGACAAAACAAACACTAAAATGATGAGATGTCTTTATAAAGCTCCCCCTCCAGTCATACAACAGCGTGAGTTGTCTGGCTTTTGTATGTACAACGACTAAAAACCTATGTACAGTGTCAGCTCACTGTGAATTTCAGGTAAAGAAGGGCCACCCCATTTGTAACGAGAAAGTGTAGCATTCCCAAAAGATTATAAGGATTTTGTTTTCAGTTTTAATAACAATTGTCTCAAATATTTAGGTCATTTTTTGATGTTTTGATGTTTATATACTAAAAGTGGAACTGTTTTCTAGGTGCCATAATAGCTAAGACTGTAAACGCAGCATTTTGCCATTAAATACATGTGCAGGTAGATGTGAAGTTATTTTACCATCAGATACTGACATTCTAGAATCAACAGTCTTATTAATTCTACATTCATACTTAGAGGCTGAACCACAGAATAGGTTGACATAAAACTGATTCCTTAGATAAAAACCCTGAGACTAAATTAATTTCTTCAGCATTTCAGGTAGGAAATCTGGATTTTGTTATTGGGCAGCAAGGTCTCTGTTTTTCCACTGGACCGTCTTTGGGAGAAGATTAAGTTTACTTAAAAATTAAACAAAACAAAATAGTAACAAGATGTAGCAGAGATATTATGACTAAGTGGCTTTTGAAACAGAAGTAAAGAATCTTTTCCCATACCAAAAAAAATTCACATTATCTTTAAGTTCTATTTTTTTTTATCCCTTCAAATGGATATACGTACAAAAAGAACGCGTTAATAGGTGCTCACAATGCCTAACAGGGAATGGCCTCCCTTTGATATTTTTGTTCTGTCCTATATATGAAAGCATAGACAGAATAATTATTCTTTAGATATAATAAGCATGAGCCACACGTTTATGACTACATAGATGGGAGAAGTGCTGTACTCCATCCGGAGTGGGTTTCTATGTTTCAGGAATCACTAAGTAACTTCAGATTTTAAATTTCAGATTCTTGATCACAATGCATCTCAATAGTAAGTAGTTAAGGCAAGTGACCATAAAACACAATAACCCAAGCCAATGACTCATGTGGCTGAAATAACAGCACAGCAGCATCGTGAGAAATGCAGGTTGTACGGGCTGCAATAAAAATGATCTTTCTTTTTTCTTTTCACATGAGTCATCGTAAAACCAATGCATTTTTCACTCAAGGGAGGGACGTAAGTATTGTTTTTTTGTGATTTGTTGCTCTAGAAATACATCGACCACTCTAGGGCAAAAAAGATAAGGGCATTAAAAGGAAACAAATAGAGTAAAAAATGGATTCAAAAATAATATTCACTCAACTCTAGAATGGGAAGGAAGAGATGATTCCATAAAAACTCCAAGGGTGGCACCTCTGTGAGTCCCCACAGCAGCCCCAGCATGGGGAAAGCCCTCTTCTGATCCCCAAAGTACACGAGGACGGGTCTACCGGTACTTGCACTAAACACAGACATTTATGTAAGTGGACGTAGGGGGAAAAAGGAAGCCAGGCTGGAGGTATGACAGAGCTCTGTACACAAGTCCCCATGAGCACTGTGCAAATGATTCTCCACCTCATCACAGCTCACTGAACTTACCTCACCCTAATTTTCATGCCAGCTAGCTATCTATTCAAGAAAACTGCAGGTTTTGGGCAAATGTAAGAAGTAAGGTGACGGTCACCCTATCCAAGGGGAGGAAAGTCACCATGGAATCCGGTTTCTCCTCGTAAATGCAAAGTTAATCAGGGATGCCCCAACCCAGCGTGGTCTTGCCCTCTGTCTGTGGGGCTCCTGATGAGGCCTGGGCTCCACACCTCCAGCATTTAGCAGGGTGGAGGAATGTGTGTGTGAGATGATTCCATCTGTTGTATCAAACATACATTTATATTCGTAACTAGGAGGATGTACCCTAAAATATGTCCTTATTATCTATAGTTAAGGGTATGAGGGTGATTTTGTGCCTATGTTCTTTTTCATCGTTTCCAACTTTTCTTAATTATAGTTTACTTTTGCAGTGGAAAATGGTATAATTAAAAATAAACTGCACGAATAGTTGTTGAACTGAAAAACAGGTAATTGGCAAAATATTAAAATCCTCCTGTGCTTTTAAAAGCTCAACTATCAATAAAGAAGATGATCAACAATAATGAATATTCTCTGCTGGGTCAAAACCCTCAGGGGCTGAAGCTCTTGATTTTTACGAGGTTACCGGCTGTGTTTCAGAGTGTGGAGGGTCACGTATTTGCGTGTGTAAAACCGAAGTCATCTCCCATCTCAGCCCTCATCTGTATGCCATTTCCTCTAGCATGTGACTAGAAAAAGTTCTTTTGCCTACCTTGTGAATTTCTGTATTAGACTTGATACACGTACTAAGGGCAAGACTCAAGCACACCCAGGCATCCCTACTTCATAGGAAAGAAAACAAGGAAGAAAGGAGAAAAGGAAGGAAGGAAGGGATGAAAGAAGGAAGGAAGCGAGGAAGGAAGGGAGGAAGGAAGAAAACAATTGAGGAGGAATGAGATGCAGGCCGTCCACGCTGGGCCAGATCCCCTCACTTTCCACAAACCCTCTGGAGACAGGGAGCCTCTAATTCAAGGTCATCTCTTTTAGTGGTGGGATTGGGTCCAGGGATGGCAGGCAGGGAAGAGATGCCTCCAGGGAGAGAAGGGGTAAGAACTACAAAAATTTAACCTCCCCGTCACTGGCAATCTTCACGGAACTGAACCTGAATGCTGAGTATCTCTCATGGATGAGCACTGTGGGAGAAGGAATTGTTCAGCACAGACATATTTCAACTCAATACCAATTTGTTTAATTGATACATAACCAAGAAAGCCTTTGGGGAAAGACAACGGCCTTGCTTTGTATCAGACCGCACAATGGACATCACGGCGTCCCCTCCTGTCCCAGGCACACACTGGAGCTCATTGGATTCCCTGATGTGCTGAGATGTGGCCCAGCACCCACAGTGGTACTGCTCAGCATTTAACTGACGTCTGTGTAGCCTGTTTCCTCCTCCATCACTGTCACAGACTTTCCCAGGGCTGATGCAGCCCCATCCTAGGTCACTGACCTGCTGGCCCAGCAGTATGAAAGCAGTGGACACAGCCTGCCACATGCTGGAGGGCTCTGCCACGGAGCAGCTCTACCCCTACTCCACTACACAGAACAAGGCCCAGGCCTCTGGGATCATCACACTATGCAAAGTCCTCTCAATGGCTAGTAGTCAACGCTATAGAAAAGTGGTCTTAAGTATCATTGATAAGCAGTAATTCGGAGCATTTTGGGAAAAGGCAAACTTTCTCCAGAGAAACACATTTACTGAGAAATGTTAGCAAGTATAAGCTCAAGACATAATTCTTGCCTACAGCTGGCTCACATTCTAGGACCGACATCCCCAGGTCCATTAACTACATACAAAACAGCACATCTGGAGACGGAGACAGTAGTGTCCAAGGCCAGTTCAGTGAACTGGGGTCTAAGTGGTGAAGGCTCTTGGGAGGAGGTGTCCAGGTGTAAGCAGGAGTTTGACCAGTGAAGAGCAAGGGCAGTGCCAAGGACACAGATACAGGTCTGTGGATGGTATTTCCAGGCCTTCTGTAGTTAGGTGGATGATTGGTTTTCTAGGCTGTGCTACCTGGAACCAGCAGCCAGTGGGCAGGGATGTGGGGCTACGCACACATGCACTATTGCATGATAGGTCCGTGGCAAATGTTGGCTGAATAAATTCAGTGGGATTGGCAGGACCAGAGCTGACACGCGGCATCTGGGTCTACAATGTTTGTGGTGAGTATCACAGGTTCAAGAGGTCACCTGGACTGGAAAACTGAAAGAAGTTGTGTGCAGACCAGAGCAGTCCCTCAATTCAGTGAAGCCTGGTTTCTGCTGACAGCTTTCTCCTCTTGGCTAAGACTTTCCTCACCTAAAGGGCTATTCTCTCTCTCTCTCTCTCTCTCTCTCTCTCTCTCTCTCTCTCTCTCTTTACCTCCTTTTTTATATCTTTTTTTTTGGGGGGGGGGAGGGATAGGTGGTTGGGGTATT
Source organism: Ctenodactylus gundi (assembly GCA_004027205.1). NCBI lineage: Eukaryota > Metazoa > Chordata > Mammalia > Rodentia > Ctenodactylidae > Ctenodactylus > Ctenodactylus gundi. Next base: position 487,932 of record PVKB01000165.1, on the reverse strand, counting down.
GAACTTAGGGCCTTCTCACTGAGCTATATTCCCAGATCTTTAATTTTTATTTTTTTAATTTGGAGACACACACTCACAAAATCACTTAGTGACCAAGGCTAGACTCAAACTTGGAATTCTCTTGTCTCTGCCTCCTAAGGTGCTGCCCTACCATGTCTGGCTCCAAAGGCCACATCTAAACCCCTCATACTTGGCTGGGGTGCGGTGTCAGAAGAACTCTTCCTCTTTTGAGAGAGAGAGAAATAAAGAAAGAATGACAAAGCACCATTTTCTTTCTGGCATTTCCCTGGGATTGATGAGGAACTGAAAATTAGATTTTTAATCTACCTGTCATCCCAAACTTTTTAGAAGTAGATACATAGGATAAACACAAATTATAATTAACCAGTCTTTTCAACAGAGATGCCTATGAGTTCAACTAGAGAACAAAAAAGCTACATAGTAATTTAAGGGAAAAAATGTTCTATTTCTCAAAAGGAGAGAAATGAGAAATGAAAACAAAATAAGGTCATCAGATTAATAAACCCACAAGCCCTCTGACACTGAGCTGGAGAACCATGGGGTGAAGACAGCTCCAGGAGTGCATATCTGAGGGTAAAGTGGCAAAACACAACGAGCTGAGCATCTCTGGGAGATGGGTACTGCCCTGTTGGGCTGCCAGTTCATTTTTCTTTTCCCTAAAGGAAAAGCACTTAGCATTCATTAGCGCACAAATTTCTTTTTCCAACCAAAAACATGGCCAGGGCTATGCTGATCCATCCTTGGTAAAATGCCTTTATGTTCACCAGGAAGGCAATTCTCCTCCCTGACACTGGAAGAGCTCCTACCATATAATTATCCAGCCCAATTAGAAGACAAGGTCAGAACAAACAGATCCAGAGGCAAGGGCCACCCCTGCCAGACACACAGATGTGGGCGCACACATGGCTTGCAACACAACAAGCAGCCAAGACAAGAGATTGCGTGGAGTGGAAGAAAGGTCACATTTTCAAAATCCAGGGCCTAGATTTCAAGCAGTTTCACAGTGTGAGGTAATCTCTCCATAAATTCTAAATAATCACTGGTATCATTGAGACCATTCTGCAGATGAGAAAACTACATCCCAAGAGGTTCACTAATTGGGCTAGTCCATTGCAGACTAGAATTCAAATCAGACGTGACGGCCTTCAAAGCCCACAGCCTTATGGGACATTCCTTCTATTACACCACAGTGGTCACGCTTCTGATATGCACCTTGACGACACTTTGGAATAGGGTATGGCAGTATCTGTTTTCATCGTTGTATAAGGATCTCAGATGCCCTCATTAAATGTCATGAAGAACATCTCAAAAGCCTGAAGGCTTGCACAGCTTGAAGGCATCTTGCCCAGACTGGGTGGGGCAAGTGCAAGGGTCACAAGTGCTTTCAAGTGATGGGTCACTAGCAGATATGCAGGAAAACAAACCTCATGCTGGCCTGCCGAAAAGACAGCCAAGCGCAGAGCCCTGACTGTGGGCCAGCACCATCTGCAGCCCAAGCACACTGGAGCAGTTGTAGAGGGTGGCTGTATCCCCAGAAAAGCTGGGGCAGCTTCTGAGAGAAGGAGGTAGAGCTCCCGTCTGCACAGCTACTACATAAGCAGGCAAGGCAAGGACCCAGATTTCATCCTGGTTGTCACACCTCCACAGACACCCAGGGGGTGAAACTACTCTTGACACCTGGGCCATTGTGGTTCACACGAATGAAGGAGTAACACATTCACTGGCAAAGGTCAAGCACATTTCCTGTGACGCCCAGTGGTGCTGGCGTGTAGTCTCAGCACTCTAGGAGGCTAAGGCACACAGGATTGCAAGTTCGAGTGCAGGTTAGATAAACTTAGTGATTCAGAGGCAACCTGTTTCAAAATCAAAAGTTAAAAATGGGTTGAGGAAGTAGTTCAGCGTGAAGGCTCAGGGCTCCATCCACATACCAGAAAAGAAAGAAAGAAAGAAAGAAAGAAAGAAAGAAAGACAAAAGAAAGGCATTTCTCTTGGGCTCTGCTTCCCATTCCCCGTTGATAAGTAACTCCTCATTTCAACGTAGCTCTTGAGTCCCAGAGTTCCTGTGGATCAAACTAAATTCTGAATGGCTCTGGCTGCTTCTGTTATTTCAAAATACAGTAAGTACATTATATTCAAAATTATATTCAAAATTCATATATATTATATTCAAAAATTTAAAAATATTTACACCAAACACAACTAATACTGGTTACTTTTGCTTAACTATTGGGGAGATTTTTTTCAGTAAAATAGTAGAGCAAAAACTTTCATTTATGAGAAATGAGAAGTTTCCTAAAATTCCCAGGTTATGCCCAAGAAGTAACTTGCTGCCCCAGAGTAAAGGGTCAGGATGCAGAAAGTCCAAGTTACCATTTGTGAGAAACAGGTGTGGAATTTCATCTACTGCCCTGACACAAAGTCCTCCCGAGCAGGGGTGACAAGGACCTCAGAATTCAGATGGCAGGTGCCGGGGAAACCCTTACATCTGAGTATTTTCACTACATACCAGCATATGCAGTGACATTCTTTTTTCCTGAAACACTCTGAACTCACTGGGGGAAAAGCTGAAACATACCATGTAATGAAAAATTAATGCCTGAGACTTCCCTCTCCCAAGTATTCATCTAACTGCATTTATCCATATATACTTTTCTATTGTTAAACTTTTATTATCATTTCTTTCAAATTTCTTTCAAGCCACATGCGTCTAAGACAAAATCTTTCGGATTTATTTTGAAATAGAACAGAAGGAATTCTGAAGACTGCCGAGTGGCAAACATGATGATTTTAAAAAGAGGAGGTCAAAATGCAAAACACTGAGCACTAGTTCTAGAGAAACTGGTGAGAAGAACTTCAGGACACATATGGTAGAGAGATATCTGTGGAAAGCATTGTAAGTTGGAAGTCACCAAGGACTCACGCAACGGGAAGCCTGCCCAGCTGCCCTGATGGAATGTGTGGAGGATGCACTGCCACGAAAGGTACAATAAATTAAAGGACTGCCGCATTCCTCCTGTTTTGCCAAGCAGATGGCAAAGTTGGAGAATCGTACAGGAAGCTGTCGAATGAGGCAATGGAGTGAGAAAGAAGATCAGAAAGCAGATCCTACTGCAAAGTCCCTGTTAGTCTTGGGCAGATACCAGACAAAAGGAGAGGCCTACCAACCAGGGCCACAGGAACAATGCTAAAATGCTCTGGCTGTGCCTACATGCTCACAGGCTATATCTTACGACTTTAGTCCTTTATTTGTACAGTTCTATAAGACTTTTTGAATCAGATTTTCCACTGGCGTGGGTTTTGACTGTCTCTCCCCTCAGTGAAAAGTCGCTTGCTGCTCCATGGTACAGAACGGAAGAGCTTTGGTACCATCTAACTATAACGGCAAGCTCTGCAAAACATTCCATTGGCCACCGTCCTAACCTGGAAGCCACAGGCTTCACCCTCTGTGGGGAGGAGATCTAAAGATTTCCCAAGGGGTTTATGACCCCCAAAATATTACAAATCCACCGTGTACCTACAGAGAAGTGCGCGTCCCAGCTACCTGCTAAACAATACTGGCCCAAGTCCCCAAGTCAGTGCTCCCAGTTGCCACTAGGGGCCTTGCCTCTGTTCCCAATTCCCTGGGACCTCTTCATACTCCAGCACATAAAGACTATCATCTGTCCCATGAGGAGGCCTCCAGGTTCCCACTCCACAGTTGTTAGATAATCCGGCCATCAACTTGGCCCTTTAGGAACCTGGGGAGTCCCTGAACAAAGTAACGGAAGACCATGCTCCATAGTCATAAAGGCCGAGAAGAGAACAGTACCATCTTGAGACTAGTGCAAACAGAGGCAGGTCAGGAAGCCCCTTCCTCACCCACAAAACTAAGGGTAGGCCAGACTCTTAAATGCTGAAATCAACTCCTGGGTGACAGAGAAAGATGGTCCAATAAATAGTGGGAGAATGGGAAGAAGACTCTAGAGGAGACTGAGGTGGGGTGTCCTCCCATCTCCAGCTTTGCTGGAGGTCTTCAGAGCTTCACCCTAGCAAGACTGAGTAGACTGATGTGTTGGACAACAGCTCAACTCACTTCTATAGCAGAAGCTGGGGGTGGATCTTAAGGAACTGCCCTGAAAATTCCATGGAATTGTAGGAAGGCTTGGGCACTGAGATCAGACCAGCCAGCTCTCCACCTAACCCAGGCACTCCCTGTAGGCCTGTAGAGATTAATACTTCCCTCTGAATCTCAGTTTCAACACAGATCATGGAATAAATGAGAATGCTATAAATTTTAGGTAATGATAGCCCCATTCCATTGTTGGTTTAAAATTGATGTGTTGGTATTCTGAAGACCCACAGCAAAGCTTCTGGGTATATATTGGATAACCCATAAATAAAATTCCTTCCTCCTTGAGAACTAGTCTTGCACTCATGTGGTCTTCCATACTTCCTGTTGGTCCTTGATTTGGTTAGTCCAGTTAATTACTTGTAAAGTAGAAGTTTCTGAGAGTTCTGGGTTTGTTTCAGAGCCAGGGACTGGGAAGGAGGTTTGCTTCAAAGCTCAGAGAAGAATTCAGGCAGAAAAGTTATTGGTGTCTAATGGGAGACTGACTGAGTGAGCCAATTTCCTGAAAAGTCTGAAAGAGAAGTAGGGGGTGAGAAGCAGCTTGACTGCATAATAGACCCTGGAGGCTGGACTGGCAGGAAGCCCAGTTCCCTCACAGCCACAGAACAGCAATGGGATGGAAGGGAGCACTTTCAGGCCCTTTAATGCCCAGAATCACTCCAATGCAGAAGAAAACGTTGTTATCTTTGTCTGTTTTGCACTACTATAGCAGAAGACCTGAGACGAGGTATCTTAGTTTCTTATTCACTGCTGGGACAAAATATCTGGTATCCACAGTTTAAAGGAGGAAAGATGAATTTGGCCCAGAGTTTCAGAATGTCTCACACAGTCCATTCATAGGCTGGCAAAATGGAGGCACATTGTACAGTCTGGAGAGTTGCTCACGGTATTGCAGACAGAAAGCCAAGTCAAGCAGAAACAAGCCAATGTCTGAAGACTCAGGCAACACTGGGGCCTTCCCAGAAGAAGCTCTAACAATGTTTTTTCTTTCTTCCTTTACTTAGTCCAAGCTGACAGTTGGGCCCCCCACACCCAGGGTGAGTGCCCCTTCCTCACTTCCTGGCCCACAAATCAATAATAAATACCCGATGGGCCGGAGGAATGGAACAGTGGTTAAAGCACTTGCCTTGCAAATGCAAGGTCTTGAGTTCAATCCCCCAGTACCACATAAAGCTGGGTGTGGTGGCACATGCTTGTAATTCCAGCACTAGGGAGGCTGAGGCAGAAGGACTGCTGTGAGTTCAAAGCCAACCTGGGCTACAGAGTAAGACACTGTCCCCAAAATAAAGAAAGAAAGAAAGGAAGGAAGGAAGAAAGAAAGAAAGAAAGAAAGAAAGAGAGAAAGAGAGAAAGAAAGAAAATGAATGAATGAACAAACACCTGAAAGCTCTGCCCTGGGCAACCTCCAATCTCAGCAGCTAGGGCCTACCTTGCAAGAGCACATGGTTCTACATTTATCCCACCATATCCAAATACATGAATCTTTTGGGGGACACTGCAGATCTAAACCATAGCATCATGTGATATAATAAAGGACAGAAATATATTACAGCTTTCGAGACTGCTAAGGCAAGACCAAGTGCTGGTACTGTCTTGAGGGCCTTCTTATTGTGCCACCTCTTGGCAGAAGAGAATAGAAAGGGCAAGAGCTTGAGCTCAAACCCTTTATAATAGGCACTACTTCATTCAAGCCCAGGCCTGTCCCACTAGGCTGTGCTCCCAACACAGCCGCATTAGGGATGAAACTTCCCACCCAGGCTTTCAGGGGCACACTCAGGCCCAGAACATAGTATAGTAGGTGATCTATTGGAAGGTCCAGTGATCTGTCTTTCCCTGCTATTTACATTCACCCTGAGGTTTAGTGATCTGCTTCTTAAAAATACCAAGCAAATCATAAAATATTTGCAATGTCTGATGACTTGCTGCTGTCTTTCAGCATTTGCTAGTTCTTTGAGGGAAGCCAGGTATCACGCCATAGACAGCCCTGGGAGAGGCTCATACAGCAGGGCTCCTAAGGGCAGTCTCTCGCTCAGCCTGGCCATGACCACAGCCCCAGTTGTATCTTCTCTGCAGTCCTGCAGAGACTCCAGTTTGGAGGATGCAGCTAACCTGCACTAGATTTCTGACCCATGAACTATGAGAGAGTAAGTGTGTGTTGTTTTAAGTCATTAAATTCTGGGATAACTGGCTACACAGCAATAGTTTACTAATCAGACAACAATGAAACAGAAATCACCTAATATTCTTCTTCTTGTGGTATCAGTACAGCAGAGTTAATTTCTTCCAGTGAAGACACTCTATTCTGAGTGCCCTTTCCACCTACAGCTCCCTCCAGTCAGCCAACAAGTGCCCAAGCTCTTATAAGGAAGCCTGGTCCATGATTAGTTTGGGCTCTGTCACTAACTGAAGCTTGAGTCACGCGACGCTGAAAATGATATGAAAATTTTACAGAAACAATGGCCACTAAGAACATCTCACTTATTAATATGTAAATAAAAACATCTACATACTAATATGGAAAATGAAACCAGGTGTTTATGCCCAACTACCTGCCGCGGGGTGACTTGAAATCAATCCGAGGAGCTCCAGAGCTGCTGCCTATTAGAAAACTGCAAATAAGTGGAAGGGAAGTTAATAAATAAGCACAGATAATAAACCAATTCAACATTTCCTTAAGATCCTCTTAAATCTCTTATTTACCCCCTGTATTTTGGTAACCTTGTGCTAGATAGCTGAACCACAGATTTTTTCTTCCTTTTTGTTTCCTAAGCAAGTATTTCCATATTTTATACAAAGGAGCAAGAGATAAACAGTGTGTCTCTATTTTTAAATGAGTTTAAAGAATATTCTTTCCAAAATCAGGCTATGCCAACTTTTATGCCCCGGTGGTTTGATATTATTGTGAGTGGCATAAAGGAAAAAGGAAGTCAGAGGTCTTTGTGGTGGAGTCTGCAATGCCCCTCTGCCTTTCCTCCCCCCCCACCCCAAAACTCTCACGATGGTATACAAGAAGAAATGACATTGATAGCAATGAAGGCTGATGATAAGAGCACATCCATTAGTATGTGTTTGCCTGGATCCATCAAGAAACATGCTTTTGGATTTCACATCACATAATCCCTAGACAATAAAACAGAACAAGCAGATGGCCCCTGAGGGGCAAGATGGAACCTCAACACAGAAGAAATTAAAATGGCCATCAACGTCACTAGTACCCAAAGCAAGGCAAATTACAACTGTCCTTTGCACATTCGCACTGACGAATGCCCAGATACCCCTTGAGCTGCAGAGAGTGTGAGCCTTCTTCTTGGGGGTGGAGTGTGGGGATCAGTGTAAGGATAAAGTTCAAGCTGAATGGAGGAAAGAAGAAAAGAAAGGAAGAGAGGGAGAGAGAAAGAGAACAAGAGAAGAAGGGAGTAAGGGAGGGAAATGAAGTGGAATAAGGGAAGAAAAATGAATTTTCTTACAATAAACAGGTTTTTTAAATCACAGAAAACTTTCTAATTTGCTTTTTAAGTAATAAAAAAATAAAAATCATTTGTGCTGATTTTTGTGATAAGAAAAAGCGAGATTTCCTTAAGGTTCATACCAACAAAAATTACATGGCTGTTTCCTAGGTTAGTTGTTTTTCTAAGATCACAAAAGTGGGAAATGGAGAAAAACAGTGAGGACCAGAAACAGTTACACCCACCCCCCACTTAATGCAAGAGCCTGTGAGAACTCTAGGTCCCACAGTCAAATCCATCACTGCATGAGCTGATTCACTAATATCTCATTAATAGGTGTGCTTAGTTTGAGATTGTGTATCATATTTAAGCTCTATTTGCATGGTAGAGTTTCTCATTTTTAGTTATGAAATCACTTTTATCTAAGTTGGCTTTGGGCATCATATTTGTACTCACAAGGCAGGAATTAATATATTGGACAAAATAAACCCTAGCACAAAGGACACATTTAGTTTTCACAGTAGTTCCAGGAGCAAAGATGGCAATAGATGACGAAATATAGCCATTGGGTGACTTGTCAAAGTCACCTAAATAGAATTGCAGAAGGGCAAACTCTCCACCACATGTCCAGGGTGGGTATCCAGAGAACCCAGTTTTGCAACTTTTTAGCTTGCACTTTGTGACATACCCAGCAGATTTTCAGTTTAGTTTGGATAATACGACAGTCTCAAATTCTTCCTATGTATTTATTTAGTGGTACTGAGGATTGGACTCAGGGTTATCACACTAATCCACATTTCCAGACATTTAAAGAAATTTTATTTTGAGACAATGCCTCACTAAGTTGCTCAGTTGCCAGGCTGAACTAGAAACAGTGTTCCTCCTGCCTCAGTCTCCCCTTTATTTTATGTCCTTATTGCTAAAGCAAGCATTCCTATCCTCCTAATTGGAAGCCAGATATGGTTTACCCATCACGTACCTGGCTCCTGGGGTTTCTTGATGTGTGGAGGGTAGCCACAGGCCACGATTCATCTAGTGATTCCACAGTGGCCTTCCTCCCTTTTTCACTCCTGAGTTCCATCTCCCCAGGGCACCCAATATTCTCTTCCCTTGTCTAAGAAGCTGCTATGGTCTGAATATTCATGCCCTGCCCCCCAATTCTCATGTAGAAACCTAATCACCAAGGTGATATATTAGGAAGTGTGGACTTATGAGGTGATTAGGTCATGAATGGTATTAGTGGTCTTATAAAAAAGAGCTCAAAGTTGCAATTATCTGATATTTTATTCTAGTGACAGGAATATAGACAGTAAACCTTTTTGCTTTACTGAAGAAGCACTGAAAGGTGAAGAGATTTGCTTGAGACCACGCAGCACTTGAAGGTCAGAAGGTAAGGGCTAAGACTAGACTTCAAGTCCCCACCCAAGCCCTTAACTTGCTAGCGACAGGATAACAATGGATCTGAGCCTTCAGGGGAATGTTTAAGTTGTTTCCAGAATCTGTGTAAAGCCAGTAGATGCTTCTAGAACAACCAAGCCAGTGCAGTTTTAGGCCCTCATTTCTCCCATGAGCTCATGTCTCTGGGAAAATGGTAAAAGCTGCTTCTCACGTACTTACTTACTAGGCACCTAAGATAAGACTTCCAACTAAGGAAGCATCTATTTTTTCCTATGCAATGGCCTACTTACACTAGTGTGTATTAAATCAAATATTATCTCCTGTAATTGTTTTGTACCGAAAATAAATAAAATAAAAATAAACATTAAACTTGGCTTATCTCTTTGCTTCTAGAAGTAAAAGACACTGTTATAGTTTTAATATTGGACTCTAAAAAACACAATGTAAGAAACAAAACTTGAATTTGGCTGGTACTTCGCAATCTGATTTCCCAATACTTTCGAAGAAAATAACCAAAAACTCTACCTCCACGTCTGTTTCTGAGTCACTAATGTCCCTGGAGCTTAGAAGAGCCAGTCACTCAGGACCTAGCTAACAAAAGGAACACAGCTGAGTCCACACAGAGGCAAGGGAGTAGCTCTGTTGGCTCAGTCATGACCAGGAACTGCTCTCCTGTCTTGGGCTGCTCTGTCTCACAAGGCCCGCCTGCTTTTAGTCCCTCATGCGAAGGCAGGATCACACATTGCCTGTGGATGCAAGAAATGTGCTAAGATTCATTCAATAATCACCATCCAAAATAATACAGGACCGGCAAGGAGAACCATAATAGTGAGGTTGCTCTGACTTAAATCTGAGGTCCCAGGACACAAACACTGAGGTGGATTCCAAGGAACTGAAGTAGCTATGTGTGGAGCACTGCACAGCTGTCTTAGAAGGGGGACCAGTGTTGCAGGGACAGTGGAAGTACTTGTATTCAGGTCTGCAGAGCAGGACCTTCTGATATGATGTGATCTGACTCATAGATATGGGACTGTCCAGCAACTGGGGTGGCATTTAATTCCTTGTACATTTTCTCTAATTTGTAACTCATTCTTCACACTAGCTTTTCTGGACTTTCTTCTATATGCACTGAATCTAGCAACAATTGTCTCTCGGGTTGTTTGTAAAATGTCACCCCCTCCAGGAGCCTACAGTTCCCAAAAGGAGCTTGGCCACACACGTGATGAATCCTCCTCTCAGGCCCAAATGTGAGGGCCCAATAGGAGATTTGCTTTAATTCCAAATGGAACTAGTGACGACCCGTTGGTAGTCTGAGGAAGAGGTTCTCTTAACATTGAAGCATAGCACAGCTATCCTCATGGCTTCCATGAAAATGAAACAAGGAGGAGGAGGAGGAGGAGGAGGAGGAGGAGAAAGAAAGGCAACAGTAGGTGAGTGGTCTTTGTTTTATCAGGCCTCCCAGAAACAATGCTAACTGTAAGCTCCAGGAAAATAAGCGAAGCTTCTAGAGGTCTGTGGGAGAGTGGATCCCCACTCCCTGCCTCCTCCTCCTCCTGACAGCCTGAAAGTGCTCATGGTACATGCATGGGCATACGCACACACAAAATGGGCACATATGCACGTGTGTCTTTTTAGGGATCACAGGCAATTGGATGATGGGTTTTCCAACTAATCAATCTCACTTCCCAACTAAGGTGTGGTCTCCCTCAAGCTGGGACTTCTACCCTCCTTCTCACACTATATTGCTAAAGCTTTTCCTTTACTGATACGTGCAAGATGTTCATAGCATCACGATTATAACAGCCCCCAAATGGAAAAAAAAAAACCAACTGACCATCAGCAGTAGAATGCATTAATAAGTTATATAGTAATACACAGGAATACCATACTTCATTGATATGTTTACTTAAATACAGTTGTATCCAGTTGGTGCTGACAGATAGCTATTGATGTAAAGCAAGAGATTGCGAATGTGCACCTAAAGCAATCTGGGTGCTCCAGTTCAACGTGTGGGACTTGACTTCAAGTTCAGAAAAGAAGACCTAAGTGTGATTATAATTAGTCTAGCTTGGATGTAATCAGCTGCACTATACTCTGTTGAAAAGACAGAGAAAGGCTGGAGAGGGAGAATTTCACAGCAGTTATCCCTTGCTGTCCAGACAAGAGATCTCCAACAGGAAGGTAGGAATACTGTGGTCACTCCAGGTAGGCTCCATCATGGATGGCTCATCTCTCCCTCTCCCTCTCCCTCTCTCTCTCTCTCTCTCTCTCTCTCTCTCTCTCTCTCTCTCTCTCTTCATTCTCATTGATCAAGCCACCTTCTAGCCACCAACCCGATTTCAACTGCTCTGGCCTGTGTTGCTAGGAATACTAGTCAGGCCTGGTGGTACAAGCTACTTGGAATCCCAGAAGTCTAGCAGACTGCGGCAAGAGGTTTGCAATTTCAAGTCCAGCCTGGTCAGCTTAGCAACTTAGTGACACTGTCTCAAAATCAAAAATAAAAATGGGTTGTGGATGTAGCTCAGTGTGAAGACCCTGGCCTCCCAATCCCTAGCACCACAAGAAAATGAAAGAAAAGAAAAAAACCCAGAATAGAACAGAAATACTATGGCAACTATGGAATATCCTCAATTAATAAACTAGACTCCTTTAATACCTCCTGTTAAAACCTGTAGGACCCTGGTGCAAACTCTGAAAGCACTGGAACAAAACTGAGTCTCTGGACCTGCTAAGAGGCAGCACTTTGGAGACTCCACAAAGGTCCAGCTCTCCTGAGGCCCAGACCCCAGTGCCCCACGGTCTTGGAAGATATTTTCTGGAGGCGCGGACTTCACTCTGCTCTCTCTGTCCAGTAGGGAGGAGGATGGGGGTCAGCCTTGCCAGGTGAAGGTTATTGAGTCTTTCTACAGGTCAACTGGCTCTGAGGCTTGAACAGCCTGAATAAGAAGTCCCTCCACAGCATCAAGAGTTCTTTCAGGTTGTATGATCACTGACCATGAAATCTGATGCTCTTGTGTCCCAATGTCCACCAATAAACAGAAATTAAAGTACTAGATCAGGGTCTTGGGGACTTGTTCTGTCCTGGCTCTACTGTGAGGGAGAGCACTGAACACTCCTAATAACCTCACAATGGATGGTGTGCTCCATGATCCTCCTGAACTAGAAGCTTCAGTTCCTACCTGACAGCCACCAGACATATCCAGACTTTGTGCTTTGGAAAGAAGGGAGAATTTAATATTCTTAATAAGAAGACCAGAATCCCCAAAAGAGATGGCAGGCACGACATGGTTGCACTGAGCCCCAAGAGGAGAATGATCATGAGTGATGAGCTTGCTTGGTGCTTATCTGCACACACACTGCCTTGTGCCCAAAAGATTTGAGAACCCCAGATTTACTTAGACCCAATTACCTTCAATATGCCATATCACTGTTGGTCTTTTTCTTATAATTTCTGAATTCAGATTTTTCACACTTGCTAATGAAACTCAATTTACTTTTTTTCCCTCTATAGACAGAGCCAGCTCTGTGAAGCAAACTCTAGAAGACCAGTGGGAGGGATCAGCCTCTGTCAGAGAGACAGAGTGAGCCATGAGACATAGTGGGAACAGCTGGGCCCAGGGTCTGTGGACCCCTAATGGGGGAACCTGGGGTAAGTTCATCTTCTTCTCTGAGTCACGGTTTTCACATCTATGATTCCTAAGTTCCCATAGTAGATGGGACTTTTCATTAGGGTCAGAGAAGACACCTTGTTTTGTGAGGTAAGAAAAGGCCAGATGCTGAACCAAGTCATCTATGAAAACTCCTCTGCCAACATTCTAAGTGGGGAAGGATGGAAAGCATTCACTTTAAAGTCAGTAACAAGACAAGGATGTCCACTGCCACCCCTACTCTTCAGCACAGTGCACGAAATTCTGGCCAGACCCATCAGGCAAGACAAATAAAAGAAATACAAAACAGAAAAGAAAGAAGAAATTAAGATATTTCTTTTTGCAGACAACAAGACATTTTACAATGAAGACCCAAAAATTCCACCAGAAGTCTCTTACAACTAATAAGCAACTTCAGCAAAGTAGTAGCTATAAAATCACTGCTCACAAATCAGTAGCACTCCTATACTCCAACAACAAAATCAATGAGAAGGAAATCAAGAAGTCAACTTAGCAACAACAATAGCAACACAACAACAACAACAACAACAAATACTTACAGAATAAGCAAAAGATCTATAGAATGAAAATTACAGAACCTTGAAGAAAGAGACAGAATAGGACTATAGCATAGGGAAAGAAATCCCATGTTCCTGGATAGGAAGAACCAATATTTTCAAAATGGCCATACTTCCAAAATTGCTATACAGATTCAATGTGATACCAATTAAACTACAAGAAACATTCTTCACAGAACTGGAAAAAACAACTCTAAGGTTTATATAGAAGCAGACAAGACCTAGAATGTCCAAAGCAATCCTAAACAACAAGGGCAAAACTGAAGGACTCACAATTCCAGACTTCAGAGTATATTAAGGAGCAACAGCGATTATATCAATGTGGCATTGGCACAAGAACATACAAATAGATCAATGGAACAGAATTGAGAGTACAGAGACAAACCCAGGCACCCTCACTCATCTAACTTTTCTCAAAGGGGTTAAAACCACTCACTAGAGAAAAGACAGCATCTTCAACAAATGGTGTCTGGAAAAGTGGATATCCACACATAGGACATTTAGACTAGATCTGTTTGTCACCATATACTAAAATCAAATCAAAGTGGATTGAAGAGCTAGATATCAAAACAGAAACACTGAATCTGCTGGAAGCCAAAATAGGTAAGACGCTAGAAGACACAGCGGTAGAAAAGGATTTCGTGAACAGAATGCCAACAATAAATGCCAAGAATCAACAAAGAGGTCAAGAAATAATAATAATCAACAAAGGGGACTTCATCAAACTAAAAAGCTTCTACATAGCAATATATATATATATATATATATATATATATATATATATATATACAATGAACAGGGTGAAGAGACAAACCACAGAATAAGAGAAAACTTTTGCCAGAGATGCCTCAGTCACAGGATTAGTATCGAGAATGTATAAAGAACTCAAAAAATTAAACCTCCCAAAATAAATGACCCCACTAAGAAATGGACAACTGAACTGAAAGCAAATTTCTCAGAAGAGGAAGTACAAAAGGCCAATGAGAACATGAAAAAGCGTTGAACATCTTTAGCCATTAGAGAAATACAAACCAAAACAACAATGAGACTCCATCTCACCCCAATGAGAATGGCTCACATTAAAGAACTCAAAAGCAACAACTGTTGGCAAGGCTGTGGGGAAAAAAGGAATACTTCTCCACTGTTGGTGAGAGTACAATCTGGCTCAACCACTACGGAAAGCAATGTGGTGATTCCTTTAAAGCTAAGAATAAAAATCACATTTGACCTAGTTCTTTTGGGCATTTTCTCAAAAGAACTAAAGTCATTATATCATAAAGACACATGTATACCCATATTTATAGTAGCACAATTCATAATAGCTAAATCCTGGAAAGAACCTACATGCTCATCTACAGAGAAATGGATAAAGAAAATGTGTTCATCAGCAACAGCATACTATGTAGCCATAAAGAAAGACAGATAGATATGAAGCACTTGGAAGAAAATGGGGCCACCTTGAGCCAATAATGCTCAGTGAAATGGACCAAACACGAAAAATTTGGTTATCCATTAGAGTCTCTCATATGAGACTGACATAAATATTTGTACTAAGAGATACTAACATAAGAGAGAGGAAAAGGTGGGTGGACAACTGCGAGGAAAGAAAAGAGACAGTGAGAATGGGAGGGGAGAAGAGGAGGGAAAGGCTAACGAAGAGGGGGAAGTGGTCAAACGTGATACATATGGGCACAAATTCCCAAGTTGCATGTTATTAATATGTTATTGAATCTCTAGATCATACATATTCAATAAAAAAGAGAAGTTCACTACACTGAGCTACTTCCTTTGAATAGTACAGCACTTTCATGGAAATGTTAAAAAAAAAAGGCTAGATACCATTCATCACCATCTTTGTGATTTGTGACTCAGGCAAAATTACCTGACCTCCAAAACTTAGTTTCTCAATTTGTAAAATAAAAGCAGTAATAATCATAGAATAATAATCACATATAATGATATATTAAATGACATATCTAGTTATAAGTATTGGGTGGAGAAGATCTATGTGTAGCATTTAGTGAAGCGCCTGACACAGTATAAATGAAAATCCACAAAAGGGAGAAAGAGCTGAGAGTCTGTGTTTCTGAGGCTCATGTCAGAATCGACAGAATCCCAGAAGGGGTGCTGACAGCATCAGAGAACAAGTACCTGGGCAGTACCTGCTGAGGTGATGGCGTGAAATGTTCAGAATGGTTGAATCACTAGCAGCTCCGATCTCAACCCTTCAAGTCTCCCCTACCAGATGACCGGTACATGCAGATGCCACCACCATGAGACACCTTTCCTATAATCACATCAATGACTGCTCCAGAGATTTTACAAAAGTGAGTGTTTCCGGATGTTTACAGAAGCTACTGACACTGAGGGAAGGAGGATGGAGCTAAGGAGCCAATCGTGTTAGGAGCAATCCATTCAACAGCAGGACCAGTGATGAACAAGCAGGACCACTGCTTGTGTCCTCAGCTACAGGACTGCCTTAAACACTACTATAGAGCAGCACTGCCTGGTGTGGTGGCACAAGTCTGTAAACTCAGAAATCTGGGAGGCGGAGGTTGGGGAATTGCAAGTTCAAACCCTGCTTGGTGCGGAGGGGTAGGGGAGGTAGTTTTGAGTCCTCCGGAGGAAAGCATCTCCAATTTAGGCTGGTGGGACAGAATTAGCAATGAGCTCACAACCAAAGATTGACAAGTACATGAGCTAATATTAGAATCAGAAGAAACAAATAATAGATCAGGCCTCCCATTAATCCCATTAATTATTTAATAAAGAACATAGAATAGCCATGTACAAAAAAAATGTAGTTATAAAGGGTAGCACCACACAGATGAGCATGTAGCCAGAACTAAAAGTAGATGGAGCCATGATTAATGACTTAATGAGTTGAGGAAGGTCAAAAGTATGTGTCTGGAATATGGGGCATTAGAAAAGAGGTTAATACCAAGGAAAATTAATTCCCAGGGCAGGACCTACACAGCCTAGGGACTCAAAACTGGTTATGTGTGAGGAAGGCTGTGTAAGGGATCTGACTGCAGACTTTCCCATGCAGAAGATGGAGTAAAGACTGGAAAAACTAGAGGCTAGAGGAATAGCTCCGAAGTTAAAATGCTTGCCTAGCAAGCTAAAGGGCCTGAAATGGATTCCTTGGCACCAAAAAGCTGGGTGTGGTTGTACACACCTGTAATCCCAGCACATGGGAGCCTGAGGTGGTAGGATTGCCATGTGTTTAAGGCCAGAACTGGGGCTTTATAGTGAGTTCAGGAGCAGCCTGACAGAGTGAGACCTTGACTCAAAAAAAAAAAAAAAAAAAAAAAAAAAAAGACTGGAAAAACTTAACCACACAGGCTTTTTACTTAGGGACAAAGATAGAGATGACTACAAGTCTAAATAAAGCAATTTGCAGGGTGAGCAGCAAGACCCAGGTCCCGCCTCTCACCAGTTTAACAATGTCGTAAGTCATGCAGAAGCTCTAATACAGGCGACTAGATGACCTTTTGTTCAGATATTTAAGAATACTATAAAAAATTTCTTAGACAGTAAGGGTCTCCAGGGGCCTCTCAATCACATCAGACAAAAAACCCTACCCATCACACAGAACTTATTTTAACAATAACTCACTTTTAAACATGAACAGATGGCCAAATGCAACAAGACAGTTGAAATATCTCAACATGAAAGACACACACATGCACACACAAAAAAATTGAAGAACTCAAAAGAAGAAGAGACAATGCAGAGAAGAGAGGTAGTATGGTGCATGGTTAGGGCATAGTATCTAAAATCAAACTGTTTTGAAAACTGACCTTACCATCTGCTACTTGTGGGATCTGGGGTAAGTCATTCACCCTCTTTGTACTTAAGGGCATTGCTTCAAAGACTTGGTGTGAGGATAATGTGAGCTAATACAAGTAGACTACTACTTACAACAGTGAGTGCCCAGCCCTCTATATGTGCTAGGTACTGTTTTTCAAAAATACTATAAAATAAGATCAGGATATTTCAAAACTGAAGTCAAGGAACAAGAAAAAGTCTTGCGCTCAGAAATATTACAGATCAAATTAAAAACTTATTGAAGATATGAGAAGATAAACAGATTTTCTAGAAAGTAAAATCAAAGAGATGCATGGTAAAAAGCTACTAAAAATTAGAGGATCAAAAGACAACATTACTATCTAAACAAGCATTCCATATGTAAAAGAAGTTTTATATAAAGAGGTCCAAAAATGTACAGAGGAAGTTATCAAAGGAAATTTCTCAGAAATAAAAGATTAAAGTTCCCACATTAACAGGATTTACTGCAGTCATATTGGTGCTCAGCATGATGCCTAAAAAGAACTTTTAAATCCAAAAATCTCTCACACCAGATATAAGCAATAAAGGGTAAAAGCTTTAAAAGAGACAAAAATGTGGTGGGAAAGAAATCAGATTCAGTTTGTATTGTACATGATCTGGGACCTGTGAATAGCAAATTTGGAAGCTGAAAACTGGAAGGTTCATAATTCTTTTGAATGTGATTATTCAAGTCATGTTTTTATACCCAACTCAACTATCATTCGAGTGTCAGAGTAGATTTTAAGATGATTTTAATCTTAAAAATGTATCATTTTCTAAAGATATAATAGACTGTGCTCCACCAAAAATAGAAAGAAAAATTATGAAGATGATGTCTTAGAAACTAGTATTTCAGCCAGAGAGAGGCAAAGAAAATTCTCAGAATAAAGATGAAAGGATAGCCCAGAACACTAACAGGGTATCAGACTGATCCAAACAGAGGCAGATGAAGGCTCCAAATGCATCTGAAGAATCAACAATATGTGTAATTGTATGTACATATTTCTATAGAGTTTTTGGAAGATGAGAAAAAGTTCAACCAGAAAATATCATGAACTATAAAATGCTTTATAAGAAAATATTCAGAGTCTCTGACCAGACACAAGTACAAAAAACAGTCACATGTTCAAAACAATAAAAAGAATATGGAAGTGGATTTTATCAAAGTGTATAACCTGAAAAAATTAGAAAGAGAGTGAAAGGGAAGTGTGAAAGAATGGGGAGTAAATAGGCAATGTTTCCATGAAAAGAGAGAATGGAAGGGGGGAGGGAGCTGCACATTATTTAGAAATATAAAAGTTAATACCAAAAACAGCTGAACTTGAGTCAGAGTAGGGTGTGGTGCACAGAGCAGAAAGTATTTTGGTCTTAAGTCTTTTATAACAACATGGCTTCTTAAGCTATGTTTATGTGTTGATTTGATCAAAACAGTTTTTTAATAAAACCAACAAAATTCTACTGTCATTATTGTCACTTATCAATGGTCTCACTTATGTTGGGTTTAAGGATATAGTTGTTTAGGATGCCTTTTCTGCAAGTTCACATGTGGCAACTACCTAATATCCCGAGGATTGTTTTTCTTTAAATAGGGACCAATAGCTCATACTAACATTTCCCCAGGGACCTATGTAAAATGCAATTCTCATCAGCATATGAGAGTTCACTAAAGTTAATGGGATTTTTCACACATCATTTAAGTTGTATACCTCATTCACCATTCACCATAGCAGAAACAAATCAATAGACTATGGGAAGCTCCAGTTCACTATTTCTCAGTTAACTATCATTTGCTTGGTTCAGTGAGAGGTACCTGGAATATAACTTAAGACAGCAGAAAAAAATAATGTACAAAGGAGATCACAGAGGTCCTGAATATCCTAAGCACAATTAACAAAATATGGGAAGAGGCCCGCTAATGTTACCCTTATGCCAACTCAGAAGATGTTTCCCCCAGTGTGTGGCAAATTTCCATAGTCACACAATGTGGCATGTGAAAGAGACCTCAGAAATAGTCCAGTTCCATCCTTCACTTTTACTAATGAGAAGGCTGAGACAGGTGGGAAAAATCACAAGTAACTCATGAAGTCACTTTTTGTTGGACAGAGACTCCAGCCCTGGGATCAATCAGAGATTTCTATTCCGAGTCTGGCATGGAAATTTCTAAGGAAGGATTTAAAAAGTGTGCTGTGTAGTACAAATGACACTGGAAGCCACTGCTAAGTAATACTCCACTACATGAAAATACCACAGTGCATCCATCTGACCTCCTGTTCTTCAATATCTATTTCCCACATATTTACTATTGTGAAGAGCCCTGTCATGAATACTTTCAAGTATGTCTCACAGCGAAGGTGCAAAAATTGATCTAATATGGAATTGTTGCTCAAAGAGTACATGGGTGTTCTGTTCTAGAAGATAATAATATTTTCCAAAATTTTGGTACCAGATCATGCCCCCACTACATGAAATATTGTTTTTAACACAGATGATTACCAGTGGTTGGCAATGTCATACTTCTTTAATCTTTGCCAATTTGGTGGGAGTAAAGTAGCATGTCACTGTGACCCTAACTTTCATCTCCCTATTACCAATGGGCAATAACATTTTGTGCTTTTGGATTGTCTACCACCTGGCTCCTAATAATTTTATACAATCCCTTTTGTTATTCTGCATATTAAAATATTCATCAGCCCAAATTCTTGAATAGGAGGATGAAAAATATACCAGGAAACACTGAGTATTAGCTTCCTTCTTCTGGAATAAAATACTCGCCATATATAACTTAAAGGAAAGAAAGTTTATTGTGGCCTATGGTTTAGGCCCATGGTCATTGGGTTCCAAGGCAGAAACTCCATGGCAGAAGGGCATGGTGGAGGAACACTGTTCAATGCATGATACCCAGGAAGCAGAGAGCAGTAAAAGAGCCTGAGAGGGAGGGCCCAGGGACCAGATCATGTCCCCATGACCATCCATGCACATACGGAAGTGTGTTTTACTGATCCTCAAGTTGACTATCAAGATTAACCATCACAGTAACTGAATTAGTGCTTGACTGTATCAAAGTCCCACTATACAGCAACTTGGGATCCAAGCTTACCTTGTAAGATAACCATGTACAGTATAAGAGAATCCTACCCATCCCATCCCAAGAATTGATTCCAGAATGGATTCATGAACCTAGTCTATGTAAGAGATACCAATCAAGGACAACTGGTGATTTCTTAAAAAGAAAAGAAAACCAAACCAAACAAAAAAACCTTCCTTACTTTCCCAGACAGCAATGAAAAGCCAGGATTTATCTGACATTGACACTAGACGTAGAAGGAAAGCGCAGACCCACTGCCTCTAGCAGCCCCTTGTGCTCAAAAGAGAATCAAGCACGGAATGAGAGCGTCTGCATGGAAGGCACAGCATATGGATGGGTCTGTGACCCCGCTGCTAAAATGCCACATGAACTGACATCAAGCCCCTGTATCTCCGGGTGTCACTTCTGTAAATAAAAGATGCTCTTCTTGCATAAGCCCATCTGGATTTGCCTTTCTTTTACCTCAACTAAAAGGATCCCATGCAAGTGCTGTGGTTGAAAAACAAACAGCAAAAACTAGGCCCATGAATAACATTTCTGAGTCTTGAGGAGAATTGATCAGCAGCAGAATGCAATGCCTATCGATGTACCCCAAGTGCTTCTATCTTCACCATGTGGAAGGATGAGTGAATGACAAACGTGGGGATCAGATGGTGGAGAGAGGCCTCAGAAACATGGGACTGCCAAACTTTCTCTGTCCCTTCTCTATCCCTCTCTTTCTCTCTTGCTCTCTCTCTCTCTCTCTCTCTCTCTCTCTCCTCCCCAGACCCACAGCAAGCTTTGAAACACTCCTACCCCTGAAAAGGATCATAAGGGATCATTGTAAAGAGTTGCTATTAACTCAGTTCCCATCACGACATCCCTGCGAGGAATAAATTAAAGCCAAAAATTTTTTATGTTCTTTGATCAAATTTCTCCCAACATTCTGTGAAGCATGAGCACGCATTTTGTTACAGTGTCCTTGCTTACACACAGGTGTCCTCCTGCTGTCTCATAGCATGCCTTCTTGGTCTTCCCTTTCATGATACACACATCCTAAAAGAAGGTGTAATAATGTCTTCTACTTTGCAGCTTCCTTTCCACCAGGTGTGAATTCTGGTCTTGTGAACCCTGAGAGACACCTCTACCCTCTCTGAGCTGCAATTCCTTTCTCCATTGCAAGAACAACACCCCAGATGATTGGATGGATTATAGTGACATTAGAGCTGTTGCCAGTGCCTGACCTCCTGGAGGGCCTCATTTTCCTGTGGAATCCTTTCTATCCCAAAATGCAGTCTGGCATCCTGGTCTTGAGTACGTCTCCTCTTCAGGAGAAGTAAAACATTTTTAAGATACATTCTTATCAATAAAGGAGAATCTGAGCAACTGATATGTGAACAGAAGAATGAGAATCGTGCTATCAAAGCAGATTTATCACAAAACACTGATGCCCTGCTGGCACCAAAGCCACCAGCCCCTAGAAACCACGAGGTGCACAATTTGGGATGCTTTTGAGGAAATCAGCACGGGGTGTTAGTCTCGTCTATATGTCCTAAAATGAAGCAATATTGACCGTAGATTTGCAACAGCTCCCTGAATGGGAATGTATTCTTAAGAACTGTATTCACAGACACAAAACAAGAGCCCATAAGAGTTTGATACTAAAGCTTGAATTTCAGTGTGATAAAATATATCCAGCCATGTAAATGTAATCTTAAAGAACGACAACAACAAAATTATAAAAATATAACTAATTCAGAATGGAACAAATTCCTGGAATCTTTTTGTTTTCACCTGAAAAAGGCCAAGAAATGGTTAACATCCCCAAAAGTCAGACTATTTCAATTTTGCACATATTTTCTATTTATGAGAGCATCCTAAGCAATAGCCTAGTTGTATCTGAAAAATTTAGAAACCACACAAGTACGTCAGCTTATTATTTAGAGGGGAAATTTTCTAAACAGATTTGTAGGAAGGAAGAAATAAGAACAGAACGAAAGGAAAGGAAATAGGGAATTCAAATGAATTTAGCCAACACCATGTATTGTTTCTACAAGGAAATTATTCGAAATTTGAAAAAGCAGGACTGAGTATTTCAAATATTAGCTTCTTCCTTTCCACTGGTACCTGTTCTGATACGGTCCAGGACTTCTACCATGCAGAAGACTCTAAACTAAATCTGAGTTTCCCAATATACTAAATACTGTAGTTTATTATGAACCACGATATTGGGTCATTTCTTTCTAGAAACCGCAATTTAGTTTTCTAACCAAGGAACATCCGCTGTGTTTTGAAAGGTTGCTAAGGAAAGTTCTAAAGAGATGGTACAAATCAAGTGAAGTTTTTATTCTCTTCCTCACGAAAAATGATTGGTGCTTATAATTTAAACCTTTAGCTTATGTTACGAAGTCAATTAAGGCTTTGATCATTCTTTACCTTCATGGAAGGGTCACGGATTTTACTGCCATGAGCCATATTCCTCCTCGGGCAACAGCAAAATTGTGCCTGGGACTTCTCTAATTGGGGAATAAGAGCAAAGCTACTTCCCTGGGAGCCACATCCCATGTGCATTCATCAGCAAAGTTTCTCACCCCCCACCAGGATGCTCTGGTTCCAATTACTTCCTACCTCTTTCTTTATTAGTCAAGCCTAAGTCCATACTCGTCTTGCACCTAGAGTTTTTCAAGTGTCTGTATTTCTCTGTTTCTTCTCTTGCTCTCCTACACCCCACTCCCCAAACAGGAGCTAGGATGTTCTTTAAAAAATGATTTCCTGTTGTACTTAGAACAAAGCCTTTGCCATAGTATACAAGATCCTACTAAATCTGGCCTCCTGCTCTCTCTCTCTGGCTCCACCTTCCCACCTCGCGTCCCCTCTTGCTTCGTGCACTCTAGTGACACCAATCACCATACCATTCCTCAAAGGTGAAAAGTTCATTCCAATCTCTGGGCCTTTGTATTAGCTGTTCCCTCTCCCTGGGATATACTTCCCCCAGTAAATCAAGTCTTAATCCATCACTTTTGGATTTCTTCTAAGTGCTACTTCAAAAATGATTCCCCTGACTCTCACCCAAAATGGCTCAAAATCTCCAAATCGTGGTCCATTGCCTCCCTTTTGTAACTTTCTGCTATCAGCAGAATGATCGGATACATGTATTCACAGACTTGATTAGTGGTTTAACACCCTAGATTAAAGGCAAAGACTGTTTCCTTCATTGTTACATTCTTCTTGCTTGAGACTGGATCTCACTACATTGTCCAGGCTGGCCTTGAACTTGTGACCTCCGCCTCAGTCTCACTGCTAAAAGCTTTAGTGCCTCGAGTATCACATCGTCTTCATTAATACCTGCTGAACGAATGAGTAAGTGATTGAGTGAGTGAAAGAATGAATGTGTTGGTCTCCTAAGAGCTTTAGACCTAGGAGTTTCAAAATTCAAATAAATCCCCACTTCTTCAAATGAAAGATGTTGGGACATTATTTCAAGCAGATGGTTTGGTTGGGTGCTTAGCAGGAGCCAAGAGGCAAAAACTAGCTCATTGTGCAATGTGGAACACTGCCTGTGAGTTGCTCTCATCCCATGAATGTGCTAGAAAAAAGTCCTCAGGAATGTCAGCAACTGAACCCTTCTGGTGAGGACAGCGGAAGGTTCTGGACTGCCAGTATCAGATGGTGCTTGTTATGGACTAAATGTTTGTTTCCCCCAAAAATCCGTGTACTGAAACCTTACCTTCTTATGAGATGGTATGAGGGAGCAGGGCTTCAGGGACAAGCTAAGTTTACATGTGGCCATGAGGTGGTGTACCCATAGTGAAGAGGAAGGGGTAATAGGAGGGTCTTTTGTCCCCATGTTGTTGAGACAATGAGAAGGTGGGCAGGTATCTGCAGGCCAAGAAGTGGGCCCTTATGAGACACTGGGTCCACTGGAGCTGGATCTTGTGCTTCCTGACTTCCAGAACTGTGAAAGATACAATGTTGCTTAAGCCACTTAGTAAGGGTATTCTGTCATCCAAAAGAGACCGAGACATTGATCTTATGGCCAAGGACAGAGCAGTCACAGCCACAGACTTAGAGTGTTCTCCAAGCCCAAGAGAAATTCAGCTGCAAGAGTGTCATGAGTTACAGGAGGCAAATGGGGTTAAATGTGGGCAAGATGTCAGTGTTTTCCACTGTTGTTGGGTTCTGGTTCATTTTCAAGTTTTCAGAACCAAATACATGGCCCAACCACAAATAAAAACAGTGTCAAACATAGTTCCACTTTACCAAAGGTATTAAGAGCCAAAATGAATCTAATGAACATTAAGTATCCGGGACCCAAACGTGCTCAGCCACGGAGGGAGATGGGCAGCCTCTGAACTCAGTGGAAAGGAAGCGCAGAGAAAAACAACAGGGCTCTGACCTATTCCTAAAGCCTCACTTAAATGGACAGATGTTATTGTACTGTTTTTGGATTGACTATCTACTTTATCTGAATTTGCTTTTTTTAAAAAAAATCTTTATACAAAAGTAAAAAATAAAGTAGGACATAGTGAGTACAAATGAAGTGTTAACACCTGTTTCAGTAAGTTTTTTTTTTTTTTTTTTTGTCTTCTTGTTCAATGGGCTAGATATTTGATAAGAGACTCCAGGGATAATGTGTCTTAAAGACTCTATAAATTAAAAAGAAACCTGTGCAAATGATAATACCTAAATGACACTTTTCTGCAACAAATCCCTGAGCAACTTTGGTTGGGACTTGATACCACTACTGGCTGCATGATGTAGATTCTCCAGTTGGTATTTGGGGTCGAGTACAAATCAAAGCTACGGATCTGCCACAGTGATCGATGTTCTCCCTCTCTAACTCCCGTCTCCCTGTCCCTGCCCATATCCTTTCTTTCTGGGCACTGTCTCAGCCACACATGGCCAGGCTCACCCGCTTTAGGGCTGTGCACTCAACCTCCACTCCTCCAAGTCTATACCACATTCACTGCTGCAAACTCTTTGCTGCCAGCACCTCTCCATTCACTGTGCATTTTACTGCTATCCACACATTTTAATATACCGAGTTCAGGAAGCAAGACAAATATTATATCAGGCTCCAGGTGAAAGAAAGTTGGGCTGCTTGGACAAAGAGATTACAGAAAAGTCCTGTACTTCCTGCGGCCCTTATTATCTCCAGACAATGCTGGGATATTGGTTTTGTCACTAATTAGGTTATAGTCTATGAGAAGAGAGAAAGTATGTTCCTTGGTGCTGGCCACGGGGTCATCACTGGAACCTGTTCCTGTGCCTTGGCTGGTAGCAAGAGCCCTGAAAATTGGATTCTACTTCTGACTCACTGTCTTTGGTTGTATGAGCGGAAGCCAGTCACAAAGATGTAGATTCCTCAGATCTGTTGGAAATGAGGGTGCTAGCTGCAATCTAGCAGGAACTTGCTGGCACAGTAATTCACATACACTATGTTCTCATGTGCTGCTTCTCCTAGGGGATCTCTTTAGGTGGTTTCTTCAGAGATCTCGCATTGTTAGAGCCTCAGTTCAAGCTGGAAATGTGACAGAGGTGCTGGGCTGCCATGGGCCTGCTGGGACCCAACGCTGGTAACTCAGCAGCTCTCCCAGCCCTAATCCATCCTTCTCACCCTAGACTGGATCTCTGCTTTGCTGCATAGTCCCCTGTCTCTCCAGCACAGTGCTTCAAGTGGCTGTGTTCACATGGAGGTCAGACATGAGGACCAAGAGGAAGTAGTGAGGGAAATTCTGAGACTGGATTCTGTGGCCTTTATACAAAAAGTCCCCCTTTTTTGGTTCTTGTTTTGTGTTTTGCAGTACCATTGGGCTAAAACTCCAACTCTCTCTCTCTCTCTCTCTCTCTCTCTCTCTCTCTCTCTCTCTCTCTCTCTCCTTACCTTCCTACCTATATACCTAACCACCTGCCTCCATACCTTATTACATACATACCTACCTATACATCTATTGACAGGGTCTCACTAACTTCCCCAGGCTGACCTCAAACTCTCACTCTTCCTATGTCAGCCTCCTGAGTAGCTGAGGTTACAAATGTGTGCCACTGTGTATAACCAACAAAGCTCTTTAAAAGGCTCCTACAAGTTGAAATGTGTGATGTCACATTTCTAGGGCTGCCATAGCACAGAACTGCAAACTTGATGACTGAAAACAGCAACAATTTGTTATCTGACAGCTCTGGAGGCTCAAAATCCAAAATCTAGGACCCAGCAAGGTTATGCTCTCTGACACTGCAGTACAGGAGCCTTGCTTGCTGCTACCTTCTGGGGTCTGCTAGCAACTCCAGTGGCATCGCTCCAGCCACACAAGCATCCTCTCCCTGTGCCTCTTCATATCTTCTGTGTGTCAATTTCTGTGTCTAAATATCCCTTATTTATAAGGACACTAGTGATGGCTGATTAAGGTTCATCCACATGAATTTTTTTAATGCCATTACTTCTGTAAGATCCTATCTCCATATAGGGTCACATTCTGAGGTATTAAGGCAGGCAGTTCTCAATGTATCTTTGTGGGAGGACATGATTCAACCTATAACAGCATGAGAGGGTTGACTTGCTCCCCAATTTGGGAGTGGGCCAGCCCCAGAGGACTCCTGCACCTCCATATCATATATGAGCTACTCAGAGCTAGTGGCCTAAGATTTTTGGCTCAAGAAAAAAAAAAGTATAGAGCAAGAGAAGAGAGGTTTGCACCACCAGAACACACGTTTCCGAACAAGAAACACGTGGCCTTGGGTATAATGTACATAAACATGCTTATGAGCAATAGCAACACAGGCACTACAGGGCACTGGAGGTTGGTTACCCCTGGACTGGTGGAAGTGTGGCTCAGGCCTTCCTCCTGCAGCAGTGATGTGTCAAGGGAGCCATTCCCATGCCATAGGCAGCCTGGGGACAGGGAAGCTGCTACCCTTCCACAGGACTTCTCTGTTGGGTGTGGGACCTTCAAACTGGTATTTCATTCTTTATCCTTTACTAGAAGGGGAAAGTGGGGAGGAGCCAGAAGGCAGTCCTGGCGCACTGTGCGGCTCCAAGTGCTGCTTTTACTGGCACAAGAATATTACAGGTGTTAATTCATAAGAATGTCACTTATTTTATCTGTGATGTCTATGTAAATTGGCTGAACAATGCTTATATATGCAATTTATTCTTAAAACATATATATGAAGACATTTCAGACATATACCAAGTATACAAATACCATATAAATAAAAACAAATGGCTAACCCTAGCGCTGTGGGCTCCCCACAGAGGGTGGGTTACAAGCTGAGCATGGTGGTGTGCACCTACAATTTCAGCACTCCAGTACTGGTTCTTTTCTACCTTTACAAATGTCATTATTTTTGAGACCTTATGACAAAATCCCATGGTGCCTTCAGACTACTTGTCCAGTCCCTCCTTCCGGGAGTTCTATGGGCTCTAACTCCTGCCCTCATCTCCGATGATGTTGTGGATTTTGTTTGACATCTCAGGCAGCCAATGGCTCCTGACCAGATAGTAGCCACATCTACGCCTGTGACTGCCTTCTGGTTGCACGAGAAGAAGGAAGAGGGCAGAAATAGGTCCAGTCAACATCATTACTGTTCACAGGACTTGCCCTATGCACATACATCATAAATGTTTGTTAAATTACTGCAAACAGGAAACACAGAAAGCTTATATTCTACTCTAGTTTTATACTGCTTAAAAAAACCTTCATAGTTACACAGGACAACAAAATTAGAACTAATTTAAAAGCTCTAAAACATAGACATTCACATCTCTTCCGAGCTTGGTGAGGAATCTACAGATGGAAGTTTTGGGAGCTGGGGGAGGTGTAAAACTCTAAATCTCCTACAGTGTTTCTACACTTGCCTTGAAAGGAAAGGAAACCAAACTCAAGAAACATTGAAGACAGATCTGGCTCTATAGGAAAGATGTAAAAAAATAAGTTGAGCCACCAATTTTAAATTGCATTATTCCTAGGGAAACAGAAAGTAGGAAAATCCAGGGACTAGGGGTGTAGACCAATAGTAAGAGCACATGTCTAACACATGCAAGGCCCTGGGTTTGATTCCTCAGCACTACCTAAAATTAGCCAGGTGGGGGTAAACACCTATAATCTTACACTCAGGAGGTGGAAGCAGGAGGATTGTCATGAATTTGAGGCTAACCTGGGCTATGTAGTGAGTTCAGAACCAGCCTGGACTACACAGCAAGATCCCATATAAAAAGAAAGAAGTAAATAAAGTAAAAAAGAAAGAAAAAAGAAAATGTAGACTTTGTTGTAGCCAACATGACAAAAAGAGACTTTCAAGTTGCCAATAAGCATTCTATCACGTGACTCTTGGTTTGGCTCTCCCTGGCATTATTATAATGTAGGATATGAAACTGATTTGAGGTTATATATTCAGGAAATGAAATGGATTTGGGACCATAAAGCCTATAAAATGCAATTTAACATTTTCTTGTTTGCATTTATTAGCTTCTTAAAAGGTTATTTCCTTTTAAACTTCCTTAATGAAACAAAATGAACTGTATTGAAACAAAACTAATTTCATGAGAATGGGTGTCTAACAAGGGTCTACAATCTAGAAGACATCTAGAAGTAAAGTCAATTATTGTCTTTTTTTAAAAAAATAAAATTCTGCCGATGGCTTTTGGCATCCTACGCACATTTGGAAAAAACTTCAGTAGTCCCAGTGTTCAGTTGCCATCCTGGCTCTTCTCTCCAAACCTCAGGCCAGACCACAGGTCGTCTTCTCACTGCCTTAGAAATCCAGGCAGAAGTTGGGGGATCCCAGAGAGTGACAACCAAGAGAAGGTGAGGGAAGGAACAGGCTGTTCTTCCACCTGTGTCAAATACATCACAGGCAGCGTCCCCGTACTTCCCAGAAAATACAAGTACATGACCTCCTATAGATTCTGGCCTCTGCATCTCAAAATTGTAGGAACTTTAAATGGATCTTTGAGATTCAAGTCCAAGTTCTTATAGCTGAACCTACTGAGTCTCAGGATGAGGAAGCAAAATGTCTAAGATTTAAGAATCAGGGGTTGAGAGCCTGGAGGACTAACACAGTGGTTAAAGTGTTTGCTTAGCACAAGGCCCTGAGTTTGATTGTCCAGCACCATATAAACCAGGCACAGTGGTGCAGGTCTGTAATCCTACAGATTTTGTCATGACTCTGCCTGTAATCAGGAGGAAGAGGCAGGAGGATCGCCAGAATCCAAGGGCAGCCTGGGCTACTTAGTGAGTTCAGGACCAGTCTAGACTACAGAATGAGATCCTGTTTCAAACAAACAAACAAACAAACAAACAAAAAACAGGGAACCAAAATTCTTCATAAATAAGGGTCCACAAAACCACTTTAAACTCCCTTCTCGGGTCCAACTCTTACTGGACATTAGAGCGTTGATGTCCAGGCACAGCCTTGTGCTGGGGCTGGTAATTAGAACTGAAGTCCATCTTGAGTAAACACAGTGACTGCCTATAAGAACACTTCTGACCCTCTACCCTCACCCTCTAAGGATGGGGTCCCTTGATTTGTATGGGCTATTGCCCAGACAAAGTGGCACACTGGAGTGGGCAGAGAGCGGGTAGAGGCTTCCTGGGAAAGGCTTCTTACCCCAAAATGCCCGAGACCCACTGGACAGTGCCATGAAGCAAAAGGAAATTTCTAACAAAACTCTATAAATATGAAGAGCCAGCTCCACAGTCCTTGGCCCCAGTGAGACACCTAAAGCTCATGCCTCCCTGGGTCACCTCTAACAGTGGATGGGGGGATGGGGGATTTTCCTATTGTTGACTAGTTTCTTGGAAAATGTGTCTACTTAGCATGCTTCTGGCTCTGGGGACTTTTCAAACATTCAGCTGCCAGCATTGAATGGTGCCACCAAAGCCCTTGGGAAAGTTCCTTTCCATGTTGGGCCCAGTCAGAACCCCCTCACCCGCCTAAGGAAAAACTCTCTCTCTCTTGCTTTCTCTTTTCCTTCCTCTCCCGTCTCCCTCTCTCTCTACTACTAGGCCCCAGTGGTTCAGGCAAGCACCAGCCCTCAGACTGTCCTTTCTTGCCCTTGTGGTCACTGAGGTTTATCTGTGTGATACTGGCCTTCACCACAGGGTCACAGAACTTTGCCCTGTGGTCTCCCATCTTTATGACACTGTGAGAACCAGCCAATTTTTCTTCCTGTCCCCCACCTTCTACTGAATCCCCACTGAGGGACAGAGTCCATTCCCCTAAGGGAAGGCTGACTGGCTCTGGGGAAGTGGGAGAGCGGGGGAGGCAGAGGCTCAGAAAGCCTGGCTTTCCTCCTCCTGCAAGGCAGCTGCTCCCCAGCACCAAGAAGAGAACAGAGGGAGCAGAGAGAAGCTTTGTGAATCCTCCAAAACCCAAACACAGCTGGGAGGTCTAATTTAGCTGCAACCTTGATAGAGCAAAGAGTGCAGCCGGCAGATTCCCCAAAGAAGGGAGCAGTTGCACGTCATGAGGGTGACACATGAAAACAAACACTTCCATCAGGATGTTTTCAGTGTTCCAGAACATACTGTGGAGCTGGGGGAGAAACCGAAGAGAGAGAGAAAGGTGGAAAGAAAGGAGGAGAATGCGCTTATGGGATCCTGGATGGCAGGCAAGGGCAGAGCCCACTGTGGAAATCCCGCAGCCGCTGTCCCCCAGAAGCTTTGGGGCATGGTGGCAGGAAATAGCGCCCTGTGGGGCAGGAGTAGGGTCCAAAAGCCCTGAGGTGACTGAGGAAGCTACCCAACCTCTCCAAGTTCCATTCACTCATTCATTCAAAGTGCCTGCAGTGTGCCAGACATCAGGCTGGGCACTAGGGACACAGAGGCAGGGAACAGAGAGTGGCCAGGGACTCCTAGCTCAGGAGCTTACGGCCAGGGACAAGGACTCAGTCTCTCCCACCCCACTCCCATCCACTCGGGAAGGGACTCAGGCAGGAAAGGCTGCGCAAAGCCCAAGGTGGAAAGGAGCACCCCGAATTCTGGGAGTGAGAGAAGAATGAGTGGCCAGAACCAGACAGTGAGGCTGTGCAGGATGAGGCAAGAGAGGGGGTCCATGGCGGCTGCCAGCAGGGAGGTGACAGGTGGGCTTGGCGATAAAAGGACCATCTGGCTACAGCGTGGAAAGGAAAGGAATGCTGGTGGATGACTCAGGTCAGGGCAGAGGAGGTAGGAGAAGGAGCCAGAGCTAGGCACAGGGGTGCACACTTACAAAACAAGCCTTCGAGGAGACTGAGGCAGGAGGATCATAAGCTTGAGGCCAGCCCGGGCAACTTAGCAAGACCTTGTCTCAAAATAAAAAATGAAAAGGTCTGGAGATGTGTGAGGGCTCTGGGATCTATCCCCAATATCACGCACACACAAAATAAAGAGGAGGCAGGAGGTGGGGCTTTAGTCTTCTCCTGCCTGGTGGGTTGTAGTCTGAGATCGACGATGACGTAAGGCGAAAGAGGGGCTCCGTCAGGTCTGGTGCTGGGGTGACAAGGAGAGGCAGCAAGGGAGCCCAGGCTTTAGGAAGACCAGGAACCCTCTGTGCCTACTGAGTCAGGGAGCTTGAGCGCTTCTGAAAACAGCAATCAGCACAAGAGATAATTCAATAATCAAAATAATGAATCCTCGGGATGATGATGAGACACGTGCCACTTACAGACTCTATCATCACGGTCATTCCCTGGGTTCTTGTCCTTTCCATTCCATTTGATCTGCCAGTGCTGTTAATGGGGGGACAGCAGAGTCCATTTGGCATGGAGGTCCACCCTAAGTGAGGCTTGAGGCCTGGTGACTCCAGATCAAAATGGTCAATTGGAGCTTTGAATTTACATTTTCATTAATGCAGAAATTCATGTTCAGCTCATTCACAGGCATTGATAAAGCCAGAGGTAAAACTGGAAACATAAATGATCCTCTTTCTCCTCAAATCCTACAGTCTCCAAGTACTATCTTTCAGATTCTCTCCATTCACAGGAACACTGGCCGACCCTGACCAATTATCTATAACCAGTCACTGAACACCCACTATTTGCACGGTCCTGTGCCCGGGACCTCAGCAGGGTGGGGAAGCGGGTAGGGAGCAGGGTCAGCGTGGCTCCTGCCTCTGACTTTATAATCAAAGCCCAGAACTAGACTCCATTCTTACCACAAGATGCAGTCACATCCAGAAGGGGTGACAGGAAGCGAACAGGCTTTGAGCACTGCCATGTAACTGGACTTTGTGAGCATTCCTGCCCCTCCTCATGCACAGTCTGCCTGCAGGGCAGGCACACTCCTGCATGTGGCAGTGTAGGAGGGGGTGACCAGTGGCAGTGCCCTCTGGTAGAGCAATAGGAGTGGACAGTGCCTGAGGCCATCCACGCACAGCACCACCCTGGCCCCTCTATTTCTTCTTCTCCTATGCCATCTGATCTCACAGACATCAAGAAAGAACCCACCTCCCAGACACCTCCTTCCCCTGCCACCACCCCTGCCTCTCCCTGCTGCTGCAGCACTGTCCCCACGGCTCTCCTGCCTGTCCTGCACCCAGCCACGATCCACTCCCCATGTGCCAGGAAGGATCCTCGGGGGCTTGCCACCATTCCAGGAGAAGACAGACATCTTCGCCTGAGCCCGTGCCTCTGCTCTTTGGCCTTCTAGGCGCATAGCTAGCCTTGGTGGCAGTGGCTTCCAGGCTGCCACCTAGGCACTACCCTGCTCCTTGTTTGGTGTCTTCTCTCCCTTAGGCTCCAAGCTGACCCGGGTCAGTTTGCATCCCCCTCCAAATACTCTTCTCTCAACGTGCTGTGGGCTTCCTTTGCTACCACCGGTCCTTGACATTTTGGGTTACTTGCTCTTGGCCTGTACTTCCTCCTGAACCGTAAGGTACATGAAGGATCAGTGTGTCTTCTTTCTTAGTAAAAACCCATCAGGCACTCAGTAGGTGTCCACTTAATGTATAATGATGCTCAAACAATGAAAATTTCTCACAGAAAGTGCCCTTGTGGACAGGGAGCTTCCCAGGGCATTTAGATAGCTGGACCCCACAGGCCGGTTCAGGCCTCTCTTGGTTACAGACAGCTCCCGGCACATTTGTTGAATGAAAGAAGGAACAAGTGAACAAGCACTTGCTGTGAGAGGCTCTGTGACCTACCAGGACAGGCGATTTGAGCAAGTCACTGAAGCATCTCTGAGACACAGGTTCATCATGTGTAGAAACAGAAGGAAACACGTGTTCTGCTGGCCCCCCAAGGATGTTGCGAGGACTGAAGAAAACTCCGTTGACCTGTCTCTGAAATGCACACTGCCTTCAAAAAGGCAGAGACTCTTTTATTTTGAACGTTGGAATACTGCAGCACAGCTGGACCCAGTCGAGCCCGGCTGGGTCAGGCAGCGTCTTGGGTCTGAGTCATACCTCCTTCAGTCCCCATCTAAGAACCACAACGCCCCATTACAAACTCCACTTAAACTCAGCAAAATCTACAGACCACCTTTAAAAATGCTTTATTTTGTTTTTTTAATTTACAGGATTCTAAGAAATAAGAAATGAAGTAAAGACAGGGGCATTATCTTAACTACTCTAGAAGCAACTGAAAAGGGAAGAAAATATATTTTTGAAAACTTTGCCTTTTTTTTTTCTTGCAACTTTCAAAACTCCAACACTTCTTGTCAGGGGATTTTCCATGGTTTGGCTTTCACACTATCACAACTTTTACAAAAAGAGCAGTAACACACAAGCTAGCTTTACGTATCCGTTTAGCATTACAATTTAAATCCCCAGGAAGTTTTTCATATTCTAAAAATTTCAACTCTAAATATTCCTGTGTAAGAAAAGCAAGATGAAAACTAAAACGAGCAATCTGAGATTTCTTCGGCTGCTCACATCCCTGAAATGCAAACAGATTTATTATCTGAGATAGAGTTCTGTGGACAGAAGACCATTTCCTTATTCAAAACACTATGAAGCCGCTATAGTGAACAGGGCCAGTGTATCATCAGGTCACCGTGTAAATCCATTACAAGCAGAGTAACAACTCTTTCTCTTGCTCACAAAACACACAGACTCAATTAATTTATAGAAATTAAGTTCCTGGTATGATTGCTGCTGATGCCCTGGCTAACTACGTAAGACGTCTGCACTGAGTTTGAGTTCTCCCAAACTCCAGGGAAGGAAGAGGCTGAATCCAGGCTGGCAGAGAAGCCAGTCCATGCCACAGTGTGTCCCTTCTAAGCCCACAGAATGAATCCTATAGCTCTGAGGACCCCAGGACTGTCCTGAGAAGATGCATGAAGTCCATTCCGCCCTGTGGGCAGCATTGCTCTACTTAAAGGCATAAGTGATAAACAGATAGCGAGTACCAAGATGGCATCTGATGGCCCTCCTCAGGGAAGGAGGACCCAGGAAAATGCCATTCTCAATGCCAGGTAACATATGGCAACAAAAGAAGCTGGTGTTTTGTTGAGATGTGAAAATAAGGCTCCTAAAACAGCCCTACAAAAAGTATGCTACTTGTACACCTTGAGATCCGGGTTAAACTTTCTAGCTCTCTCTAGCTAAACAGCATTGAATAGGCACGTGAGTCCCATGCTTTCCCCTAGGACTAGTGC
Source organism: Ctenodactylus gundi (assembly GCA_004027205.1). NCBI lineage: Eukaryota > Metazoa > Chordata > Mammalia > Rodentia > Ctenodactylidae > Ctenodactylus > Ctenodactylus gundi. The sequence continues at coordinate 453,266 of PVKB01000165.1, read as the reverse complement.
CCCCTCAGGGAGGTCTGGGGCCCTGGAGAACAGATTTTAGATGCAAAAATCCCTAGAGAGGATGTCCTGAAATGCTTGCCGGAGTTCAAGCCTAGGAAGAAGCTGGCTGTGTGGGGCTACTGAGCCTGACTGCAGTGGCCAGGGAAGGTCTATGTCCAGCTTCTCCAAACCAAACCTCCTCCCACCTCGCTGTCGACTGGAACGAAGCAAGCCAACCACAAATGCCAGGTGAGTTCAGCAGTAAAAAGCAAGTGGTGCTACTGGGGGAGCAGGAGAGAAGTGCACAGAAGGGTCTGGGGCTTGCTCCAAGGATGGGATGGGTGGTTCTCAGATGCCAGGGGATGTTGCTGGGATGTGAATGCACTAGAAAGCAGAGGGGAGGGTCCTCCAGCCCAGGGCATCTTGTAGCTGGGGAAAAGGTAGAAGGGGGACAGGGTGCAGCAGGAAGGGACAGCATCTTGGCTGACACTCGGGAGACTGCTTGCCTGGGCACTGACAGTTTCTTGCAGCTCCTGCCTGGCTCTCAAATCTCTGTCTAATAATAAAAATAAGCATAACTATAATATTGAAAAAATCACTGTCTCTCTCCTCTACATCCAAGTCTTCTGCTGCTGGAAGGCAGTCTGTACAGATTAACTTCTGGAATCTGGGGCTTGAGCCTCCCAGCTCCACCCTCTGCAAACTGTGGGGCCTTGGGGAGTTTGCACGGCACACAAGGGATGCCAATCATGTCGCCTCACAGAGCTTCTGTGAGGGGTGAGGGCATGATGCCCCCCATGATAACACCACAAGTTGATAGCATTTTTCCTCTTTTACTTTGAATTTTCTTTCATGTTTCCCTATCCTTCAGGAAGGGGAGAGAGAGGAAAGAAAGAGAGAGATACAGAATGAGAGAGAGATTCAAGGATTCAAGTTAGGCCAGGAAGAGCCAACTTTTTAAATTATATGTCCTTCCAGAAGTTGCTTAACTTCATTAACCTTGTATTGGATCAACTCGGGGCTCTCACAGGGAACGACGCCTCCAGCCATTTTTTAAAATTTTGAGACGGTGTCTCACTTAGTCACAAACTCATGATACCCCTGCCTCAGTGCTGGGGCATAAAGGTGTGCACCACATTGCCTGGTACTATTCAACCTTTCTAAGCCTCCATGTTTTCTTTCAAAAAATTATGCATGCTTTGAGTAGCAGGCAGAAGAATGGGAGCTACAGGTGTGAATTTTTAATTATAATTTGTTTTAAAATTGGGCTGCTAAAATGTGACCTGTTAAGATTCAGACACTGGGGCTTGCATGTCTTTGCCAAAAACAAAATCAATATGGGAGAAGCATGTGTTTCCGGACAGTACGAGGAGAGCCATAAAACCTGGACAAAAATGAAAACAAAAACCCAACCACATAAACAAATGGGAAAAATCTAAAGAAAGGACACTGGCTGAGGTTCAGAAAGGAAATTTTCTAATAAAAGGAAAGATACCAGTAGAACAAGAGAAATTGTGTTCCAAACTTTCTTGCTCCTATACTTCCTATGGGAACCTTTCCATGAACAGAAGTGTGGGCCTGGGTGATTCTGGGCCACTTGCTGAGAGTAAAGCCACCACACACCCCAGCTGGGCAGCTTGTGCCTGCCGCAATGCTCTGGCACCACAGGCCTTCTCGGGCCCAGACCGCCTATCGATACTACAGAAGTGCACAGCTGTCCAGGGGTTAGGGCCTCAAGTTTACCTACAGGTGCAAGTGTCTATGAATATAACATCTAGGTATTATTATTAGATGAACCAAATCTTTCCACTTACATCAGCTGCACTATCCAGAACTATAATATAGCAAGCAATTTTCAAGGGAAGGTGTCTGGCCACAATTTTGTTCCACTGTGTTTGTTCCCCCCAGTACTCAGAAGCCTTCCTACTTCTCATTACACTGAAAGATCTGGTTACAGAGCAAAAGGGGAAAACACACAACTGAAAGCTGTCCAATCTAAAGAGGCCTGGCCTCCTCCTAGGGTGAGTGTGGGCACACACGCCTATGCACACATGTGATGAAACAGGGAAGGGAAGGCAGGGGTCCCCAAACCCCAGGCCGTGCACAGGCACCAGTCCATGGCCCGGGACAGAAGAGTGATGCGCAGGAGGGGAGCGGTGAGCAAAGCTCCGCCTTCTGTTGCCACGTTCCTATCAGGTTCTAACGCCAAAGCTGACTGACAGGAGGCAGAGCTGCGCTTCCTGGTCCCCTCCTGCCGCTCCTCACCATTTCACAGCTGTTCCCACAACCAACCGTATAACAAGTACCCCATCCCTCCGCCCCCATCTTTGGGAGGATGGCCTTCAACTAAACCAGTCCCCAGTGTCAAAAAGATTGGGGACCACTGTGTTACAGGGATGCAAAAGCTTTAGCGCAGTGAAGTTTTAACTAAGCTACTTTTCTTCTATGTAATATTGGAAGGAACAATAAAAACCTCCCATCTAGCAGAGGGATTCTAGGAATTAGCTGGTAGCGATCACAAAATGGTTTTAAAGGGCTGGCCTATGGGTCTGCCAAGGCCAATCATCATAATTATTGTGAGCCTACGTTCCTTTTGACATTTCCCTCCTGTGGTTTCCTATAAAAGAAAGCAAGTCATCGGGTCATGGAGTGGGAGAGAAAAAGCTGCAGAACAGATTTTAATCTAAGTTTAAAGGTGTTTTTCTTATGAAGATGAACTTCGTGGGCAAATAATGCATTGCCTGAGGCTCCCAGCTGGACCTCGGGCATCAGAACCAGGGCTTTATAAAGCATCACCAGCTCCTTCAAAGAACAAGACTTGCCTACAAATGCTTACAGAGCATCAGCAGGGAGAAAACCAATATGTCTGAAAAATGAGTTGATTAAAGAAGGGCTGACATGGCAGGGTTTCCTTTGCGTCTGTGCCATAACTTGCAATATTTGGTCTGCCCTGCAAGAGAAGTGCATTTTTTAAAAAATGGTGCCCAGAGAGAAAAACATAATTAAAAATGCAATCAGCATGCCACGGGAGCCAGGCTTGGGTCTTTACTTACATGCCAACTCGTCCTGCCTGGATTAGTTTTGAAGATCATTAGGTGTCATCAAATTCAGACTTGAGAACAGAGCATTATGTTCACACAGAGAGCAACAAGTCAGACCAATTAGTCTGGGGCAACGCAGAGCTGTGAAAACAGTGTGGATCAGCTTGATGCAAAGTAGTTTGTTTTAAGGAAGAAACAGCAAATGAAATGGAGACACTGGAATGCTCTGCGCACTGGCTTGGAGTCCTCTCTCTACTCTGGGAATTCAATCAAATCTCTTCAACCAGGGACAACTGGAGGCCAAGTTGATAGTTTGGTATAGTTTCTCAGAAAAATCTTAACTCTTAGTAATAAAAGAAAATGACACACTTAGTTATGAGTTTTCTTCATTGGAGGTAGTGTCCATGCCAAAAATTCATCAAGTTGTATTTTTATTTTTTTGTCCTGATAAATCAACTCTTGGTGGGTTATTCTGAGCTCAAATTTTTCTCTGCCTGCACATACATGAATGGCCGGATCAGAGGCCAGTTGTAACACAGTAGAAAGATAGTAGACCTAAAAAGATAGTTGCCACATGCAGTTTCCATGACATCTCTCATGGTGACCCCCAACCCCGAACTAAAACTAAAACCTTTCTTTTTCTCTTTCTTTCTCTCTCTCTTCCTTTCTTTCTTTCAAGACAGGGTCTCATTTTAGCACCTTTTTTTTTTCCTGAAGAATGCTGTTGTGGTTTGGGTCTAGAGTATTCCCCAAAAGCCTGTGTACCTATAGATACTATGTACTACTGGGAGGTGGGGCCTGGCTGGAAAGGGTGGATGCTTGGGCTTGACCTGGAAGGGCAGTATTGCTCTTCCTCTCTGACTTGGCTTTCTGTCTATGATCCATGTTTGGCTTTCCTCCACCATGTGCTTCTATCATTACCAGCTGCCCATGAGCGGATTGTGACCTTCTGAAACTGTGAGCCAAAACAGATCTTAAAGTGCAGATGTCAGACATTGACTCATAGCAAGGAAAAAGTAACCAAGACAAAAGCTTCATCCTCATATGTGGAGTGGTCATAAGCATTACAGAACACGGCAGGCCGGCTCTCTGTGGGAGGATGTTCAGGATGTTTATTGAACTCTCCCATGTGCCAGGCACACATCTAAGGGCTGGGGCTGAAGCTATGAATAAGACAGATAAGGTCTCTGCCCTCACTGTGCGCCAATAAATGAGCAATAAACCAGAATGCACTGAATTAGTTAGATTACAGCGATGAAACATAGTGTGAGTGACCAGTTTCTATAAGGTGAAATTTATAAGGCTAGGGGAAAACACCAAGGCATGGCCTGACATGACTAGTATAAGTCCCAGGAAGCTTAGCAGAACTTACCACATGATTCTTTCACCACCCTTTTAAAAGAAAGAGATAAGTTGAAAAGAACTTGAATAGCACCATTAAACTGGCATTGCCTTGAAAGACACAATAAAGTAACAAACAGATTCTAGGAAACGCAGAAGTAGATGTTGCTTTAAAATGCAATGTCACCAAATTCAAGGACAGAGAAGTGTAACAGAGTAGCACACACTATCCTTCAGAAGACACAGTCTTGATGAAATGCAGGGTCAGTAGAAAAAAAAAATGTTCCCAATTCCCACTGCCTGTGCTGGGGAGATAGCCATCTGTGCTGGTGGCCATTGTTAGAACCAACTTCTCTCTCTCCACAGTCCCTCCCCTGGTCCAAGTCACTTAATATCTCTTCCTGGGCAGAACAATGGATTGCTGTCATCCCCTGCCACTCCTCCCTGTACCAGTGAGGGGCAAGCACCTGGCAATCCAGAAGGGGAGTCTGGAGACAGTTTGGAGAAGGTTTGAAGAAAGGGCTTTTAATGAAAGTGGAGGCAGAATCAAAAAAAAAAAAAAAAAAAAAACAACCAGAGAAAGGGGAGTGTCCCAGAACTGGTGACAGTAAAAAGCCATATAGCCCCAAGCTGGATGGGAGGAGAGTGCAGGATCAAGGGGACCTCTTGGCAAGGGCCCAGGCCTAGGGACATCCAACTTCAGTCAAACTGTACCCAAAGACGATGCAGAAGCAAATCCCATCTTCTTCGTCCTGCCAGACATAGCCTGTTCTCCCACTACAAAAGTTTCTCCCACACAGCAGCCATAGAAATCTTCTCATACCATTGAAGGCTGTGAGAAGGCTTAGTGATCTTCCCACACCATTAAAGTCAGCCCCGTTGGTCCCAGCACCATGAACTTTATAGTCTTCCTGTTGTATCATCTCTGCCTTCTAGTCCTCATAGGGTCGTGCCAGAAAGCCAGGCAGGGCTCTCCTCTGACCACATTTCACCTATCCAACTGGTTTATCATGTGTGTTAATGATTCACTTGTAACCTCTCCATCTCTCCTGAATGATCTGGTTCAAGCTGTGGTATCCCACAGATAACACAGTGGGAGCAGTCTGCTAATGCCGGCAATTTTTGGGTGCACTGGGTGAAAGGATCTCAAAATCAGTCTGGCACGTGACCTAAAGTCAGGAAGCTCCCTGTCATCCTCTGGCACAGGCTCTTGAAAAAGATTTCAGAAATAAATAATTTCCTTCCTCAGGGCCTTGACAATGCTCTCCGTGACTCCTCACTAAATCCAACAAGCAGGGCTGGAGAAATGGCACAGCAGTTAAAGTGCTTGCCTTGCAAGAGCAAGACCCTGAGTTTGATTCCTCAGCACCACCTAAAGCCAGGTGTGATGGTATATGCCTATAATCCCAACACTCAGGAGGATTGCAGTGAGTCCAAAGCCAGCCTGGGCTGCCTAGAGAGTTCAGGACCAGCCTGCGATACAGAGCAAGACCATGCTTCAAAACAAAATTTTAAGTTAAAAAAATAATAAAATAAAGTAAGCCCAACATGCCCATGACTTACAAAGATAACTTAGTCTTTTTTGTTGCTTGTTTTTTGAGGTGGAGTTTTGGTGTGTTGCCCAGGCTATTCCTGAACACCTAGGCCCTAGAGATTATCCTGCCTGATCCTCGTGAGTCACTGGGACTACACCACGTGCCACCCGCCCCGACTGGATCATTTGCTCTTAACAGCAACCTCTGACATAAGTAGGCCACACCTGTTCAGGTGACCACCTTATGTCTGTCCCCAAGCCAAGCTCCCTCAACTCCCTAGGGAATTTTGGAAACTTTTTCCTCTCTCTCCTATTTTGGTGGGAATAAGGGCCCGTGGCTTTGACTCCTGGGTGTGGAAAACTGTGCCTTATCACATCCACGATGAAATCACAGAAGTCCTGGATCATCAAATTCCCCCTGAGCTTCCACCTGTCCTCTGGCAGGGAATGAACCTGCAAAGCCTCTGCAGAGGCAAGAGAAGCCCAGCACACCACTTCCTTCTGCACATCGTGCTTTGTGCATATTGGGACTGGGCACTTCCTTTCCTTTGTAATGTCTGAAAACAACCTGCTGAAGATCGAAGATGACTGCCTCCCTCCCTGCCACAACTGCTTGTACCTCCCAAAAGCAGAACTGACTCCTATGAACCAAGTTACCTGAGATTCCACGTAAAGCTGAGATTCTTTTGAAAGAACCAGTGGAGACACGGGAGTGCCTGAGAAGAGGAATGGACGGGGGCAAATTCCTCCCTGTGGAGGCCCTTAGAAGCTGCTCCTAGAGTACGAGGAGCAACCTGAGAAAGCAGGAGTCTAGACGTGTGGAGCCAACTTCTCCCAAAACAGAGAGGTCCCACCGAAAATATGAACAAGGTGAAAAAAAGTGTTAGACCCATACACATGAAAGAACAGCAGATGCTTACATGGTATTTATGATGGGACAGTCAAAGTTTTAGGACCTCTATACATCTGTTATTTGCTTAATCCTCAAAACCCTCCAAGATAAATACGACATTTTCAATTTCCGTAGGAGGAAATTGGAAATCAGACACAGAGCGGTTAAGAAACCTGGTCAAGATCACGTTGCTGGTTAAGGACAGAGCTGAATGCAGAAAGTTGAGATTCAGAGCCCATGCTGTTGAATCATCACGCCTTGCTGCTCTGGCAGATGGCTGTAGGAGGATGGTGGGGGAGAGAGGGCTCTGGTCCAGAACAGCTGGGGGACAACACGTCTCTTCACAGACCACCTCTGGGGCCACTGTTTTGGATGGTCACTTGGGAAATCCTTCATATAACTTTGTGTGTGTGCATGCATGTGTGCGTGCATGTGTGTGTGTGTGCGTGTACGTAAGTACACAGAAAGTGTAAATTTCAAATGATCAAACTGATCTTAAATGAAATGGTATAGAAACAATCATCTGTCTTAAGTTATCTGTTGCCAGTTAAATTATTAAATACAAAGGATATCTGACCTGTATTGACTAAGTCACCACTGTTAGAGAGACAAAGATAAACTTTCCTGTGGCTGATCTTCAGAGAGTTAATAATAACAGTGCTTAGAGAACACAGCATCTACCACCAGAGCTCCTGGTTTTCTTCACAAAACCTCTCTAGAATCAGAGTGGGCACTGCTCCTTGACTATCTTTTGTGTGGATGAGGCCAGCAAAAACTAATCCAAGAATGGGACATCCACTGGTAAAAGTTTAGTTCCTAGGTTAGATGATGGGTTTATGAGTATTCATTTTATCACTACGCTTCACTATATACATATGCCAACAAAAAATACACCATAAAAGACTTTAATCCATAGCCGTCCAGTTTTTCTTAGTCACAATTGCCTCCACTTAATGTGCTCAAATGCCTGAATGCGTGTTTCCTGCAAAGTTCTCCAGTGATGTGCTCTTGCATAAATTAGGAATTTCTTATTAATCAGAATTGTTTTAATTACCTTGTAGCACTGTACTAAAGACAATTTGATTTAAATAGACAGATATGTTACCTCAACAGCAAAGGGATTTGATTAAATCTAGTAAGATAGAGAAAAGTACCACACCAAAAATATAATAGAAAATTATTATTTTTCATATGCTAAAAGAAAGTTAATATACAGCAATATAATGAAACTTCAAATACACTAATAAAAAAGCTGAAAATCCTTTCTTACATGTTTCTGTTCCAGTAACATAGATAATTGACAAAGATCCTGGAGGCAAAAGACAGAGTTAACAACTCTCTAAATGTAAATAAATATTACTGCGATGTGACTCAGAGCTATGCCGTGGTTCCATGTACCAGACGTCTGAAGCAGAAATATACCAAACAGCTATTTGAAGTTTACATTTACAATAATCCATTTTTGCAAACTATATTACAAAAACCACTTAGCCAAGTAATTTTTAAAAAAATAATGGTAAGTTTAAAATAAAAAAACACATGTGAGACTAAAGAAACGTCCCCAATATGAACCAAGGAATAAAAAACACAGATGGTTTTAGGATCTTTCTACACTTATGAGTTCATGAAGAACATACTCAAAAATCAAAAGTGCTAACAGTTTTTTTGGCGGAGTCCTTAGGGCTTTCTATTATTGGAGCACAGTGACAATGTACAAAGAATCTCTCTTCTTCCTTTCACTATGGCCGCACTTTTTATTTCCTTTGCTTGGCCTAGCTGCTCTGGCCAGGACGTCCAGTGCTACGATGGATAGACATGATGGAACAGACACTCTTATCTTGTTTTTGATCTTAGAGGAAAAGCTTTTAATTTGTCACCATTGAGAGAGATGTGAGTGTAGGCTTTTCTGTGTGGTTCTCTTTACATTAAGGTACTTTTCTTCCATGCCTAATTTGTTGATACTCGTTATCATGAAAGGATATTGAATTTTGTCAAATGACTTTTTTTTTGTATCTATCGAGAAGCTCATATGATTTTTGTCCTTCACCGTACTCATGTAGTATATTACACTTATGAATGTCAAACCAACTTTGCATCTCATGGATAAATCCCACTTAGTCATGGTAAATGATCCTTTTAATGTGTAGCTGTATTCAGTTTGCTGGCAGACCTTCTGCTGACAATGTTTGTATCTATGTTTATTAGGAATACTGGCCTATAACTCTTCCCTTGTAGCATCATCATCTGGCTTTGGCATCAGGGTAATACCAGCCTGGTGTAGTGAGTTTGAAAGTGGTCCTCTCTCTTCAATTTGTTACTCTTTTGGGCAAGATGGCAGTTGAGCAACAGAACTCCTCTTCAAATTGTTCATAAGAGTTTGAGAAGGATAAGAATTAGTTTTTCTTTAAATGTTTGGCAGCATCCAGTCATGGAGACATCAGGACCTGGGCTTTTCTTTGATGAGTCTTCTATAACTGATTAGATCTTCTTATTCATGAGTGCTTTGTCCTATTTTCTATTTCTTTCTGCATACAGAAATTCATCCATTTTTTTCTAGGGTTACAAAATTAGTTGGCAAATAACTAACTGTTCATAGTAGTCTCTTATGATCCTTTGTATTTCTGTATATCAAATGTAATGTTGCTTTTTTTTTCTTAATCCAGCTAAGTCTGTCTTTATTGTTTAGCTATCTGGAAAAGTAAATGCATAGATTCCTTTTATTGTTTACAGGTATTTATTTCATTTCGCTCTGATCTTTATTTTTTTCATTCTTCTCCTAAGTTTAGGTTTACTTTATTCTTCCTTTTCAAGTTCTTCAAGATATAATTTTAGGTTGCTTCTTTGGGATTTCTTTATGTAGGCATTTTTACTATAAACTTCCATTTTAGAACTGTTTTGCTGCAGTTTATTAGTATTGTTATGATGTAGTTTCATTTTTATTTGTCTCAAGATTTTAAAAAATTTTCTTCTTTGATCCATTGGTTTACCTGATTTATTAGTGTATGTTTAATTCCAACATATTTGTGAATTTTAAAATTTTCTTTACAAATAAAAAAAAACCCTGCTGGAACTAATAAGAAATTCAGTAGAGTTGAAGAATGTAAAAAATCATATTATTTCTATACACTAATAATAAGCCCACTCCAAGATTTAAAAAAATCAAGAAAACAATCCCATTCAAAAGAGTGACAAGTAAAATACAAATAAATTTAACCCATGACATAAAAAGTCTATACACTAAAATCAGTATGAAATTCAAGTGAGACAGAAGTGGAAAGATATTATATGTTTATAAATAATATAGTTAAAGCATCTGTGCTATACAAAGTGATCTGAAGAGTAAATCAAAAATTCAATTTTCTACAAAAATAGACAAAATGATCCTAAAACTCATATGAAACCACAAGGCCATAAATAATCAAAGTAATCTTGAGCAAAAAGAGTAAAGCTAAAAGAATCACACTATCTGATTTCAAAATCTATTATAAAGCTATAGTAATCAAAGAAGCATGGTAGTGGCATAAAAATACCAACATATTGACTAACAAACTAGAATAGAGGGCACAAATATAAACTTACTTGTTTGAAGCTGGGGGATAGCACAGTGGTTGGAGTGCCTGCCTAGAGTGCTTGTGAAAGGCCCTGAGCTTGATTTCCTAGCATCACATAAGCCAGGTGTGGTGGCACAAACCTCTAAACCCAGAACCAAGGAGGCTGAGGCAGAAGGATTGCCAGGACTTGGAGGCCAATCTAGATTACCTAGTGAGTTCAGGACCAGCTCATCTCAAAACAAACAAACTCTCGCCATTACAGTCAATAGCTATTCAACAAAGGTACAAGGAAGACATTATTGGGAAAAGACAATCTCTTCAGTAAATGGTGACAGGACAACTAGGTAGCTACAGACAAAAGAATGAGATTAGACTTCTATCTCACACTATAAAACAAAAGCAACAGGAAGTCTCTTAACTCCTAAATACAACTCTTAAAAATGTAAAACTGCCAGAAGAAAACATAGGGGGAAATTTCCATGACATTGATTTGAGTAATGATAATATATAGAATATGTATGTGTGTGTATATTTATATATATAATTCACTTTGAATTTTATATCATTATATAATATAAAATACATATTATCATTATATCATTATATAATATATGTATTCTCAAAAGCACAGACAATACAAGCAAAACAAAAATAATTGAGATTATAACTGAACTAAAATGTTTCTGGGGCTGAAGGTGTAGCTTATTTGGAAGGTGCTTGCCGGGCATGTCCTAGGCCCTAGATTCAATCCCCAGCACTGTGAAAAGAAATTAACAAAAAAGCAAAAAAAATTTTAAAATTAAAATTAAAAACGCAAATGAAACAATCAACAGAGTAAAGATACAACCTGCAGAATGGGAGAATGTTTGTAAGCCATATATCTGTGAAAAGATTAATATCTAAAGTATACAAAGAACTCAAACACAGAAATTCAAAATAATAAAAAAAGAAATTACCTGATTAAAAAATGGGCAAAGGACCTGAAAAGATACTTCTAAAAGGAACACGCCCAAGTGGCCATCTGATAGAAAGAGATGCTGAGCACTCATCAGGGAAATGCAAATTTAAGTCACAACAAGGTATCACCTCACCACTCCTGGCATGGCTATCAAAAAGATGAAAGAGAAACACTGGTGAGGGTTGTAGAAAAAACAACCTTGCACACCATTCATGTGGATATAAACTAGTACAATCCACGTGGAAAGAAGTATGAAAGTTCCCGTAAAAATTAAACATGGAACTACCATGTGATCCAGCAATCCCACCCCTGGGAATAAATCCAAAGGAAATGAAACCAGTATGTCAAAGGGATATCGGAGCCTGTGTTCTCTGCAGTGTTGCTTACAATAGTCAATACCTATGATCAAGCTAAGTATCCACCAACAGTGAAAGGATTGAAAAAATACAATGAACACACGAAAGGAAGGACTATTCAGTTTTTCAAAAGAAGAAAATTCTGTCATTTGGGACAACATGGGCCAACCTAGAGGACATTGTGTCAAGCGAAATGAACCAGACACAGTAAGACAAATACCAAGAGTTCTCACACACGAAGTCTAGAAAGTCAGACTCACGGAGGTCAAGAAGAAGATGGTAATTACCTGCGACTGGGAATAGGAACAGCGTTCAGACTTTGGTCCAAGGACACAAAATTTCAACTAGACAAGAGGAACAAATTTTAAGAGATTTGTTGTACACATGGTGACTCCAATTAATAACATTTTATTCTCAAAAAGTTCAAAGAACGGATGTTAAGGGTTCTGACCACAAAACAATGCTATTATAAGTATGCTCTATAATTCATATGCTAAACAGCATGGTTTAATCACTCTACCATTTCAGATATATGGTATATGTATCAATGTGATTTTTAGAACAAATCTCCGATTTTCATAGGGTCCAGTCACCTTGTTTCTTTCCTTTCCAAAGCATAGTGCCTGGGAAATATTCACTTTATTACTGAGAAAAACAGCGTTGAGAAGTCTGCAGCCCAGCACAGCCTACCACAGGACACTGTACCTCATTCAACCGAAAACGCTGGAGGCTCCTGACAGCGGAGCAGCTCTTGGTCCCACCCACAAGGACCACAGAAGTGCTTCTCTCATTAGACCCTTGTCACTTTTCTTTAATAAGCTGGCAAGACACACCACTTCCAGAACATGTGGTTCCAACCACCTTTCACAGAAAAAGCGCCATCTCCTAATAAAGGAGAAGGAAGGACAAGAAGAAGAAAATCAGCCCGAGATTGATTTTAAAAACAATCACATGGTAAATGCGGACTTAAAGCAGCGCGTTACTTATTTCCTCCTCCTTGCAGCCCCTCCCCACTGCACTGACTTGCCAGGCCAAACAGCATGGTGGGGCATCCCAGCACACAGTCAGGGAGACCTGGCACTCCCTGAATAAAGCTGTCTATCACTGCGTAGGGGCCCATCCCAGCCTCACTGCATACAGCCACCCCCTCACTGTCCCCTTTTACGGTACTGAGGATCGAACCCAAGGCCTTCAGACTTGAGCTACAACCCCAGCTAATTTTTTAAATTTTGATTTTGAGACGGGATCTCACTAATTTGCTAAAGTTCCCAGGCTAGGCTGGAAGTTGCAATTCTCCTGCCTCAGCCTCCCAGAGTCCTGAGGATTACAGGCCTGAGCCACCAAGCCAAGCTAGCAGTACTCTTTTGAAGGCAGCTGGTGTCAAGGTCCCTAGTTTCTTCCCAAACGGACTGGGTAGCGGCCTTGGGCCTGGATTTCTGCCCTATTCGCTGGATCTTAAGGCCTCACTGACCCAGGAGCAATAGAGGGGAAGGTGGGCTGCAGCAGGCTCCTGCGGAGGGGTCCCTTCGTAGTGCCAGAGTGAGCTGCTTCCCTCCTCCCCCGTGGTACAGAAGTGGGCAGCAGGACACTGTCTCTCTTGAGCAGGCTTACTCCCGAGAGCTGACGCAGCACTGGAGGGGAAGGCAGACGCTGGCCACTAGTCTTCTATGCTGGCAGCCCACTTAGCACTGAAAGATTTAAAGCCTGACAACAAATGGGCTTTTGAGAACATCCCTGCTACCCCATGGTCCCAGGCTGACGCGCTTGGGTGACCAGAGGGATTTGCAATTTCCCGGATGAATTAGCTCTGAGGGTGCCTCAGACTTCCTCCAGCCAGCTCCCAGAGAGCTCTGCCCTCCCCCCCATCCCCCCCATCCCTCTCCTCCCCTCCTCCCTGCCTTCCCTGCACTTTTCCTCCAAGATTTTTTATGACAGGGTCTCTCTGTAGTCAGGCTGACCCTGAATTCACTATGTAGTGATGAATTCCTCCTGCCTCAGCCATGCAAGTGCTGAGATTCCAGGCATGAGCCACCACACTTGGTTAATTTTTATGTGGTGCTTGTGCTAGGTATGCTATATAAGCACTCTCACCACTGAGCCATGCCCCCAGCCCCCTCCAAGAATCTTTAGCTCTTCGTAACTCAGGAGTTGGTAGATTCCTTCTTACAAAACTCGTGATTTTCCATTATATCCATTGCTTTATGTGTAATATACTTTTGTGATGTAGACTTAAGTTCATTTAATGTAGCAATTCACTTATTTGGTCTTTGATGTAAATTTATCCTAAGAAAACTTATTGATGTAATGCTAACCTGTACGTCTTTTGAATATACAAACATTTACCTTTCAGTACTCAGCTAAGGAATTTGAAATTTAACTTCTCTCTTTTTCTTTCTCACATTTTTTAGCCTTATGAATGTCATTGTTATAGTTCTTTTGTTATGTGGACTGGTGGGTGAGGCCATATTAAAAATCTCAACAAAGACATGGTAAGATACTAAAAAAAAGAACTTTCAGCAAATCATCCCAATAAATGACTCTATCGGTCCTAGAGAAGAGGCATCAAGATATGGTCACTGCAGCCCACTCTAGGGGTAGGAAGCTGAGCTAAAGAGTGGGGATTTGAGTGGTGAAGTGAGTCAAATGCAGAAGACTAAATATGTTAAATATCACTTGGTTTCTCTGATTTGGGAAACCCAGAATACAGGCATTCTATAGAACCGAATGGGTGTGATAACGGGAGTTACAGGAGGATGAGGAAGATATGGGAGGGCCCAAAATGGGAAGGAATTGTAATGTTGAGATCATTATACTTAGCGAAATGAATCAGACACAGAACATAAAATATTGCATGGTTACTCTAATATGAGAAAATCAAACATAAAAAATGAAATAGAGATGGAAAAAGGTAAGAAGACAGACTTTGTGGAAAGGTAAACTGGCTGTGGGAGTGCTGTGAGGTGGTGAAAAGAGAAATGGAAAAATGATCAAGAAGCAGTATGTAAATACAGCAAATTCTCGAGTTGATTGTTATTACTATGTATCACAAATGCATGCTAACAAAAGAATTAAAAAGCAAAAAAAAACCTAGTGATTTTTCAAAATCTTTGGAATGCTGATGATCAATCCGTGTTTTTCTGATGTGAACTATGTTTTTATTCCTAAAATGCTATACAGCGCAGAGTATTTAAGAGGATTAAAAGGATTATTTAATAGGATTAAAAATCTTCTAGGACTTATTCACAAGAGCTCCAAAGTGAAAACAATTCAATGGCCATCAGCTGATGAAAGAATAAACACAATATGGCAAATCGACAGAATGGACTACTATTCAGCCATAAAAAGAATGGAATATTGCCATGTGCCACAACATGAATGAGCCTTGAAAACCCAGTGCCAAGTGAGAGAAGCCAGACACAAGGGAACATATAATGTATGGCTCCATTTGTATGCAATGTCCAGAACAGGCATGTCTATAGGGGCAGAAAATACTCCAGTAGCTAGAGGGCACAGTACAGAGGAAACAACTGCTGGTGGCTGCAGGAGTTTCTTTTTGGAGTGCTGAAAATACTTAAATTTAGATAATGGTGATGGCTTCATCACACTGAATACACTCAAAGCCGCTGAGTCTGGGCTCTAAGAGGGTGACTCTTGGCATGTGAATTATATCTCAATAAAGCCATTAGAAAAAAATCCCTACAGTATGAGAATTTCATGACCTCCCACAAAATAAATGGAAGAGCTCTGAGGACAGAGTTCCAAATCAGAAGTGGGGCTGGCAAACTCACACAGAAGCAGGCTGGCATAAAGCTACAGGCAGGACAGGGGCCTTTGGTGTTCCGGAATGCCAGACTGATGGAGAGAGGGTGGCCACTGCAGTGATGGCCCTTCAGATATTCAGAATTCTTAGAGCTTTGAGTTTCAGTTGGCATTTTCCTATTTTGGTTTTGGTGACAAATTCAACTTCTCAAAAAACACAAATATGACCTCTGTCTTTTAGTTCAATCAATAACTATTCCCTGAATGCCTACTGTACACTGAGTACAGTCCTCAGCCCCATGGTGCCACAATGACCAGGGCCTCAGAAACAGGCTTTCGTTCTGTCACTGGGGATAGTACTATCATGGAGCAGATATCGCAGTACATCTTGCACTGAGCTGTCCCAAGCGGGTGGCCCTGAGAATCAGTACTAGTGGCAGATGCTGTCACACAGATACATGCGAGAGCTAGCAGTGGGATGGTTGTGGATGAGGCTGAGACAGAACAAACTCTGAGGTTGCAGGGAAAACTGTGGGATGTTCCTCTTCCACCTCTCCCAACAAGCCAAGGTCAGACCTCTCCTCTAGAGAAAAAAGATGAAGGCACAGAGGCCAACCCGCCCACAGGTACAGAACATCGTGGTACCCTCCGCTAATGACAGCCTTGTGGCGCCTCATGGAAGACCATGCTTAGCAATTTTTCTTCCCTTTCCAGCTAAATCAAACAGTGTTAGCTACCCAGATGCCATTCTCAATGCAGCTCATCCAGGAGAGAAGGACTCTAAGCATCCTGCATTGTATTTTTTCATAATTTTTGTGGTTCCTGGAAAAGAAGTCTTATTTGCTGAGGGAGATGTATTTTAGGTATTTTTAACTGTGTTTGTCTCCACCAGTGTCGTTCTTATGAAGACAGCTCTCAGAAAGGTTCTCCTAATGACAGTGAGTCAAGACCTCAAAACTGATAGGCTAGCTGGGCCAGGGGCGCAGGCCTGTAATCCTAGCCCTCAGCACTCTGGGAGACAGAGGCAGGAAGACCACAAGTGTCAGCCCAGCCTGGGCAACTTAGCAATTTAGTGAGACCTTGTCTCAAAAATAAAATTTGGCTGGGGATGTAACACACACACACAAACACACACACACACACACACACACACACACACACACACACCCTGATATGTTATCAATGGTTTCCAAAAGGCACCTGGATGTACATTGGCTGATGACAAATCAGGTATAATCTGCAACCAACCTCATCTAAAACTTAATGCACAATGGGACAACCAAATATGTGTGTACTTTGCTAAAACCAATCAAAAAAGTCTCTCTTTTCTTATTCATTGGTTCAGTCCACTCACTAATCATTAAAATGTTTTTTTAAAATGTTACTTTTTAGTATGTCATGCCTTAAGAGTAGATGGCTACAAATTCTTTGCTGCTCTTGCCTACAAAACCTAATTTCCCCCACTTCAGTCTGGATTGGTCTTAGTGACTTCCACGACCAAGGCAATGAGACAGAGTGACTGGGACCTCCAAGGCTGGCTTGTAATATGCCTGCTCTCAGACTTAAGAGCAAAGAAGCCACAGGCCAGGAGAGTCCCACCCAGCCACTCTTGAAATGGAAGCCATGAACGAGCCTAACTGGAAACTTCCTTGCTGAACCACATTGGCCCAAAGAACCACCAGACTGAATGACAATATTTGAAGCCACCAAGTTTTGGCATAGTTTTTAAACAATTATACATACTTGATTTTAAAAGTAAATAGTAACCACTAAGCTTTGGGGTGTTTTATTAAACAACAGTGGATAATTAAAACATGCAGAAAAAGAGAATGTGATTATTTTCCAAAAAGATTTATTGACTTTAATGGGCATAATGCTGAATTTAGACAAATTACAATGTCACACACACATTCACCCTAAAATCTACTTCATAAGTTGTAAAGAATAGCTGCAATCATTAAATCAGTCAATAATAATTGTTGAATTCCCACTATGTATAAAACTAAGAAGTGGAATATCTAATAAAAATTTAGCAATCCCTGATCTAAACAAACTATGAATTATGATGATGATTATTTTTTAACCATATAAGTTGTGACCATTGAAGAAATTATGTCAACTTGAGGGAATCAGGAACCACACCTGGATCAGGGTTTGGGAACCACATCTAGAGTGGGAATTGAGAACCAGGCTAGATTAGAGTGTGAGTGATTTGTGGGCTGGCCAATGAGGGAAGAGCACCCACCCGGATGTGGGAGGTCCAACTCCTAGGGCATAAAAGGGAGGAAGAGGGACAATTGTTGCGACTTCTTCCTCTGGGAAAGCTCTCCCCTTCGCAGTTGTCTACGGACGCCCACTTGCTACACATCGCACATCATCAGCACAGATTCACTCCAGTCTTGACTTGCGCCTGTCTGCCTGTTGCTGATCCTCAGGCTGCGGTCTTCACCTGAGATCTACAGCAGACTCTCATCTCACAGGCTGTTCTGCAGTCCCTGACGGCAGATCTACTTCACGGCTGAGCAGCCATCTTGAACCATTTCTATCCTTGGATTTGTAAGCCTTCCTGATAGATCATTTTATTATAAAATCTGTAAATTCTGCTTTCCGAAAGAACCCAAACTAATACAGAAGTAATGAAAGAATAAAGAAATATAAAATATTTTACTGGAGATGAAGCCCAAGAACTTTACACTGAGCTATATACCTTGCTCATATTTTCGCTTTTATTTTAAGACATGGTCTTGCAAAGTTACTAAGGTACTCAGGCTGGACTAGAATCTGTGAAGCTCCTGCCTCAGCTTCCCAGAGTATTGAGATTACAGGTGTGTGCCACCAGGCCTAGATAAGAAAAAAAATTTTTATCTAAGCTCTAAGGTGAAAGAAATTATTCAGCATACATAATTTAGAATAAATAGGGCAGTACATGTATTAAAATATAGATGCTAACTAGTCTACTATTCCTTCCCAAGAGCAAGAAATGATTTTACTCAATTCCTAGAAACTTCAGAACTTCAAGATTAAACAAGGATTCTCAGCACATACTTGCGCTATAATGAAATATTTTTAAATGGACAGAACTTCTATTACATTCTCTAAATCTTCACTCACTACATTTTGTCTTATCATTGGTGTTACTTTTCAGAACTGATCAACAAAAGTGTGGAGCAGGGCTTGGGTAGACTGGGATAAATCACTAGCAGTATCTGTTTGGCATGAGAATTGTTTTATATCTAAGAGCATATTAACCCAAAGCAGCCATCTGGACCAGGAAGGCCCCACTCCAAGTGGGAATCTGGGTGGACGCACTGCATCGTGGTCTCCGTGATTCTCCCTCAAGATGTAATAACTGGTGACAAGCTGGGAAGCGCTTCAACAAACACTGCTGTCAATATATACAAACATGGCTGCGCAAGGCTGCGGGCTCAGAATCAGTCTCCAGTCATCAACATTCCTGCCTGTGTCATATTTATAATATCACAACAGGCTATCATGTCTCCACTTTCTTCCTCTTCCTCTACCTCCTCCTCCTCCTCCTCTTCCTCTTCCTCTTCCTCCTTCTCCTCTTCTCCTCCTCCTCCTCCTCCTTCTTCCTCTTCCTCTTCTCCTCCTCCTCCTTCTTCTTCCTCTTCCTCCTCCTCCTCCTCTCTTCTTACTCCTCATTCTCCTTTTTTCTTGAGACAGGGTCTTGTGTAGTTGGTGAACTCACTATGTGCCCAGGCGGCCCTCAAATTCATGACATTTCTTTTGCCTCGGCCTTCTGAGTGCTGGGTTTACAGGCATGCAACACCCAGCCCAGCTATTATGCAGTGCCAGGGAGTTGGATCTGGGGCCTTGTGCTTCCTAGGCAAGGGCTCTAATCACTGAGTTATGCCCCTGTCCCATCCCTGTCCCCATCTCTTCCATCTCTAGGTCTTCACATTGCAGTCTACGTATTGACAGTTTCCAGCAGTGTCATATGCTCTTGCAAGTATCTAAACACCTAACCGCTAACATAATAAACATTCTAAAATGAAAATATGCATGTGCCTACCTGAACACAGCTGACCCAAGAATCTCTCTGGTGTCAGGCATGGTGGTGTAGGCCTGTAAGCTCAATACTCTGGGGAGGCTGAGGCAGGAGGATTAAAGTTTGAGCCCAACTTGAGCAAATGAATGACTTTGTGAGACTTTGTCTCAAAAATCAAAACCAAAAAAAAAAAAAAAAAAAAAAAAAGAGAGCTAGGGTTGTAGCTTAGTGTGAAGGCCGTGGGTTCCATCCCCTGCACCATACATACATACATACACATACACAAAGGAAAGAAAAATAAAATAATTTTTTTTTAATCTGATGCTAACACAGGTTTAGGCTTGGAGGTATTCTGCTGTCAGATCCACTGCTGTACACATCACACTGACCACCAAGTGAACATTTTGCAGGAACTCCAGTGAACCCCACCGAAAAGACAAGTTAGGACAAGAATGAAAAGGGGAGTAGACGTGCTTGATTCTAGAAACCAAGAGTCGCCACTTTAAACACTAGGAGGCAAGTTTGGGATACAGACGAGAAAAAAGCTAACTTTACCAGGCAATGGAAAATTCCTGACACTCAACGCAGAGGGCACTGAAGAGGCTGGAACTATAAATAAACTCTAAGATGATTTAAAGTCATGGATCCACAGTGAGTTGTGTCAAGGGAAATGAGGCTGTTGATGACGCCACAAGGCCCCTTTGCTGGTGCCACTGTCACACGGTGGACCAGAATCTGACCCAAAAAGACTTTAAATATTTTTTTTCCTCTACAGCATGAAAATGATCCTAAATTTGTAGCAGACTCAATGTATGAGAATTTTGAAACCCAAGAATGGTTGGGCCTCCGTAAGGACTGACTGCTCCCATGGGTGACTTCACTGTGTGATAAATTACTAACTATGGAGGCCCCAACCTTTGTGCTGATGCAAAGTGGGCCAACTGTACTCGCTGACACCCCCTGCAGGCATAATATAGCACTACGGGGTGGCTGGCCACACTTCTGGGGTCCTGTCCACATGGGCATGCTTTGTTCTTTGTCTGTACCCTGGCCTCCTGGTACATGCACACATTCCCAAATCACAACACGAATCTTCATATTTTTGTTTCCTATCCAAGAGTTAAGTGTGTAAGGGGGGTGGTGGAGGATTCTCATTTAAAGATATTAATCTCAAAAGTAGCTGTGCTTTAGGGTATAGCTCAGAGGTTAAAGCACTTGCCTCGCATGTCCAAGACTCAGGGTTGGATTGCTCAGCATCACAAAAAGATGAGCTGGGCATGATGGCAGATGTCTGTAATCCCGGCACTCGGGAGGCTGAGGCACGTTTGAGCCTAGGCTGGACAATTTAGCAATTTAGTGAAACCCTATCTCAACCCAAAAAATAAAAACGGGCTAGGAAAGCAGGTCAGTGATATGACCGCTGTTACCAAGATGAAGCAAAACAAAAACCTTTGCCTTCAAAATTTCCTGAGCAACGATGGGGCCAGCAATGAACTGTGCATGTGCTGCATGTACAGGAAAGTCGTGTTCCAAACCTATACAGCAATTCTGCCTTGTCCTCTCTGTCTTCCTACAGCTATATCCTGATGTTGCCTTTATGGCTATTTTTAGTAACAATCATTATTCACAATGAGCAGCAGATTCACATCAAATGTACTCACGACTTTCCCAAAGGCGTCTTCCCCAATGCAGATCCCTGTCATACCTTGCCTCATTCCTGGTTAGAAGTCTGACTCCTGCCACCATTTAGTAAGAATCAATGAGAAAGTGTTCACAGTAGTGGCCACCTGGGAATTCCCCAAGTCCCTAGAAAGTGTGGGTTATTTCAGAGTCCGGACACAAAAGCATGTAGCAATGACATCAGACACCCCACCATCAAGTGTCTGCGTATTTTCACTGGCCCTGACTTTGCTTCTTGCTAAGCTAGTCACTGTGGCAAGCAGGCAGGAAACAGAGCTTTCTAGATCATAGGCATGTTTATTCGTTGTCCTAAACCAGGAAAGAAGATAAAGAGATTATTTGGGAGCCTCCTGTGGTTGCCAATCTGCAGGCACAGGGAGAAACAGAACTGAGCAGAAGCCACAGCAAGGCCCGCTGCTGGCACCCCACACCGCAGCGGGCACCTCTTCTCTGCTCTGGGGCACCCTCTCCTCAGTGTTTTTTCCTAATACATTTTCCATCATAAGAATGTTTCCCCAAAGGCTCTGTATTAGTCATGGTGGGTATTTGTGGTTTTGTGTGTGTGTGTGTTTTGAGAGAAAGTCTTGCTATGTAGCGCAGGCTGGCCTTGATTTTACAGCAATCCTCCTGCCTCAGCTTCCCGAGTGCCGGGATTACAGGTGTACACCACCATGCCCAGCTAGTATGTGGTGCTGGGGAATAGAACTTAGGGCCTTGCGTTTGCTCGACAAGTACCCTAACCATTATTCTATTCCTCCAGCCCCAGTCCTGTTATTTTGTGCTGGGTATTGAACCCAGGACCTTGTGTAGGTCAGGAAAGTGCTTTGAGGCCGAGGCACATCCAATCGCTGTCATACTAGTTTTGGTCCTGCTTAATGGTTGCAGATACTCTTGGAGGGTGAGGCAGTAGGACAGTAGCTTCAAGCCCTACCTGAGCTACTTACTCCCGAAATAAAAAATGAAAAGGGCTGGGAGTGTAGCTCACTGCAAAGGTACTGAGTTCAAGCTTCACTACTGCAGAAAGAAAGAAGAGAAAAAAAAAAGAAAAGAAGTGGAATTTTGATTAAAAGGATACATATTCCAGACTTGCAGGAAGCTTTTCTACAGAATCATTCCTGTATGAGTAGGAAATTGGATTAGATGATGTTCAAGGATTCCTTTCCTCCTCCGGAAGAGCTTGTTGTTTTATTCCTTAAGTCGCACGTTTGTTCAAACTCTTGGTGCTGAGATTCAAGAATCACTATCTGGGCACCCACGGTGCTCTTCAGAGAAGCAGGCACAGGAAAGACCCAAAACCCAGGGGTCACTTTCAATAAGTCATGGCAGTTCTGTGTAGAAGCAGTCACTCAGAGGAATAAAGGGGAAGCCTTGCCTGTCCCCCTCTTCTAGCTACCCCTTGGGGACCCACAGGCCCTCTCCTCTGCAGGATCTCCAAGATGATTTTTTTTTTTTTTTGGAGTAAGCCTGTGATTCAAGCTCCCCTGAACAATTGATAATATACCTGTGCCCGTTCCTGCTTATGTATGCTAGAACAGGTTTTCAAGTACAAAGATCCTGTGGTTGGTTCACGACTCATCAAACACAAATGTATTCACAATCATTACTGAATCCAACTGTTCCCATGCAGTCCCACCAAGAGGAATGTCTAGGCATAGTACAAGCTGCACACTCTCTGCAGGTGCTGAATAACAGAGTTCTGTTGTTTAGAAAGGGCTGTATGAATTGATTTTCTTGAACACTGTGTTTAATTTTGCTCCTTCTTGTCTCTAGGGCAGAGAGAAGCTAATTCACAGCACTGAAACCTCAGCTGGGGCTTGGGACTCTGTAGTAAGGGGACCATAGCTCAGTGCCGCCTTTGATTGAGGTGAGCAAGAAGGACTGGGTAAAACCTATGCACAGAAGATGTTTTGTTTTCCCCAATGCATCTGCCTACCACCAAGGTCTCAAATGCCTACCACCACCCCAGCATCAAGGAACTTATGACGTGTCAGAAATTCTTCTCGGCTGTCAGGGAAAGGGTTAGAGGTGAGGCCACACAGAGACTAACTTCCTCTGTTCATGAGGCTCTGTGCCCTCCATCATGTGGAGTTCTGTTGTTTAGATGGGAGCAACATTTTCTCCATTGTGATAAAGGCCAACAATTTGCTTTCTAGAAAGTTCTTTAATGGACCCTTTTATAGAAATACTTCTATCTATCTATGGGTTTAATTATGGATCAATACTGCACTGTAGAAGAGCAGCTCCAGATCATTTCAAGCTCAGGAACTATTTTTTTTGAGGTTAAAACATTATGCATATCTCCATATGGTGATAGTTACATCTTATATCTTCTTGGATGGTGAGAAAAATAAATAATTCTAGAAGGTTACTGTGAATTCAGGAATGCCTTAATTGCATTTGTGTTAAACGAGTCACAAGTCAAAAACAGGACCAATGTGCATGTGGGAACCTGCCCAAGCACACACAAGTGACAGCATGTACAAGGTGGATTATTTATTGTTTCCAGATGATGCCAGACTCTAATCCCCTTACTATAACCCCACTGCACAAGGTCAAGTCCAAGTCTGGGAACATCTAAGGTCCTCTTCTTTCACAAATTTGAAAAACCAAAATTTTACACAGTAACCACAGTGAAATTTTGAATTAACATGTTAAAAGGTAAAAAGCAAAAATGATTTATTATAATACTGTTTTCCTTTCACACAACCTGTATGTTCCCATAACAGTATTAAATGATGTAACAGATAACAATAAATAACGCTTTTTAAACTATTATATGGTATCTCAACATTAGCAAACATTAAACAAAAAAAGATACTAACGAATCACAACACTCTCTGCTCTTGGCGATTATTAGAGTCTAATTAAAACCCACAAGATCAATGTGGTGCCAAATGAAAAATAAATCGCCATGGGAACTATGAAGAGGGAAAAAGATGTTTGTTAGCAATCACATAAAATTACCCAGAATAATCCTCCTCCTCCCAGCCACCCGCAACAACTCTCCTCTAGGTCTGAACATAAATACATGTCAATAATCAGATTCTTCCATGCACCGCCTGGAAAGGGGAAAAATACCCAGAGCTTCTGGATGGGAGGAGCGGCCCAGACAATCGGCCAGTTGTGCTTCTTTTCTTGCAAAGCCAATTGAAGCTGATCTACTCATGAGAGTTTTATGAATTGATTTTCTAGAATGTTGTGTTTAATTTTGCTCCTTTCTTGTCCCTAGGACAGATAGAAGCCACCCTACAGCAGTAAAACCTTAGCAGGGTCTTGGACTTCGGGGCCCCTGACTCAGTGCTGCCTCTCACTGGGGGAGCAAGTGGGACTAGGCACGATCCATGCAGAGCACTACAAGTGAGACCCCCAAATCTAGGCAGCATCTGCAGGTCAGATCCTAAGGAGACCTCAGTGCTGAGGGCATTTAGTTCCAGGCATAATTTTTGGCATAAATATCATCTATAAGTAGTTGACAGTCAAATCACATATCTAGAATTTCAGGCTAAAAATAGCAGTGGTATTAAAAGTGAAGATGACTGAGAAAGAGGCCAGTGACTACTGTGATATTGTTACTTAATTTTCATGTATTTGTATTTCCCACTGTGATGGTTTAAAATCTAAAATGTCCCCCCCAACCAAAGTCTCATGTGTTTGGAAAGTGACTGGGTCATGGGGGTGCCAACCTATCAGTGGAATAATCCAGAGATGATTTCTATGCTGTTGGGAGGCCCGGCATGATTGGAGGAATGGGTCACAGGGGATGTGGTATGGAAAGGTGTGTTCTTGTCCCCAGGTCCTCCTTTCTCTCTCTGCTCCCTGGCTATAGAGCTCTCCTCCACCAGGCCATTTCTTCCTCGAAGCCAGCTGACCTTGGCCTAAACCAGGAGTCAAAATACCTCTCCTCCTCTACGTTGTGTCAGATATTGTATCCAACAACATGAACGTGACCAGCGCACTAGCAGAAGTAGACAGAACTAACAATACAGGCTTCATTGTCTACTTGAAATCATCATGAGGTAGGTCTTCTTTAGAATTCCAAGTGAAAATTGGCAGCTTCATATTCCAATTCCAGGAAATAAAATTCCCAAATGACTTGGCCAATCCAACACAAAAAATGAATTTTCCAACACCAGCTAATATTCCTACCCTGGAGCCTCAGGAACGGCTTTGGATTCCACTTCCGTGTCTTGTGGCCAAACACACACACGCATCTCATTGGGCCACAGCTGCGAGACCCGGTAAATAGCCCAACCATGAAATTCCACTCTGCTGCCACCTCAGGCTCCAAGAAACTGCCTCTGATGGCTCAGCCTTCCCTCCATCATAACAGAAGTACTGATGGAATATATTTCACAGAAATTTAGAGCAGGGCCCAGTGGCACAGACCTGTTATCCCAGCACTTTGAGAATCTGAGGCAGGAGGATCACAAGTTGGAGTCCAGCCTGGGCAACTTAGTGACCTAGCACGACCTCGTCTCAAAACCAGAGTTTAAAAAATGGTCTGGGATGTGGCTCACAGCAAAGGCCTTCAGTTGGATGCTCAGTACTGAAAATAAATAAATAAATAAATAAAAACATATCAGCCAAACAAAAAACTAAATGGTTAATGATTCTCCAAATTGTAAAACTTTTTAACCTCCTCTTCACTTGGCAAACTTCCAACCTCAAAAGATAAAAATTAACAGAATGGCTGACAAGGTATGTTTCCTTTCTCTATCCAATCCTCAACTCCTTAAGAAGCATAAATTTCCAACACTTTGCCTTTATTTAATTCTTGACTATTTTCTAAGTGCTCTCAAGTAAAGTATGCCATGTGGAGTCCTTCACAACTCCGGGTGCCAAATTACATAGGTGTCTCCCTGAGTGGCAGAAGACCTGGCCCGGATCCTCTATCCACTGATTTTCAACTATGGGACGGGCAAGGAGAAGGCCGACTGGACCTCAAGGTATACAACTGGCATCAGTATTAAGAAGAATCAACTGAAAAGACTGAGAGTATTCTAGGCTTTTGAGATCAATGACAAAATCAAGGGGCTAATAAGATAAGTCACTGGAACTGTCTTTGCTCAGGCCACTATCCCTAACTCATGGGATGTAGAGTCATGTTTACTGCTGGCTTCCTACGAGGTGAGAGTCTGGAGGACTTGCCCTGGCAAAAGACTCAGAGGGCTCCCTCCTTTTCCTTCTTCCTTTTTCTTTCCTTTCCTTTCTTTTCCTTTCCTTTCCTTTTCTTTTCTCTTTTCCAGGCTGGTATTGAAATCATTATGTAGACCAGGCCGGCCTCAAATTAACGACAATTCTCCTGAGTGCTGGGATTTAAGTGTGCAACACAAGTCCCAGTTCAATTTTTATATGGTGCTGGAAGACCATCAAACCCAGGGCCTTGTGCAAGCTAGGCAAGCACTCTAACCACTGAATTATGCCTTCAGCCCAGGGCTGCCTGCAAAGAGAAGCCCAAGATCTGTTTTCCTGCCAGACAGCAATCTGCAAACACAAAGTACTCCAATCAGACCAAAACCAGCCCGGCAGAGGAAAACTCCCATTTCTTCTGTTCTTTCTGCCATGTCTCCAGTCACCTCTCTTCTTCTCCCCTGGAGGCGGATTAAGGGGGGTTTGGACTAGTCCGTAGCAGTGATCAAAAGATGTCATTTGACACGGAGATAAGTGCAGGGACAGCGCAGCTCACACACGCAATGGGCCGACATGTTTCTTTCTCTAATTCCCTTTCTAAAACTAGCAGCTTTATCTGTGTTCCACTGTCCTTTTCTTTCTAACAAGAGCCACTTGTATCCCCAGCTGACTGTAAGAAGATCACATTCTGTTCCTCAGGAAGAAAATGGCAATGGTCCGAGCTGCCAGGGCTGCAAGAAGAGCTGCGAGTGGGCCAGTGGCTCTCACAGCACCTGCGGCTGCAAGGCCAGGAAAGCGAAGCAAACAGACGCAGGAAGACGCAGGACCCAGCAGCATCAGCTGCCTCGGGGCCCCAGACTGTAAGAAAAGGCCTTAAGAAAACTCACCCTCTGCAGGAAAGTGGATTTCAAGTGTGACTTGCCAGCTTTGTTTGGGTGTGAAGGGTAATGACAGGACATCAGCCCCGTGAGAACCCCAGGCCAGCGCCACCCTTCTGGGCCAACATTGCCTTTCTCTTGCTTTTGTCTGTTTTCCTGTCTGAGTCTTACTACCTGAACACATGCTGACTGATCCCTGTGCCAGCATTACAGCATCTGTGGACCACTGCTGCCACAAGGACCATGCATCCTTGGCAGGACCCAGACCATTTGCATCCACTGGCATCAGGACTCTGGGGTTCTCTGCACTCGGCTCACGCACCCTGGGAAGTGCCTTGACACCCAGGAGGTGAGGCCGTTGCAGTCAGCGCCCTGTTCCACTCACATCTGATGCTGGTAACTGCCTTTCAAAACAGTCAAACATCTCTTCTTGGGGACATTAGGGCAGCTAAAAAAAAAAACCAGCATGGGCTAAGCTTTGGGGTTGGTGAAAAGTGAGAGTAATAAGATGGTGACACTTGGCTGGGTATGGCAGAGTTGCCCCATAATCCCAGTGCTTTGGGAGGCTGAGGCAAGAGGACTGCAAGTTTGAGCCCAGCCTGGACAACTTAGCAACTCAGCCAACCCTGTCTTGAAATAAAAAATAAAGAGCAGAGGATGTAGCTCAGTGTAGAGGCCCTGGGTTCAATCCCCAGTAAAAAAAAAAAAAAAAAAAAAAAAAAAAAAAAAAAAAAAAAAAAAAAAAAAAAAAAAAAAAAAAAAAAAAAAAAAAAAAAAAAAAAAAAAAAAAAAAAAAAAAAAAAAAAAAAAAAAAAAAAAAAGGTAGTGATGCTGAAATGGAGGCTCATTTCTAGCCCCGAGTAACCAAAAGCAGTGTCCCTTGGGCCATCAGAGGTGCTCACGAAAGGATACTTTCTGCTGTGACTGAAATCAGTATTAAGTTTACACTGTGGCTTAGGGAGCATTTAACAAGATGCCACCATCAAATACAGTATCAACTAAACAAAATACCAGCTGGGTCAGTAGGTTCTGCTAATTAAATCCATTGATGTGGAGGAAACTCAAAGTATTCAGAGACTGTCTCATGTGCTGGAAGAAAAATGGGAGAATTTATCTCTACTTGCTTTTCAATTGTGTTCACTCATGTTTAAAGATGAACTAGAAGCATTTTACGAACCAGTAATATTATAGTGTTTTTTTCTTTTTCTTTTTATAGACAGATATACCAGGAATCTTCTGAAACAGCACAACATGTTTCCATAGAAAATTTAGAAAAATGACAGAGATTTACTCCTCGGGGTTAAAAAAAAAAGTGTATTCAAAAGTACAAAGAACTAGCCAGGTCTGGTGGCACACACACGTAAGCCCAGCACTCTGGGAGGCTGAGGCAGCCTGAGCAAGTTTGAGCCCAGCCTGGGTAACTTTGTGACTTAGCAAGATCTCTCAAAATAAAAAATAAAAAAGGCTACAGATACGGTTCAATGTGAACGCCTTAGGTTCAAACTTCAGTAAACACACACACACACACACACACACACACACACACACACACACACACACACACGTAAGGATTAAGGGTATGCTCTGCCAAATAAGTAGAGAGTGCTTAATGAATGGGTGATATATTTTGTAGGCTAGCTATAGCTAACAACAACTGTCTGTGGCCTTGAGGACTTTGTGGAGCAACACTGGAGTATCAGGCCTAGCTTGTGTGAGAGATATGTTATCTGTTTTGTCTAAGCAAATGATACTGTTCCTAATTCTCACCGTCAAATCTGGACTTCAGTAAAAATTTCCATGCCTAAAGCCTTTGAGATATGCATAAGGTTTGGAACAATAGCTGCCAACCAATTAGTGGAATCGGTTTCAAAGTCAGAATAAAAATCACCAGAAGTGAGGCACACACAGTATGCAGCAGAGCCATCCATGGCCCAAGAAAAAATCCAATGAGCTGAAAGTGAACAGAACCCAACCGAAGTTCAGGAAGACCAGGATTGACATACCAGAAGCACTTACACAGCAGATGCCCAACAGACTCCTACTCAAGTGGAAGCCATGGACTGAGAGTCAATTTACGATCAGAGGTCCAAAAATTGGTGAGCCCTTTTTCATACAGGAAAAAAATGATGCAACATGAAACTCTCAAGGTATTGTGAAAATGGGCTGATGATAAGCTCTCCAGTGGCTTCAGGGAGGGGAAGTTGCAGAAGGGCCTGTGAGGACCCAAAATGTTGTGGGGTTGTGAGAATTCAAAGATTTCTTCTGCAACACTGGAAAGTGAAGTTCAGACTGCTGGCTCTTCTATGGGTGGATACGCTGTCAAAAAGATTTCATAAAGCTTAAGGAAAAGAGCAGCATACAGACAGAACCTCTTTGGATCTAAAGGGCACAGATGAATCGCAAAACCCTCGACAGGGTGATGGGCTGAAGAAACTGTCCCGAAGGAACTGCAGATGCCCTCTGAGAACCTGAAAAAGTCTGCTCATATTACAGTGTCGAGAACAAGAGACTTCGGTCCTATAAAAATCTTCTGATCGGGGGGGGGGGGGGGGGGGGGGGGGGGGGGGGGGGGGGGGGGGAGGGGAGGGTAGGAACAACCACAGCCTTATGTTATTAGTCTCCCCCAGAGAGTCAGACCCAGATTATTAGAAGGAACATTTCCTTGTTTCTGAGTATCTGCATAATCTCTTCCATGACCCTAAGGAAATGAATTTGATTTACCTGAACCAAATGCATCTCTCTGTGTGTATGTGTGTTACTGAGGACTGAGTCCAAGGCTTTCACATGGAGCTACATCTCAGGCCCACATTTTAGTCTTGATTTTGAGACAAGGTCTTACTGAATCACTAAATTGTCCATACTGGATTAGAACCTGCAATCCTCCTGCCTCAGCCTCCCAGAGGGCTGTACCACCAGCCCTGGTTTGAACCAAATGCTTCTTAAATACTTTTTAAAATTCTTTAATTCTATCCAGCAATTGGTGATTGCATGATTACATTAATTTGTATTTCATTTATTAGCAAGCGTACCGAATATTCACGAAATCAGTTTTTATTTCCAGAAGGCCTACTATGTGCTGGGCATTTTGTTAGGAACTGGGGATGCACTGCCCTTGTGGAGCCTCCTGGGCCAGGTCAAGGGACGACTCTGGTTTCCGTGCCAAGACCTAAGGTATAGTTTTCGCCTATCCCTGTTCCAGAAAACAAGCATGATGTTGAAAATGAATAAGGTCATTACTCTTCTATTTTCCACTATTCCTAATATCTCTAAAAAGTTATTATTTCTGCTATTGATTTAGGCTAAATTTATCCAGGGAAGATGCACCAAGGATTAGCATTTGTAAGCTCTGAAGAAGGTCAAGATCACATCAAAGGTTAATTGGTTTCTTTGGAATCATAAGCATGGCATTCACATCCTTGTCCATCCATCTCAGCATCCTCCTGGCAGAAGGTCGGAGCTCAGCCATTCAGAAGAACACCGCCAATCGGCACAACACATGCAAACCCAAGACCAGATTTCCAACCTTGAAATTCGTCCTACATTTAGGAGAAATTAAATAAAAGCAGTTGGGGGGAGGATCCATGATCCTGTAAGAAGTTAAAAGCCAGGGGGAAAAAAATGCCAATGACAGATCTATGTCTTGAGGAAATTTGACTCCAGGATCTCCTTAGATAGTATTTACGGGAAACAAGCTACAGCCAGTTCACTTTCCTTCTATACTTGCCTTCCTTGGTGCCTGGAATCCAAAGCAGACCTGAGACTTGGTCACAGGTGTGAGGAACGGTGGTCAAGTCCAAGTACCAATGACATCAAGAAACTTGCAGTAAATAGAAGCTGGTTTTGCTTTTAGTTAGTTTTATTTTTTTTTTAAGGAGATAGAATTGATCCATCCGTGGGCTAGCTCATTCCAGATTCCTTCAGCTTGCAAAGAAAACATTCCAAACCAAAATGAAGGAAGACTGTATTAACCCTTCACGAATGTTTAAAGTTCAGGAAATAACTTAGTAAATTATTTCCTCTAAATTCTCTGCTCAGTGTGTTTCAGGAATGGAGGAACTATTCCTCTTCTGATACATGCATTGCTAATGCCTATGAATATTTACCCATGTTGTTGTTGTGTGTGTCTCCAAAGCACTGTAAGATAAAGGCCCACAATCTGCTAGGGAAAAATCTGTAAATTAGTTGGGCCTGAGGAACACCATAAATGGGTAATTTTCTTAATCTCACTGCCTCAGTCCCTAGCAGTCCTGTGGTAAGACACAAAGCAGATGCCATAGCTGTGCCCACGTCATCATGGTATCAACTAATTCCTTACGACATGCCAGATGCTGTCAAGTGCTTTACATACAAAGCCTCAGTCTTCAAAACCATCCTAAGAGGTCTACAGCAGGAGGAGCCTCTTGTTGAAAATGACAGCAGCAGGCAAGGCTCAGAGAAACTAAACCTGTTCAAGATGCTGTGGAACCAGCCCTGGTGGCACAGGCCTCTACTCCTGTTCTGGCAAGTGAGGCAGGAGGATCGCAAGTTTGAGCTCACCTTGGGCAACGTGGCAGTTCACTTAGGCTTTGTCTCACTAACAAAAATAAAACTGGGCTGAAGATGTGGCTCAGTGTGAAGGTGCTGGGCTCAATCTCAGTACTACCAAAAAAACAAAACAAAACAAACAAACAAAAAACAGGGTTGAAAAGAAAAAAAAGTGTCCCAGTGCAGACTGTGCGGAGAGGCCTGCAGTCCAAGTCAGATGAATTGCCACCTTGGCCTGGCCCTGCTGCTCTTTATCTGTGTGACCTTCAGCAAGTCACTGTACCTCTCTGAGCCTAAATGCTCTCTTCTATAAATTGGGGATAACAGCATCTTTAAGGGTTGATAGAAACTACATGGGCCAACACATGCTAACAAGTTATCATGTAAAAAAACAAAAATAAGGAAGATGGTAGCTACAAGAAACTTACAGTAGCAGAGCCTACAGCTGAAGCCATAAAAATTCAAAGTTTTATTAAATTCCTTACTTGTATCTTAATTCTCAGCACACAATCAGATTCTGGGTTGGGACACATGCCTTGTGCCCTGTGCTCAGTTTCACACTGAGCACATGGAATCATCATGCATTCTGGGTAGTTATCAGGGGACAATATGATGGGGGATAGATGTTGGTGTGTATATGTGAATACAGTAAAGACTGAAAAATATTTTAGGGTGTGTGGTATTAGGGAATAAACCCAGGGCCTTCACTCAGAGCTACAACCTCAACCATTTTTTAAATTTTCATTTTAAGACAGGGTCTCACTAAGTTGCTAAGATGTCCAGGGTGGTCTTGAACTTTCAGTCCTCCTGACTCAGCCTCCAAGAGTGCTGGGATAACAGGCTTATGCCAATGCGAGCAGCCTGAAACGTGAGATGAACTGAATTTGAACAAAGTGATCTTTTCTACTTACCTGTGAAATTGTTTTATTCAAGTTAATTATTTAATAGTGAAGGGATTTTCATTATCACCACTCCACCCACTCTAGACAGGACAATTATTCTTTGGGAGAAGGATAAGGTCCAGGACAGAACAAAGTTGTACTCTGTAATTATCCCAAATGTATCCTTTCAGTTACTTGAACAGAGACTTTAAGCACTGCAGTCACAAAGATATCAAACTAAACAATTTCTTAAACCTTGGTGAAAAAAGTCCCCAAGATTTGTGACACCTAGGACAAGAATCCAGAAGAGGACTATTTACCATGCACTGAAGATGTTAAGGTTATGGGTCACAGTAAAAAATTCAAATGGAATGGCTTCTATTCCTCCTCCTACCCACAAATGTCCCCCGTAATGACCTGGAGGGCCCTGGTCTGATTCAGGATTCTTAGACTCCTGGACACGCTTCCCATCCCAAGTCCCAGCCTCCTCTGCCTGGTTTCCCACCTCTGCCCTCCCTATCCACGGTGGCAGAGCAGAGGGCTGGCGGCTCACAGCGAGGGACTGAGGGAGGTGCTTTGCCCAGGACCTCTCTCACCCAAGCCCAAAAGAGATTCTCTGCTGCTTCAGAAATAGGAACTATTTTGGACAAACAGGAAGATGGAACAGGAAGGAGACAGAGGCCAGACAAAGGAACTGGGACTTCATCGATTTCCAGCCCACCTAGTTTATTTTTTAATAAGCCATAATGACTCTTGTCTAACCAAAGCTGCAAGAAGCTGGTAGACCATCATACACTGAAATTAACTTTAAAATATTCCTATCCCTTTCAGCAACATTGATCTATCACCAGTAATTCAGTTCGCATTTTCACTGGTTTTACATAAAACTATACTTCACTATCACCTGATTATCTGTGGGACGTGTGTGTGTGGGGGGGGAGGGGGGTGGGGATAAAAATACAGGAAATAATTATATTTTTTAATTTATTACATAAAAAGATATATTTCCATTTGTCTTCCTCAAAATACTCCTCCTGGCTTCCAACCCACTTATCATTCTGGCCACTTTCTGAAGCACTTCTGAAAGTCATCTTTCATGAGTGTTTTCAGTTGTATTACAGTGGCTGCCTCAACATCCTCAATCAATTCAAAGCACTTATCTTTCATGGTCACTAGGAAAAGAGCCAGGAATTGCATGATGTCAGAGCTGGTGGATAAAAAAAGTGAGGCCACCTGCCATGTTTTTCCAAGCCCACCTTCCCACTGGATGGCACTGGACGGCAGAACCCACCCTATCTTCAGTCACATCCTGCAAAGAGGACTTGCAGAACTGTCTCAGAAAGTGTCAAGAACCATGAGATGTGTTTGAAGCAATGGGGAGTCTTTTGGGGGATTGATGGCAATGTGTCTTTTATTGTAGTAATCTGGGTTTTGGTAGTACTGGGAATGAACACAGGGTCTTCACTCGGAGCTGCACTCCCAGCCTCCTTTTATCGTTTATTTGAGACTGAGCCTCACTAAGTTGCCTGGGCTGCCTCAGCCTCCCAAAGAGTGTAGTAATTTTTAATTTTAAATATTCATTCTATATTTATCATTCATTATGTAATATATTTAATAAATGTTAGTTGATTCTGAAATATAATAAAAGGACAGCATTTGCTTCTGCAGGTACTCATTTATTAGTGCCTACAGTATGCCAGGCACTACTTTACATGTTTTATGTAGTCTTAAAATAGAATCCTAAATGACAGGCATCTCCACTTTACAGAGGAAGAAAAGACTGCAGAGAGGCTACGGCATTACCTGAAGTCACACAGCTACCAGGAGGCAGAACCAGGATTCAAAAATAGTAATCTGGCCAGAGTGTTAACAGATCGACACAGATTAGCCACACGTAACTGATCTGTCTCAGTTTTTGAAAAGTCTGTCCAAAGGTGTGGCCTAGTAGAGTCCCGGGGAAGAGTGAGGAAATCAACATGGGTAACAACTGTCCCTGGGTCCCCAGGGTTGAGGTCCAACTGAAATCCTCTTGATTATTCATCTGAGAGATGTACTTCTGTTGCTTCCTCCTTGCTGACCACACACCATTGCTGATGGCTGCCAGTGTGGGTCACTGGAGGAACCATTCTGCTGCTCTCTCGCAGCTGTTCTGAGCTTGATTAGAAGTCCACAACCTGAGCCAGGCATGGTGGTGCAGGCTTGGAATGCTAGGACTCTGGAAGACTGAGGCAGGGGGATAACAAGTTTGAGCCCAGCCGGGGCAATTTAGTAACGTGGAGAGATCCTGTCTCAAAAATCAATGTGTTTTTTCTTTCTCTCTCTCTCTTTTTTTAAGAGTGAGAGGGCATGGGGCTGGAGTTCAATGCAAAAGCCCTGGCTCAATCCCCAGTGCCACAAAACAACAACAAAGAGTACAGAAGCTGATAGCTTTGCAGCCCAGCATCCTCTCCCTCAAGTGAACGTCAAAGCTGAGTCTTGAGGGACTGCAGATGAGCAGAGGGCATGGGCTCAGGAAAAGGCTGTCCTGGACCCTGCTGCAGGGTGCCCTGGACCCAGGCAACTGGACTCTAACTCTTGGGGCCCAGGTCAGTTACCCATGTTGGTTTCCACATAGTAAAAGGAGATGACCCCCTTACTCTGCCAGGGGCCCTTCTTGGCCACATTTTGGATAAACTTTCCTTCAAAAAGTTTTAACAACTGTTGCTTTTTAACAAAATTCCAGCAGTGCTGCAGGCAGAAGACATCTCCGGGTGTGCACCTACGCAGTGAAAGCCAGAGAGCAAGGCAGAGCATCTCACGGTGAGGGCATGTCTTCTGGGGTCTGCACATTTGACCACCTCTGCAGAGGCAGCAAAAGCACATGGTCTGGTGACCTTCGGGAAGGCTGTCTGCATCTGGATAAAAGAGCCCTGGGCCAAACGCCAAGGCAATGATGTATTGCAAATATTTTTTTTTTCTCTTTAGCTAATGGAAATAATATTTACTTTGCCACCAGCAAACAGGCACCCTTGTGGGGAGGGACTCAGAAACCTAGAAGAGGTTTTGAAAGTCAGCAGGACAAAGGCTCTTGTATTCCCCAATGATCTGCTAACCCTTCCCTTATTAAACCAGTCCTGAGATTGAAATGTTTCCAAATAACTCCACTTATAGGTATAATATATGCATTCAGGAGAACACTGTTCCTACTATCTGAGGCTAAACCCAAAGCCTTGGTCTGTACATTTCAATGTGAATTTATCTGGGCTCCCAGAGGACAAAAGATTGGTACCATGAGTCAATAGCAGTGACTGAAGTATAATACATTTGGTATTTGGGTCTAGACTGCCTTTTCAAATGAACTTTTTCTCTTATATTATTTAATTTGAAAGTGAAAATTTAGTTTATACTGACACAAAACACTCTTCCAATAATATATGACTGATATTAAAAGAGCTCAAAAATAACGTCTGAGCTACAATCCCAGTACTTTGGAAGTGAGTCTGAGGCAGAAGGATTACAAGTTCAGACCCACCTTAGTGAGACCCTGTCTTCAAATAGAAAAAAAGAGGACTGGAGATGTATGTAGCTCAGTGGTATAGTACTCCAGGGTTTGATTCCCTTGTACTACCAAACAAACAAACCAACAAACAAAAAATGACCAAAAAAAAAAAAAAAAAAACCCAAGATGACACCTGTAGAAAAAGCTAACACAACTGATCTCTACTGTAACAGGAGGCTTCCGGACACAGAGGGTCCCAGAAGTACGGGCATGTAAAGACACCAACACAGCCCATACATGAGATAAAGGAAGCTGGGAGGTGGGCATGGAAAGGAGGATTCTCTTCAACAACTCTTTGGTCATTTCTGAATCTTGAGTATTGTTAATATAGTTGTGATTGAATAAATCCATAAATAATGCTACTTAAAAATTTTTTAAATAAGGCACTTGCCCCAGAAGTCTCTGAAAATTGTGTCTGAATCCAAGGAGGAACATGCTTATGGCACAACAAACTGGAAGTTCAATTTCCAGGATGAGCTCCCCCGCATCTTCCTTCTTTAATCTTACAGCTGTCATGTTGCCTGACCAACTCCAAAGCCCAGACCCTGCATCACAACCATCATACTTGTTCTCCTCAGCAGTAGATGCTTCCCTCCAAGCCAGTGCCCAGTGCTGCTGCTGCTGCCCTACCCACCTGCTGCCTCCCCTTGTCCGTATTACCCTCTCTCTTAATCTAGGGCCATGTGAAGCCTCCATCTGGGGTAAAATTTGAGTTCTGAGCATCTGAAAACCATGTACATGGTCACACTTTACAAGTTAAGCCCATTCTCTGAGCTTGTATAACAGATCAACTACTTCAGTGCTTCCTGCAAATCCTCAGGTCTATTCCTAAAGATATCAGATAACAGAAGTGAAAGGAAGGAATTGTGAACTCAGCCATCCAGAGCATATTTATAAAAGCAAGATCAAAGACCTAAATCATAGGGGATGACAACAGCACAGGTATGCACACTCATGCGCATACACACTCACACAGTCACACAGGCAAAGGAAGGTGCAGTTTGTCAGTGACTGCAGATGGGCTGGGGTCAGGGCAGATGCACACCATCCGCCAACCCAGCCCCAACACAACGGCACACTGTGTCCACTGTCTTCCACTGCCACCCTCTGCTGTGACTTGCAATCACCACCTACACCAAGTGATTGGCTTTAGCAAATGGCAGGTGAACAGACACGGCATCTACTGCTAAAGAGAACAAGCTCTGTGTTCGGTGCTCTTGTGCCTTGACGTGAGGACAGCATGGCTAGACAAATGCTGAGTAACTCAAAAAAAGAAACCCTGCACAGGGGCCCACAGCCCAAGAGTAGCCTGGTGTAACAGGAACAAGAGTCAAAAAGTTGTTTCTGTAGACCACTAAACTTGAGTTGTGTGTTAAAGCAGTGAAGCTCAAGAGGACACTCCCCTAGGTTTCCTGAGTCACATGGCTCAGCAGACCTTTGAAGACCTTTGAAGAGCTCATGTCAACTTGAGGGAATCAGGAACCACACCTGGATTAGGGTTGGGAACCATGCCTAGATTGGGAATTGAGAACCAGCCTGGATTAGAGTGTGAGTGATTTGTGGGCCTGTCAACGAGGGAAGAGCACCCACCCAGATGTGGGAGGCCCAACTGGAACTCCAAGGTATAAAAGGAAGGAAGAAGGAAGATTGTTACAGCTTCTTCCTCTTGTAAAGTTCTTGTCTTTGCAACTATCTACAGATGCCAATTTGCTACACGCCACGGATCTTCATCACAGATGCACTTCAGTCTCAACTTGAGCCTATCTACCCATCATTGATCTTCAGTTGCCCATCTTTAGGCCCCAGTCTTCATCACTGTTCTTTGAACAACCGAGATCTGCAGTAGACTCTCACCTCACTGGCTTTCCTACAGTCACGGACAGGAGCTCTACTTCGTGGCTAAGCAGCCATCTCTATTTGTGGACTATCTCTATCCTTGGATTTGTAAGCCTTCCTAATAGATCCTTTTTATTATAAAAATCTGTAAATCATGCCTTTTGAAAGAACCCAAACTAGTACAACTTCCTTGCACTTGTGTGGATGTGCTCCTGTGGTGGCTCACTGGAAGGTCTCTGATGAACTGACACTCAACGCCTCATTCGACATCTAATTACACAGAAAGTTGGATGCTCACTGGGCCTAATAATTGTTAATTACTGACACATGTCTGAAACTGAAACATTCTTTGTGTTTGTGTGGTTCTGGAGATCAAGCCCAGATCCCTCACACTAAGCTATATCCCCCTGGTTGGTTTTTATTTTTGGTTTTGAGACTGAGTCTCCCTAAGTTACCAGGCTGGGCTCAAACCCGTGATTCTCCTGCCTCAGCCTCCCAGAACGCTGGGATTATAGGTCTGCACTACCAGTCTCGGCTTGAAATATTCTTTAAACAGGTGCACTGCACTCCTACTCTAAACAAACCAGAATATCTGATCTTCCTTTGTAATTGAATCTATACACTCTAATATTCATTATTACCAACCCTCATTTGTGCAAAAACTCACTCCAAAAGTATTTCCTTGGTGCCACCTGCATACCAGGAACTATAAGAGGCTATTACATGGCTGTAAGCAACTTTTTCCACTATAATTGAATATTATTTTAATTTTTTGCACAGTAAATTCTCTATTACTATGTGAATCTAGGTGTTCGGAGTGACAGAGCAGGCTGGTGAGATTGGAAGGAGTTAAATGCTGTACCACATCAGGAAGGGTCTTGGCCTACTTCTGGGAGAGGCAAGAACACAGCCTTGGGGCAGCTCTGAGAACCTTAGGCCACAGAAGCAGGCAGGTGGCTGGAGGGAACAGTCCTGGCGTAACACAGGTGGCACATCACAGTCAGGGGGTCTCAGCATTCTGTGGCTGCTCACTCTTTACAAGCAAGCAAAAGGAAGAAGGTGACAGGAAGGATTTCATGGCTGAGCCCAAGCAGGAAGAAGCCATTGCACAGTCTCCATGTGCGGAACTCATGGGAGAGACAGCATCACTCATCTCGTCTGCCAAGGGACAGGTTATGCCCCACAGAGCAAGTCAGTGAGTTGGGGGCTCTGATCACAGTGATCAGAGACTGCGTCCTCAGAGAATTGAGCAGTATGCCTTCCTGGCTGTTCTGTTGTGTCTCCTGGCACCTGGTGGTTTCCTTCTTGTTTCCACATTTAGTCTTTGTGGATGATAATGGCACTAAATTGATGAAAGTCACATTTACTAAACAGGACTCCTTTCTAATCCTCACCTTCACAGCTACCCTGAAAATCAGGAACTCCAACTTCCTGTGGCACTGACCAGCCTGTCCAGCCAGGTTCAGTACATTAACATAGCAGTTGACACATAGGTGCCCATGAATGTCCCTCTCATCCCACTGCAGACTGAGCAGCCGGTGAGTTTTATGGTGAAGTCTGAGATGGGAGGACTGTGTTCTTATGCAGACTGCTTCTGCCGGGTACCTGATATTCTGGTGCTAAACTTAGTGCCCTTCATGTGAACTTCAGTGAAGGTTTCCTATACAGGCCACATGACCCTGAGCTCCTTGGAGACACATCACTCTGTGGGTGACAGAGCAAATTCCACAGCTGGTTAGCCCCTGCTCTTGGTTTTATCACGGGAGCACCTGTGGAAGACAGCCCAGGGTCGACGTTCCCAGGGCCAGAGGGCCACACTGACCCTAGATGGGATAACCAGAGGAAGAATTAACACTGTTAACTCCCAGAAAAATACCTCCTTTCACTTAGGGGGCAACTCTTCTCTACAGCACTTGTATGTTTCTTAGAACCAGCAAAATCACTGCCCAGCTCCTGGAATGTGTCCAATAAAGAGCTGTCACTTGGTAAAGATTTGAAGAATTTAATTCAGATCTGCTTAGCTGTTCTGGAGGCACAACACGCTGAAATCACACCATGATTCTAGGTTCCAAGCCACATGCCATGGAGACAGGACTGCTGGTGCAGCGGCAGCCACACTGAGCCTCATCTGCACAGAAGGAGCAGCAGGAAGGGACCCCTGGACTACTCACACACAGACACACAGACAGCACTGTCCTGCTTGAGATGCACGTGTTTAATTAGTTTCCAGATGCCAAGGAGCTTTTTAAAAAGAACAAGGTTTTTCTTCTTCTGTAGAAAGTTACAGTTATTTTTACCAAGTGTCTGTGTGAGGCTTGATTTATCCATTATTGTCTGGAACATGGATGCAGGATTGGTAGAAAAATAAACGCTGATTTCTGACTCAAAACAAAGGAACACAGACTCTGAAGTCAGATTTCTAGCTTTTAAAAGGGTTCAAGGGCACAGCTCAGTGACAGTGCCTTGCTAGCACACATGGGGCCCTGGGTTTAGATCTCAGCACCACAAATAAATCAACATGTGGTTCTATTATTTGGTGACCATGTGATCTTGAGCTCCCAAGCTCTGTCTCTGCACCTATGACAGCACAGATCTCACTGGCTTATCATGAAGAATAACAGAGAAACACACATAAAACTTCAGGCCTGAGCCTGGCACTGGGTAAGAATTTAATGCACTGTTTATTATTAAACACTGTTGCTTCTGTACCCATGGTCACCAAAGAGAGGTAATTCTTCTTACATTTCACTTAACAATTCTACGTCCCCAACATTCTCTGCCAGTAACTGAACAACAGTAGTTGCCATGCGAGAGGGCTCTCCCTCCTACCGACACCCGTTTTGGAAGGAGGGAAAGTCAGGTTTCCTTGAAACAAGGGCCTTTTCTGTATAGTTAATACACACACATGCCGAACAATAGAAACTTTTTCTGCTTTTCACTCTTCTACAAAAGGCCTGTTCTAGATTTGCACACATGCTTGTCAGAGAGAAATTAACATAGGAAATTTCCCTTCCTTCCTCCCACAGGTCGCATCTGCCAATCTCACACTTGCAGAAGCAGAAACTGGTGCGGAGTCACGGCAACCGAGAACAATTAACCAAATGAATAGAAATCTGGAAATAAGAACAAGTATTTGGTGTCTTTCTGGAGACAATTCCCAGCTGTCGCCATCAGAAACGTATGAGGACAGAGGGAATATCTGCAGAGGTGGGAAGTTCTGAGCACAGAGATCCTGCCAGGCAAAATGTGGCACCTCACTCCCATCTCAGTCACATCCTTCACCTCCCCGAAGACATGAAACCCCTCCTTCCATGTTCCCCCAGGGACTTGCAGACGTGGAACGATTACAGCTGCCAAAAATGGACAGGAAGGGAAATCTGGGAACAGAATGAGGGTGGCGGCAGCAGAGGTGGGAGATGCTGTCACACACACTGCATGCCTGTTCTCTAGAGTACGCTGACACATGATGAATACACAGGGAATAACTGAGGGCATTGCTCGCTGATGCTGGGAAGGGAGTGGAGCTTCGTATTTATTCTGGGCATGTCCAACCTGTGACCCATTGTGCTTTTTGCCTTTATAAAAATGTTATAATGAATATATTTTTAGAAAGTTTTACTACTTACATATGTATAGTAATATAGTATATATTTTACATGTGGCCCAAGACAGTTCTGCTCCACTCAAAAAAAAAAAAAAAAAGAACAAAAATAGAGTGGGCCACAGGTTAGACACCCTTGGTTTAGGCCCTGGCGAGCCACGTGAAGAAGTACAACAGCCCAACATGCACACTGGAATTTCAAAGCAGAGACAATGACAGCAGCATCACAGATCAGCCTGGGTCTGGACCTGGCAATGACCACGGCAGCAGTGACAGCGCTTGTGTGAAGGTATTCAAGGTGACCCCACAAACAAGCCATGCCCTCCATGGGCAGCTGCAGAATGAGGGGCCGTTTCTGAACACAAACTTCAAGACAGCTGCCACTCCACAGCCAGGGTACCAACAATGAGATGCTCTCAAGAGAAAAGAGAAAAGCTTGAGCCTCCAAGTGCAAAAGGAGAAACCAACACACCCCTTATCAGACTGGCCATCACTACAGCAGTGGCCTGGATCACAAGCACCACTCACCCCAGATCATCTTCATAGTATTTTCAAAAGCAAATAACAAAAGTGCACCAAATATTCTGATAATGGGTCTGAGAAGTGGCCAAACGAAAACAATTTCTTGCCACATCTTAATATCCTGAAGGCATTTCTTTCAAGAAAGCACCTTGGCCAGCCTCCAGGAAGGGGCCTAGATCACTCTTTGTGTACTTGCGTGGTACCTGCTAATCTTCCTCCAGGTCACAGTTTTGTTTGGATCCAGCCCTGTTTTTTTATGGACAGTTTCTAACACATAGTTTTCAAGATCACTGTCCCCCAAAGGACTATGTGCTGGAGAATGGGTTCCAGCATGTGATGCTACCGGGAGACAGTGGGGACCTTGAGGGCAGGGCCTTGAGGGGGATCTTAGGAGCCGAGCCTGCTCCCCGTTTCTCTCTCCTGGCTTCAGGCCACCATGAGTTAAACAGGCCACGGACACCTAATGTACCCCGTACCACCACATGCTCAAAAGCAACAGACAAAAGCAACCATGAACTGAAACCTCTGAAGTGCTGAGACAAAAACAAACCTTTTTTTTTTTTTTTTTTTGCTACGGTTACTTTCCTAGGTATTTTTGTCATAGCAACACAGAGCTAGCTAGCTACATCTAGCTTTCAAGATATTAACTAATCCATCCAGTGTGGTGCTATACGCAAATATTACAAACATGCCCACCTTTATTTCGCCCAGATTATCAAAAATACATCAAACAATGCTACCCATTCGTGCACGTTCAAATTCTCTCTTCCTTATGTGGCTTATGAAACAGCGAGGCACCCATACCTCTCAAACAGAGAACTTCGTCATCAGAAGAAAGGCCCAAATTTTGTGTGTGGGATTTCTGTTCTGTTGGTCCTAGGGATGAAACCCAGGGGGACTTGCAGAAGCTAATCATGGGCTCTGCCACATCCTACTTTTATTTTATTTTATTTATTTATTTATTTATTTTAGGTCTTAGGAGAAGCATGGCACAGTGGTTGCTAATGTCACAGACACCTCAGCAGACCACCAACTCTGCCAGTCACTTAGAGGTGACATGGCTTGCTCCTGCTTTGACTCAGCTTCTCCATCTGTAAAATGGGGCTAACACTAGTACTATACCCACCTCCTAGAGTCATTCTGAGAACGAAATAGGTTAACGTACATATTTACCAGAGTACACCCATATTCAATAAATATGGATGTACATGTTTTAAAAATGTCTTAGCATTTTGTGTTCTAAGAGAAATGCTGATGTCTTTGCCTGTTTTTATTTTACTTTTATTTTGAAATAATAATAGGCTCACAGAAAGCTACAAAAATAGTGCAGAGGGTTCCTTTGTACCCTTCACCGAGTTCCTCTGAACAGCAGCATCTTATATAAACTTCATCCTTTTTTAATCTGCACAACTTCAGGAGATAATATTATCTGCTCTGGTTCATAGATAAGGAAACTTGATTGCACTAGTGAGGTGATTTGTTCCAGGTCACAAAACTGCACTTAGGAGGATTCTACTCCTATGTCCTTGGAATCTCACATCACATCATCTGTGGAAAGGACCTGACAAGGGCAAAAGGAAGGCCTGTCCCCTAATTCTGACACAGACTGTCTGCTTGCATAGCCTGGCTTCATGCACATCTAAGGCTGAAGATTTCCTTCAGGGAACAAAACAATCCAAAAACTAGCAGGATTTTGCTGTCAGGCGTGTCTACCTAAACCATAGCGTCTGAGATTTCGGAACCCTCAAACACTTGGCACCAGGCTTTGCAGAGGTTCCCTAGGAGACGCCCCTGAACCGTGAAGCTGAATGAGATTAATAAGCTCTTTCTGGCAACGGAGTTTACAGGTAGTCACAATAAGGTTAAGAATAATTACAATTATAGGACATTTACGCACTATGGATTGTGAGGCAGGTGTTTTATGTTTGTGGCCTCATTTAATTCTTCAACAT
Source organism: Ctenodactylus gundi (assembly GCA_004027205.1). Taxonomy (NCBI): domain Eukaryota; kingdom Metazoa; phylum Chordata; class Mammalia; order Rodentia; family Ctenodactylidae; genus Ctenodactylus; species Ctenodactylus gundi. The sequence goes on along the minus strand of PVKB01000165.1, from coordinate 409,304 downwards.
CTCTATCATTAGCCCCATTTAAGAGATGGAGGAAGAGGTGCACAGAGAAATCAAGTGGCTCTCTGAGGTCACACAGCCTGTGTGCTAAAGCTGGGACTTGAACCAGGCAGCCTGGCACCAAGGACCGTGCTCCTCACTACTATCCATCCTGCCTCTCTGACGACTAAAAAGACATACTGAATCCAAGCTGCAGGCTGCTTCTCCCCTTCCTCTGCAGCTCTGTTTGATGTCACAGAGTTTAGCTCTCACTGATTGTTCACGTGTGGATACCCTTTCTCCTAAAGCGACTCCTTGAGTCCACTTGGAAAAGAGTCTCTTCTCATAATTTCTTTTCCTCCACAGGCCTTAATCCAGAGGGGATATTTTCTGCAGAGGGAAGCTTGGCATGACTTCCCCATGAAGATGCACAGTTAGGTCATGACCTGGGGCAGTGCCTACATGTAAATGGTTTACTTACCTAAGTTGGTCCCTTTCCAAATAGTATGAAGCCATATATTAAGACTTATTGAGACTTCTTTTTTTTGTTGGTAACAGACATCTTAAATCAGTTTTTAGAAGCCTTTCATATATTTGAGAAAGGGTCTCACTCTGTAATCCAGACTGGTCCAGAGCTCACTATGTAGTAGTCCAGGCTGGCCTTAAACTCGGGGTACTCCTCTTGCCTCAGCCTCCTGAGGTCTGAGATTATAAGCATGTGCTCCATGCCCAGCTGATCCTTAAGTGGTGCTGGGGAATCAGACCAAGAGTCTTGTGCATGATAGGCAAGTGCTATATCCCAGTCCCTACAAGCTCTTTAAAAATGATTTCTAGCACTCTGCAACAGTAGTTGCCATCTGCTTAAGGGCCCTGAGATGTTTTGAGAATAAGGAATAGAAATAGAAATCAGAGATGTTCATGGATCCATCAGATGGGAGAAATGATGACATTTCTTTGGATAAGGAATGGTACCAATCCTTAATGACCTAACTGATGGGGTGTTTTTAAAAAAGCAAAACAGCCACTCAATGACCCTCACATTAACAGCAATAAAGACCCTTTGTTGTCAACACGATTGTCTATGGGGAGAAGTGGTTAACTCAGCATGAATGCTCAATTCTAGATGAATTCAGCTCTTGGATCTCACCAGTCTGGACAATACCCTGAATGTATCACTTATAAAAATCTATTTGTCCAAAGCTTTCCCTGCTGTCCTCCATAGCCAAATGCACCCATAAATCCCATTGCTCTGGCTCAGGCTGCCTTTAGAAATCGTAGTCTAGCATCCTGACACCAACACGAATGTTTTGCCTGCTCCTAAAATGACATCCAGACTTTGGGGTTTCAAAAATAATGCCCGTGAAAAAAAAGAAATACTTTGTGGTGCAGTGGGAGGAAAAAATCCTTTTTATTTCCTGAGAAAGTCCTACAAAGACGCAAGCATCTTTTCCTAACAATGCTAAAATGTAAAGTTTAATATAGATGTTGCTATGGTGACCCTCACATTTGTGAAGTTCCATGGGGATTTCAGCTTTTGGCTGTCCTTTGAGATAACTGAGAAAATAATTTGTTAACTTCAGCTCAGGAAAAACCCTGAGCTGTCTACACATAGTACTGGTGTTCACTAATGTCCAGGATTTTCCACTTTTGAATGCAATTTAAGGTCTAGATTTTGATCTTCTGATCTCTAAAATTCTTTATCTTGACTACTAAAGAGAGTTCCCTATCCCCTGCCCCTTCTCTCCCCCCCCCACCCCAAATCACTCCATTTAAAAAATAGTCCTATTTCTAGAACTTCTGAGAACGTTCCATGAAACATTCTAATCTGAAATGCTTCCTTTTGTCTTGCCTGGGAAAGCCCACATCTGTGACCGCTTGACATTCAAGTTCCTCACGTACTCTTTTTCCCCTGGGTACTTTCTTATCATCTTTCCCACTTTCTTGTGTAGCTTTAGGAAGAGTTAGAAATGTTCCCCAATCAGTTCAACTAAAACTACACAATGTCCTTAATGAAAACAAAATATATGCCCTTAAGAGTGGCTAAAATTTTATTTTTATCATATGTTATATGCAGTTGAACTCCATAAAAATATTACATGATGGTTTAGTACATATAACTTGTAGCCAGCTTACTGCCTTTTAAAACTTTACTAATCCCTTTCTGGATAACGAAACAACTTATATAATAAAGAGAATGCAGACATGGATGACTTTTTTCTTTCCCTGCCTTTCCACTGAAATATTTAGCTGGTAAATTCAACCACGTTGGGCTTCCCCTTCAAAATAAAAGAAAAAGTCTGACCTACATGATCACATAATTGTTCATGTGGGGAAAAAAAGAATCATGCATTGGGCGTTTTCCCAGTTTTAAATATACAAACTTTTTATCCCATAGCCATCAATGAATATAGTTGCATGGGACAAGTTAGTAACCCTCAACAACAACAACAACAACAACAAATTGGATATATTTCACCCTGAGGTGCGAGGTCATTTTGTTAGAAAGAAGAAAGGGCTGCAGCTGAGCCTGTAAGAGGCGGGCTTTGAAACTCAGGTCTTCACCTGGTCTAGGAGCCGCCAAACTGATCCGAGTGCGATCACGCATGGGGCTCCGTTTTTATCATTCCTTCTAAAAAGATGAACAAACTAATCTCTGTAGGAAGACGAAGCAGTTCAAGGCCGGGAAGAAGAAAATCAGCTCAGCGCAGTGTTTGTTTTCCTGACTGCTATAAAGAGAATCCAGGTGCCCCCTTGGGGGGAAGTGGCCTCTTTCAGGAAGGAAGCGGCCATTAGCCTGCTTTGGTGTCCTATGGTGTCTCTGCAGGGGCCTCTGCACTGAAAGTGTGGAGCCCAGCATGCTGCAGCAGGGATCCAAAACCAAGGGGCCTCTTGCAAAGCCTCTCCTTTTGCTCCCGATGCCATGCTGGGCTCACCAACACTCCTGGACTGCACTGTGGTCACAGTACAGGGTCATGGAAGCTGGCCAGTTGTCACCATGTCACATGCACCATCACAGCCCTCTGCCCCTTCTCAATAGCTGCAAGTCTCACTTTGCAGGTGAAGTTCTCTTCTGTACTGCACTTCCCATTACCCTCCATCCAGCACCTAGACACTTCGGTGTTCCCTGACATATGCATTCTCTGTAGATGTCTCACCTGTGTCTCTCCTACCCTGCCTCCCTCCAGAGTTTCACAATGGTGCTTTCTAACTGCCTAGAACTTGAATATCTGGAAATTCCACAGGAGCTGTGTGATCCACACCACCCAAACTGAAACCATCATCCTCCCAGTGTACCTGCTTCTCTTTTGGTGAATAGCATCCTTATTTCTCTAGCAACTCAGTCAATCCTTATCATCCCCTCAGTCACCAAGTCCTGCAAACCACTGTAAGGGCAGTCATAAACCCTGCTACATTTTTCCTGCCACTTCCCAATTCAAGTCCTTATTTTTTTGTGGTACTAGAGACCTCAGTAAGGGCCTTTACACTGAGCTACATTCACAGCCCACTTTTTTAGTTTTGATTTTGAGACATGGTCTTGCTAGGTTGCTAATTTACCCAGACTAGGCTCAAACTCATGATCCTCTTCCTGCCTCTTGCCTCAGCTTCCCAGACTGCTGGGATTATAATCCTGTACCACTGAGTCTGGTTCCTCATGACATCTTACCCATACAACCCCGATACCTGTAAACTCATCTTTGCAACTCGTATGAAGTCGCTACCTCCACTCCCAACCTCCCCTCCACTGTCAGATATGAATGGACCTCAGAGCCCAGCCCCATCATCATCATACTGCCTCCCCTGCCCCTGCCAGGAACCAACTCTACTGTGATGCCTTGTGGATTTGAGGTAATAATCACAACCAGCTGCTATCAAGCACTTTCATTACTGTGTACTTACTGCACATGACGGTGTCTGACAGGTCATGTGCTATGGACCTTTCAAACCACCTCCTATCTTCATTTGCACTCTCATGGTCTCTCTACTTCCCAAACAAGGAAGGATTAAGGATTGCGAACATCACAAAAGGCATCCAAGGCCCCAGACTAACACTGGTAGGCAAAAGAACAAGCTCTCTAGTGACTCTTCAGTGGTATCAAACCCACGTGTCTCACCTCATTCCCTGCTCTTCCATGTGCTCTCCTTGCCCAAGTCACCATCAAAATAAGATACCCTGGCCCAATTCCTCAGATGCATACATTCACAAATGCTCTCTGCCTGATAGTGCTCTCATGTTCAGATCCCTTACAACCAGGCAAACAGTATACACCCAACACACACTCACTCTGCACCAAGCCCTTGGGACACTGCTTTGGTCTGAACCTAGAACGTTCCCCAAAGGGGTCTGTAGTAAAACTTGAGTCCCAGACTAGTGTCAATGGGAGGTGGTGGAAACTTTAAGAGGTGTGGCCAAGTGGGAAGTCTTCAGGGAGCTGGGAGCTGTGGGAATCTGTTCTCTCTCTCTTTCTGCTGCCCGTGAGGTGACCCATTTTGTTTTACCACATCCTCCCACCATATGATGGATCACATCTCCATGGGTCCAAAAGTGACAGAACCAATGGGTTGACCATGGGCTGGAATCTCTGAAGATAGGGGTGAAAATAAACCTTTTTTGTTTATTTACGTCAGATATTTGTTACAGTGACAGAGGCTAACAGATGCAGTAAAGAAAGGACTGAGGGAAAGGGGGAGGGGTGGTCCCTGCCCTGTACCAGATAGGGCTACTAATTAAGAAACACATGCCTGTCTACACGCATCCCAGCCTTTTTACAAGGCTCCTCCCACTATCCTCTGCTCCAGGAAGACATTCTGCTACTCACACTCATGCCCCTTCTCCACCCATGTTGCCACACAGCAGACACCTCCTATGGCCTCCCCTTTGTTATGCCTTCTTCCCAGATTCCCCCTTGTACCAAATCTCCTGCATTAGAATGAGGGTCCGCCAGGGCAGGAAACACTAAGACAAATCCTAGTCCTATCTCCCACTACCCAGTGAGTTCAGAGAGCCTTGATGTCCCCATCTAGGACTGGCATGAGCACTCAGTGGGACTGAGGTGTGCAAAGAACCTGAGGACCAGGTGCAGTGATTCTCTGGATATGCAAAACAATCTCCCTGTGCCACAATAGGGGTCTTCTGTGCTCACTGATGGAGTGGATAATTTGCATCATGTCTTCATGCCACAGCCAAACCAAGGACATACCCCAAGAGATGAGCCAGGATGTGCCATCTCCGGAGACTTCAGGGGGCAGTGTTGGGAGGGAAACCCTGAGCAGGCCTCTCCCCAAGAACCCAGCCAACCCCAGTGGCTATTACCAAGCATGTCACTCAAGGACTCTCTCTGTCATGAAACAAGTCCAGTTTCATTAAGCAAATACCTCCCTGGGTACAAATGACAGAAGGAGACCAGGCTTTCCTAAAAAAAAAAAAAAAAAAAAAAAATTAAACGTGGCTCTGAACTGTAATATAGAGTTTGAGTGATGGTCTCCATGCAGCCCAATCACATTGACAAAAATAAACTAGATAAAACTGGGGTGAAAGATGGATTTTGAAAGTATTCAAAGTAGTGATCAATGGATTATTTATTTATTTATTCTTGGTACTGTGGAATTGAGCTCAGAGCCTTGGCACTGAGTTATATCCCCAGCCCACTTTTTAATTTTGATTTTGAGACAGGACCTCAACAAATCATTTATTACTTGTGACTTATTTTTACTTGTGATCCTCCTGCCTCAGCCACCCACAGTGCTGGGATTACTGGCCTAATCAGGCCTGGCTCCAAAAAGGTTTAAAAGATAAAAGAGCGCCAATAGGGTTTTCTTTAAAACTCAGTACATTTTTAAAAAATTATCAGCAATTAATTATATGCTAAGTGTAATACTATTTTTCTTTTCTATGCCCATTTGATTGTTTGAGGCTGTGCAATTCTGGAGTTGGATCTTTCTAAAATCTTACGCATGTACTGTAGAAGTGTCAAAACCCACAATCTGAGGCGCTATCTCTGGCATCTCACAGGTTAACATCTGTTTGTGATGTGCTCACTTGGCTAAGTCACACAGCCAGCCTGAAACTGAAGTCCTGTGTGCATAAGAGCAGATCTTTTGTTCTGTCTTTCTGTGGTACTGGAGATCCAGCCTGGCCTGTGCACTGAACCATATCCTACCATCCTCAGTGCATTTTTTTGTTTTGATTTTGAGACAGTCTTATTAAGTTACTAAGTTATCCTGGCTAGGCTCACATTTGTAGTCCTCCTGCCTCAGCCTCTCAGTGTGCTGGGATTACAGCCATGTCCCACCAGGCCCAGCTAGATCTCTTTTTCTTAATTATTGCCACTTCCATTACTAAAAGTCTAGTCCCTCAACAAAGATATGAGCCAGCCAAATGGACATCAGAGCTTTCACTACTTTCACAGTGCATGTCATGTCACAGTTTGCTAATGTCTCCATTTAAAAAGGACACTTGTCGAGCCTGATATGAGCTTCCAGCTATGCTATGGAGCGTGAGTGGGTGCCTGTGTGCATGAACACAGGCCACTTTGTCCTGTGACTACCGGCAAAACCTGCCCTTTTCACTGTCACAGTCACATGGTCAAGATGCTCTGTAGAGCTGAAGAGACACTGAGGGTCATCTGGTCTACTCCTCCCTTTATAACTGAAACAACAGAGTCCCCTGGAGTTCCCTGCCCTTCAGTCTATAGGTACACACTTGCTCCTGAACACTACATCCCAGGCTCACCTCTCAGGACCGTGAGTCTCTGATTTGGTTTTCCTTGATACTTTTGCAATTTTCTCCTTCCTCTGTTAAGTGAGCATCTATGGTTTTCTGTTTCAGCAAGTGAAATGCATTATTCAAGAAAGATTTATAATAATTCAAAGAAACTACTCTTCTTCTAATATCAGAAATGACACACAATGATATTTGGTGTCTAACTTGCAAACAAGCATCTGCATAATCTGAATTAAAGCAATTAGTTTCAAGGGCCAACTTAATTCCATTATAAATTCTTATTACCCAAATATGTCTCAAGAAATAGGGTGATCATGCCAGCAGTGTGCTAAGTTTCATGCCCAAATGCAAACTTGCCATCTGCTAAAATATATGACAACGTTTTCAAACAAAAGTGACCACAGGCCATTTAAGATGTTCCTTAGGCACAGACACAATGCTCCTGGGAGGCAGGAGGCTGCAGCCCACAGTGACAACAGCCCTCCACGGTGGTTTTGATGGAGGAGGAAACTTATTTCTTTACTTCCCACTTGATCAGCAGGGACAGTCCTCCTTTTGGAACAACCATCTGGATATGAAAAACATGAAAATAGTCCCCCAAAAAAACCTTGCACATGTTTAAATGTCAACAGTCTACAGCAACTTGCAGAAGTATGGAAAAGCTGCCCTTCCTACTTGCATTTCTTGGTGAATGTTTTGTGTCAGTGGTCACCACAGATTGAAACAGGTGGCTCATGTCAGTGGTGTGTCAGGAAAGCCATTTGGTCACTCATAAAATCACAAGGAAACAGCTCTAATTAGATTTCTAGTCTGTCTCTAAGCAGTCTTAATGCCTTTTATTTTTTCATGCAGGAAGTCAAATTTTCAATTAAATTATAATGGACTATTTCCAACAAGCCACTTCCTATTGGGAGCTACTAGATAAAGAAAAATAAATTACTCTGGAAGCAGTAATGCAGGAAAGTCTCAGTTGACTTATGAATTCTTCCTCTGCCTTACAACTTCTATGCAACTACTAATGTCCCTGACGAAAGCAAAGGGCAAACACATGTGCTGGACCATAAGATCCTTGAAGGACTCTATCCTGTTCTTTCCAGTCCTACACAGTCTCTGACTCAAATGCTACTTTATTAATAAAGAAATGAATAATCAGATTATTCATTCAACACAGTTGTCTAGTAACCACTCTTTTAAGTAATGGAGATACCAAGATGACTCAGACAAGGTTCTTTTTTTCTTTCTTCCGGGAATGTTTTCTATTTATGTTAAAAATCAAATCTTCAGTTATAGGACATCTTCAACCACACCTTCCATAAATCCCAACAATGACATCACGAAGCTACCAATGACCACTGTGCTCCTTCCTAGGGTCTTATGAAGCTGCCTCAGGAGCTTCTTTACTTCAGTGGATTGTTTCCAAAGATCCAAGAGGAAAAAATAAAACATCATATAATGCGGTTGGTTTATTGGGATTACTGTTTCAGTCTGAATCTCCTGAGGGCTGAGGTAACCCTGGATACCCTCAACAATTAAGAGAGATTTCAGCGAAACCCATGCAAGTCACAATGTCACCACCTGCTCCATAACCTCCACCAAAAGGTAATCAATTTGCAGTCACCAAAACTGAGTTCTCACTGCAGAGCAACTCCTTTGTTCTTTCCCATCACACTGGGTACAGGCCGTCAGTGCTATGGTAACCTGCCCTGCACTGAGCTCCCCATACCGTGTGGTTCTTGAAGGTGTAGAAGCCACTTGGACTAGCCAAGTGACTTCTGTGGATGAATTACATGCCTCCCTGAGCTTTGATAATCTCTCAATCGGGAAAACAATGGCACCTAATTCAAATAGGTGTTCAATTACTACTGCCCAGAGGCTTGTACAGGTGCTCAGTTTGGACTATTCACAATTTTGTTCCTTCCACCCCAAGTGCTGTGCGTGGTCTGGCAAATGGGAAGAGGTGAGCCAGATGAAGACAGCTGCTACTTACAGGCAGCATCATGCAGATCAGCAGTAGAGTGCAGCTCTGGAAAACACCAGGCAAGAATGTATCCCAACCCAGCTGTATGATTAACCTAGCCCAATCAGGTCATGGGGTCAGCCTTTCTCCTGCAACCACGGCCCAAAGCTGAGGGCATGGAACTGTGCATCATACCTATGAGATGCTTAAAGAACACACACTGGCCTGACTGTGCTCCACAAAAACACGAGCGCCTCAACAGGGGCCACCAGTGTTGGCGATCTTCAAATAAAACATATGTGGTGGGCAGAATAGTGACTCAACAGAAATATCTCCATTCTAATCCCCAGGACCTGTGACTATGTGAGATGACATGGCAGAGAGGAATCGAGGTCATGGATGGATATGAGACTGCTAATGAGCCAACACTGCATAAGTATGGAGATCATCCTGGATCATCTGGGTGATCCCAACGGAATCACCAGGGTCCTTAACGGTGAAAGAGGAAGTTAGAAGAAAGAACCAGAGAGATGCCAGCTGTGAAGGACTTAGCCTCAATTGTCGGCTGTTAAAACAACAGAAAGAACCTGAGCGGAGGGACGTAGCAGCCTCTAGGAGACACAAAGGGCAAATAAACAGACCTTCCCTAGAGCCTGCAAGAGGAACTGGCCTTCTCAACACCTTGATTTTAGCCCCCATTTTAGACCTCTGACTATAAACTAATAAATATATGTATTCATAAGCTTCTAAATTAAGCCATTCTGTTTGTGGAAACCTGTTGCAGCAGCAATAAGAAGCTAGTACACCCAACAGAGATCTCCAAAGGAGAGTTTATACAAGCCCCATTGGCCCTGAGTGAGCTGTTGTTAGACATCCTTTCCCCTCTGTGGACTCTTCTGAGGCTGAGGATTTTATACTTGAGGGCGGCTACCTCTATCCATTGTTTGGGAGGCTTCTGTGACTCCCTTCAAATCAGTCAGGAAGAGACTTTGAAAAGGGAAGGGAAGAGAGATGGTTGCTGAGATCTTGAGCTGACAAAGGGAATGAAGCAGGCTCCCAGGTCTGCCCTGTCCAAGTCCACAAAATCAAACAGACCTCCTCCTCTCTCTCTCTCCTTCTTTCCTGTCTTCCTTCTTTCCTTCCACAAATATCTAATATACACTACATACTGCTAGAGCAAAGGAAGTACAAAAGTGAATACATAACCCCCAGTCTTCATGCAAGGAGTTCACTGATTAAAGATTTACCATTAATCTAAAGCTGTAATTTTTCAAACTTTTGGGGGCTATTACCCATAGTAATACATACATTTCTATAACACAGTCTAATACACACACTCATAAAACTGAAACACAACTAGCACAAAATATTACTTACCTTTACCAAAAGAGACACATTCTCTTCCCATCCTATCCTGTTCTTTATTCTGACTGGCATGCTGTTCTATTCTAGTCTATTCTTTTCCATTCTTTATTTCTGACCAGCAACCTAGTAAGCTGATTTCATGACCTAGTAGTAAATTGTACATCTCAGTTGGGAAAATGCTGACCCAGTAGTCCTAATAACTGTGTGGAGACGGTCACTGCAGGTCTCCAAAGCAGTTTTACCTCAAATGTGGATTCTAGGGGTTGGTGGATCCCATATTGGTCCTTCCCCCAACTCACAGCTGGCTGTCCAGGGCAAACTACTCAGATATTCTGATCCTAGTGACTTCGGTGGTAACAATCACCTAACCCCAAACGTCTACAAGACTGTAGTAACCCCAAATGCCTACAAGTCCATTACCCTGGAAGGGAGGGAATCAAGGTTTTGGAAGTAGGAAGCTGTAACTCACTATCTTCTTAGCCAGGTACACAGCTGTAAATGCCACTCTAGTAAAATCAGAGCAGAGAGCTCAGCAATAAAGAGACAGCGCTGGGAGCCCAACCACAGAGATTGAACTTTATATAAGAAGAAGCAGCCAGAACATTTGGGCAGAATGCCAGATGACTAAAAATGTGCTATAACGGACTTTATTAATCACCCATCACATCTAAGGAAGATTACTAGTTGAATATGCAGAAGATGTGGCCAGGCCCTCTGCCAGCCTATGCTGGGGAGATGTGCCCAGTATGAGCATATCTCTCATATGTGCCTTCACAGGGTGCCACAGGCCACCACTTTCAGAGCACACAGCTACAAAAAGCAGCTGAAAAAGTCACAGTACCCTTTTATGTAAGAGAACCTCATTTGCCCAGAAATTTTTTTAAAACGGGAATTTTCACTCTCAATTACTTGTCATTTTACCTAATGACATATATTAAAAAGCTGATCTTTCCACAGGCTAATTTTAGACAGACACTAGTTCCCACATCACTCCTTCAGAAAAGCATTACCCTGCTTTGCAAACTCAGTCCACTCTGTCAAGAAGATTCCTAGGCAGAGTGGCTGACTAGCCTGAGGTTTCAAGATGCCATAGGCAAGGTCTCTGCAGGGTGCCTCCAGCCCTGCCCTCCCACACAAACATCCCCGTGACCATGAGGAGGGGTGGTCAACCTGGAATGTCAGCTCTGCAGATCACTTTTCTCCAATTTTCCTGGAAGGAAATACTGAAGTTGTACAGAGTTCCAGAAACAGGGCACGGTGATGGCAGAGCAACACTCAAGGAACTCCGCATTCCTCTAACCCCAGTGTCCCCCACCTCACAGTGTTAGGTTCACCTTATAAGCCTTTACAGGGAAAGGATGAAGACTAGAACCCCACCTTCCCCTTGTCTGTAAACAAGAGGTTTCTACAACTTAGTGGAAGGTAGGTGGATCTCACAGCGCTCTTCTAACTCTCAGGCCCACAGGATCAACAGTTCCATCATGTGGTATCCCAGGACCCAGCCCCCTCAGGCCCTTGGAACCCTGGTCTCCTCACGTCCACCTGCCATCTAGGACCTCATGGCTTATCGATTCAGTTTCTCTCTGGTCCTTACTGGTGGCTTTCCAACCTCTTGTTCCTACTGACTTCCACCCCTGAATGAATTCAATCCATGTCCACCCTAACCCCAGACTCTCAGACCCAGGAGCAGATTCTCCAGAACATGAGCAGTCTCCAGTCCTAGAGACCCAGGAATCCTGCCACAGCTCCGTACACACTTTCTCTTCCCATTTTGCTGAGTGACACTTCCAATCCTGAAATCCCAACCCTCTCATCTTTGCTCACTCAGTGAATTAGTCAGGGCTTGTTTTTGTTTGTTTGTTTTGCATTACTAGAGCACCATCTGAAAGCCTTTGCACTATGCTGCATTCTTAGCCAATTTTTTTTTTTTTTTTTTTTTTTTTAGTTTTAATTTTAACACAGGGTCTTGCTAAGTTGCCCAGGCTTGGCTCAAATTTACAATCCCCCTGCCTCAGCCTCCCAGAGTGCTGGGATTATAGGTTTGTGCCACCATACCCAACTTGGAGTTAAACAAGCCATCATGCTGGCCTCTGAACACATAATCAAGAGCCTAAGTGAGCACACCCTCACCTGCCTGCCCTTTCTTCTTCTGTGCCTTACTCTGGTCATGGGGTAGGGCTGTCCTTCCCCTTTCCGGGCTAACATTCTTACTCTCTGCTCTGCACAGCTCCCTCCCAGCCTTCCATGGTGCCAATGTCTCTTCACCCGAACATGAACTAGTGTGACAGTGACGGCCCACTTTGGATTTCCTATCCGGATCTAGTCCCCTTTGATTCAAAGTTCATGCTTCTTGTGATCTCATCTTGTGTGCTTCTGTGGGAAAAATGTAGGAGATCAGGTGGGATCATCTGCTCAGGGATCCAGGAGCTTCCATGACAAAGTGCCTATTAAGATAACCTACAAGACAGATACTGGAGGGAGCCAAGTAATGAGAGCTAGGTTGGGCAGAGCATCGAGCATCACAAGCCAAAGAAAACAATGTCTAGGGCCCTAGAGAGGGAGGGGCTGGTGGGGGAGGGGCACAGCTTTAGAAGCCATAGGTGGCCAATGTGGCTGGAGGGCAGGGAGCAAAATGGAGCCTCCAGGGACAGGAATGGTGAAGGCAGGGACATGCGGCTCTAGGTCTGGGGGTACAAGAGAGAATTTTAGTCTCCTGCTCAGAACACTGGAAAGAAGGGGAGTATCATAATCAAGTCTGCCTTTTATAAATATCCCTCTACACCTGTGCCTGGTGGTGCAGGCCTGTAATCTAGGATTTAGGAAGCTAAGGTAAGAGGATCACAAGTTCTAATTCATCCTGAGCAACTTAGCGAGATTCTGTCTCAAAATAAAAAATTTAAAATAGGCTGGAAATATAGCTTAGTGATGTAAAAAGAAAAAAAAATCCTAACTCCAAATGTTTAATGAAGTAATGATGACCACAGTCCTGCCTTAGCTTTCTTATTGCTGGGACAGAATATCTGACATCTACAACTTAAGGGAGGAAAGGCTTATTTTAGCTCACAGTTTCAGAAGGTCTCATATAGTCCATTCATGAGCAGCTGGCAATGGTTTAAGCACACAGCAGAAGTCTAGGTGGAGAAAAACTCTTTACAATATGACAGACAGAAAGACAAGTGAGGGAGGAAGGGCAGATCAATCCTTCCAGGTCCTGTCCCAGTAATCCAGTGCTTTAGGTTAAGCCCCAGGATTCTACCCTTTCCAACCAGGCTCCACTTAATGACATATGGTTCCGTAGGTATCCCACTACAGGAGACTTCTGGGAGGGGCAGCATTCCAGACCCACACCATAACATGTCCTAATCCAGTGGAATACAGTGATCTCGACCTGAAGTATAGCATGGGGAAAAGGAGCCCAACAAAATGTCCATTATCACTGTCCTTTGAGGAGCTTGCCATCACACTTGGGCAAGAAAAAGCGATGAGATGCCAAAATACAGAGAGAAAGAGGTAAAGCTGTCACTATCTGTATATGACATGCTCATATACCTAAATATTCCCAATAGAGTCCTTTAAGAAACTCTTTACCCCATAAAAGAATCTGATAAGATGATAACAGCCAATTGGTAGGTAGAAATCAATAACTTACTTATATGCAAACAATAACCAATTATTAACAGAAGAGATATAAGGAAAGACCTTCACTACAACAGGAAAAACAAAATGATATTTATTTATTTATTTAGAAACCCGGTCTCACATGAACTAACCATGGAGCCCAGTCTGGCCTCAAACTCATAGCCGTCCTCCTGCCTGTTTCACAGGAATTGAACCCAGGGCCTTGCACTTGCAATGCAAGTTTTCTAACTCCAAGGCAACACCCCTAGTCCCAGAAAATTCTTATGTATAATTGTCACAACACTATGGAGTGGGGGACATTGCCAGGCCCAGATGCACAGGCCTATAATTCCATCAACTTTGGAGGTTATGGTAGGAGGATCACAAGTTTGAGCCCAGCCTGGTCAACTTAGAAACTTAATAAGGCCTTGTCTGAAAACAAAAAGTAAAAAATGGGCTGGGAACATTCAGTGCAAAAATTTTAGAATCAATTCCCAGTACTGACGAAAGAGGGGAAAAGAGAACAAATGCGAGAAGGATGCACCAGACCTGATTAATTGACTTTGGTGGTGCTGGGGATTTGGCCCAGGAACTCTGACTAAGCTACATGCTCAGCCTATTTTTACATTTTGGTTTTGAGATAAAGTCTTACTAAGTTACTACATTGCTCAGGCTAGGCTGAAACTTGTGTTCCTCCTGTCCCTGCCTCCCAGAACTGGGATTACAGTCCCATGCCACAAGACACAAAGAACATTTAAATTAACCTGAAGGATACAGAAGAACATTGGAAATCTAAGGAAAATTTAGAGACAACATAATGTCAATTCTTCCTGAATTGATTTATGATACAATGTAATCCCAATAAAAGTGAGTGTTTTTTTTTTAAGAGAACGATCTGATTTTAGAGTTCGTATGAAAAACTCCCCATGGAGCAGTGCAATGTGGAATGAAAAGGAACAGCAGAGAGGGTGAGCAAATGGCCATGATCCTGGCAAGGAAACCAGCCTGGGCTGGGAGTCCAGCTAGGGCTGGAGATGGTGATGGGGGTGCAGAAGAAGGATGTATGTGACAGACGCCCACCTGGACATGACCGGTGAGCGGGAGACAACAAGAAGGACTCCTCCTTTCTAGCTTCCCCATTTAGTGGGTAATCAAGTGCCCCACAACTGCAGCACATCCCCACCATCCTAACATCATATCAAGGCTGGTGGTAGTGTCTCTGGGCCCAGTGGAGATTTAACAAGGCCCTCCTCAAAGGCCTGGTAACTCATTTATTCAGAGCCATGTGAAGCACCACTTCTGCATGGTGACTCTGCTAATTAGGCGTCTGCTGAGAGCTTTGGGGAATGCGATGGCCTGGCCTCAGAGCCTCAGAAAAACTCTTGTGCTTCCCTAAATGTGCTTGTTTCTTGTTTCTTTTTTTCTTTTGATTCACCATCATGCTAGAAAAAAAAATAGGGCAGTGATTGCGTATGAGTCTGACCTGCCCAGAGCCAGTGAACACTTTTACTGTGTTTCCCCTTCTCTAATAAGTAAGTCCTAAGGGTACAATACAATGGGATGCCACCACTGGCCTGCTGTACTGTCAGGTGCCATGTCCCTTTAAGCTTTGCCTTTTTTCCTGCTCAGAGTGCTTTTCAACCAGAACAAAGTGAGTTTAAATATATCACACAGTGGTTGCCTCTCAAATGCCTACAGAAATCAGTTCAGGGAATGTAGTGCTTGTTATGAAAAAGAAGTGTATTTGTTTTTAGTACAAACAGACTATTATGCAAAACATGTATCTGTTAAAACTCAGGTGTAAGAAGCAAAAAAGGCTAATCTGGGCTTGATGGCACAGGCCTGTAATCCAGCACTCCGGAAGGTTGAGGCAGGAGAATTGCAAGTTCGAGCCCAGCCTGGGTAACTTATGAACTTAGTGAGACCCTGTCTCAAAATTGAAAATGAAAATGGGCTGGGGATATAGCTTTGTGTGAATGCCCTGGACTTTCTCTCCAGTATCACAAAAAAGGCAGAGGCTTAGGGAGGGACAAGCTCAGACCCAGGTCAAGTCAATGTCTTCCAGACTGGGGTTTCTCCAGGCATCACAGAAGCCATAATCCGGTACCTAAGCCAGGTCTCTGATACCATAAAGTGCACACAATTTCCTGAGTAATCTTGCCATGCACAGATTCAGCCTGCATCTCTGAGAGGAGTCTAAGATTTTCACCTCCTTGTTTCTTTTTTCTGCAGTACTGGGGAATGAACCCAGGGCCTTTACACTCAGCTACATCTCAGCCCTTTTTCTAACTAACTCACCAAGTTGCCCGTGCTAAGTTCAAACATTTAATTCTCCCATGTCAGCCTCCTAAGGTGCCAGATTACAGGTTCGCACCATGTCTGGCTGAGATTCTGCTTCTCCAGTGAGCACCAGGTGACACCAGCCTACAAATCCACAGGACACTGGGAGGAATTCCAGCTTAAACAGCTCAG
The DNA here is from genome assembly GCA_004027205.1 of Ctenodactylus gundi. Lineage (NCBI taxonomy): Eukaryota > Metazoa > Chordata > Mammalia > Rodentia > Ctenodactylidae > Ctenodactylus > Ctenodactylus gundi. Next base: position 393,195 of record PVKB01000165.1, on the reverse strand, counting down.
CAAGTTAGAAGCCACTTACTTTTCATTTGTAGGCTGGGACTCACCCTCTTCATTTATGAAATGGAGGTTTTTTCCCCCATGTTTCTATCAAAGAATCTCAGATGCAATGAACAATATCAAGACTCTTCAGACACACACAGTAACACCTGGAGGCCAGACAGCCCAATCCAGTCTAGCTTAAGTGTTATACTGACTACAAATCTGCAACTAGAAAATTTCAAGAAGCCTAAGAAAGCCATACCAATTTGTTTTAAATAAAAAAACAAGCTTTAATTATGAATTCTGTAAAATATAATCTGGCTTATTACTTTTAATTTCATAGGCTAAGCAAGTTGTATGCTTCATATACCTGCCTGTGGATAAGTTTATCCTACCTGGTTTGCACTGTTTAAGGAAGAAACAGTAATCTGGGTGCAGCTCTAATCAATGAGTAATTGCAAATTTCAAATAAAAGAAAAAGAAATGTAAAATCTTCCTACATTTAAAATAAAAAGCCCTTACATTATCTGTGCTCCTTCAGCAGTAATCATTCCTGCCAGCAGGCTTCCTTTCACCCATTTCTGAGGAGGAAAAACAAGGCCTACAGTTATCTGAAATGTCAGCAGAACTCCAAGTCAGTGTCACCTGGGGATCTTATTGAGCTAAGACAAACAGGTCAACAACAATAAACTTTGTCCACTGAATGCCAGCTGCCTTGAAGAAAGACATGTGTCCCTGGTAAGCACACAATCTCAATTTAGCTTCTTTGGTGGCCTTGGAAACATTTCCTTTTCAACTGAGAAGCAGAAAGCAGAAGAGTAAGTCAACTGCTTTTTAAAAAGAGATAAAGGAAATTAAGTATCGTGCATACATTTAACTGGTCTTTCCTATCTACAAAGATCTACACTCTGCGCACAAAAGGTCGTGAGAGTAGCTGTATTGTGAATATAATATGCTGCTTTGCAAACTGTGCAAAACAAAATAAAAAGGTACAAAATGCACTCATACACAAAACAAAATAAAAATTCCAAAAGCACATAATAGATTTATGCAAATACCTAATAAACATTGTTACTATCTCTCCCTGTAACTTCCCACAACCTCCTCCCAATCTCTGAGTTATCCCGAACAGGGCTGACTCTTCCCCTTTCTGATAAGAGGGGAAGAAATCTCAAAAAAATGAAAATCTCTAGAAATCATTTAGTGAAAATACACATCCACTGTGCCCCCATAATGATGACTCATGAGACAGTTCAGTTAATTTGGGTTTTTATTAAGACTAGTAACCTCCTACTCATAACCCTCGCCCATGTAACCAGAGCTCCTTGCTCCCCTAGGTACCAAGACACCAGAAGTGGGGTTCAACTCCAGAGTTGTTGTAGGGTCCTCCCTGTCCCCTTACATCCAGGATGGGCAGAATAGATGTAGAGAATACAGAAATGGAATGCTCATTGGGCAGGTATGGGAAACATCTAGCAGAGGAAAAATACAAGGTTAGCATTTCTTCTCTGACAGTAACACTTGGACCAATGCCTACATTTACCTTAATAACATGGAGAGCTTTCCAATATCCCACATTCAGCTGCCTCTCTGGGCACTGTAAGTCCTCAGGTGTTAAGCCAAGCAAACAGTATCTAGAGGAGCGCCTTCAGGAGCCTGGAGATGGAACAGGCTGCAGTCCCACTCTGTCAGAAGGGCTCTGAACTGAGACCTTGGTTCACAGGGTCATGTTACCACCCATGCCTGACAGCACTCTTGCCTGTTAAACAGGGCTAAAGTACTTGTCCTGAGAACTGTTAGAAAACCTAGAAATGGTGCTGAATGATGAATGGCTTTTCAGAAGATGCGGGCTTGTGATCTCAACACTCTGGGAGGCTGGTGCAGGAGGATCGCAAGCTCGAGCACAGCTTGAGAAACTTAGCAATTAAGCAAGACCTTTCTCAAAAACCAAAAATAAAAATAGGCTGTGGATATAGCCCAGTGTGAAGACCAAGATTCGATCACTACTACCACATACAAAAAAAAAAAAAAAACAGAGAGAGATAATTATGGGACACATAATGCAAATGTTAGTTATTATTCTTTTAGTATTTCTGTGAAGGCTCTCATAACATTCAAATAATATTCAAATAACTCTTAGTTCACTGAGTCAGCAACTTGCTTGTTCCTTGGTTTGTAGAAAATGTCAAAACTCAAAGGTTTGATATAAATCTGCTTCATTTCAGTTTTGGGCTCTTTAAAAAACATAGCACACCCTTGTACTGCTAATGCCCTTTTTGAACAGCACTGAGGATTTGGTACAGAAGAAAAGAAAGGGATGTGCTTTACTAACAAAGAGATTCAATGAGTTGGGATATGTTAGCCTGCAAAGCACAGAAAAGCTAGCTCACGCAGGCTCACCAATGAGGTGGGCTCAGCTGCAGCCTCAGGCCCAACCTGAGCCAGGGTGAGGCCACCTGCTTCTGAGACTTGCTTGCATAGGGACAAGAAGGGAGTCTTCTAAGGACACAAACCATGGAGGCCACTGCCGAGACTGAATATCACAACTCTCTGACCAAGCGGTGGCTCCCACCCTGTCCTTGAGATTTTCTCCTGTGTAGTCATTCACTCCACTAGACTGAAAAGTGACCAAGTTCTTTTTTCTTCTCTCTCTCTCTCTCTCTCTCTCTCTCTCTCTCTCTCTCTCTCTCTCTCTCTCTCTCTCTCTCTCTCTGAGACAGGCTCTTGTTCTGAAGTCCAAGCTGGTCCTAAACTCACCACGTAGCCCAGGCTGGCCTCAATCTCACAGCAATCCTCTGGCCTCAGCCTCCCAAGGGCTGGGTCTGCAGGCATGCACCACCACTCCCAGTTTACATGGTGCGGGGGAATCGTGACCAAGTTTCGACTACACTTTAGCGCACACTACTTCCACAGACGGAACACAGGGAAGCCATTCAGTCATCCTGGCGCCAACTCCCAGTCTCAGCGGCGCTGCTCATGGCTGCAGCTTCTCTCCTCGGTGCCTCTGTTTTGCTTTCACACCGCAAGTGCTGCCTTGCTATGCAGAAGCTCCTCCAACAACTTTGGGAGATGAAGAATAAGAATATAAAAAGATGCTCCATAGACTGTGGCATTAGGGAATTACAAATGAAAACAACAGTACAATATTACTACACACTAATTAAAATGGCTAAGATCCAAAACAATGACATCACCAAATGCTGGCGCAGATATGGAGCAGCAGGACCTCTCATGCGTTGCTGAAGAGAATGCCAAGTGGCACAGCCACTTTGGAATATAATTTGACAGTTTCTTACAAAGTTAAACACAGGGTCATTCATTTCCAGTAACCACATTCTTAGGTATTTACCTAAATGAGTTGAAAACCTGTTCATGAATGTTAATGGAAGTTTTATTGATAATTACCTAAACTGGAAGACCACCAAGATGCCCTTCAATGGGTGATGAATAAATGAATAGCAGTACCACCACACAATAGAATATGATTCAGCATCCCAAAGAAATGAGCTACTAACCCACAAAACAAAGAAACAAACAAACAAAAAAACATGCAGGAGCCTTGAACACACATTGGAAAGTGAAAGAAGCCAATCTGAAAGAGTTTGTACTGTACAACAGCGAAGCTATAGAGAAAGGAAAGGCAAAGCCACAGAGACAGGCAAAAAACCAGTGCTTACCAGATGTGGGAGGAAGGGGGTGAGCAAGAATGCTTACGGCAGTGAAACTATTCTGCACGATACAGTAATGCTGGGTAATGATACTGTACATGACACAAACCCACAGAATGTACCACCCAAAGCATGAACCCTAATGCAAATGATAAGAGTAAACATAATAAGAGCTTGAAATTCATAAAAACCTAAAATATATACATTTATTATTACATACAATAATAAAGCAGCATAGGTTGAACACAAGTGCATTTTAAATTTATCCCAAGTTCTACATTCCATGACAATCTAGCACTGGCAGTTCAATCATGTAATTCTTCAATAGTTGCAATACAAAAATCAAACCACTAAAGGTTACACTAACATTCCCTACTTGGAGTAGTAGCTTGCTCTTTAATTACCTTCATCTTGAGCCCTATTTGTGGGCTCTGGCTGACAAGGAAACACACACCTGATTAATGATTTGGCTAGAGATACATTTAAAGAAGTTTGGCAGTACATTCACTCACTAAAACATTTTGGAAATTCTAAATTGATCACCTGCTGAGAGATGAGAAATGGGGTATGGAGAATAGAATATAGTTCTCTGGTTGTCGTTGTGTAGTGAAGCACATCCCAAGCCATGAAACCAGTTAATAATCAAAAGGCCTCTTCCTACTCTCAAAATTCGTGGTAGTAGCAGTAAGTAGTAAGGTTAATAACAATAATAATAAACGTGTGATAAATAAGTCTGAACAGCTTTGGCATCTAATACAGTTGGGCTCAAGTCTCACTTTAGGAAAGACTATCATTATGTAAATATACAGATGGGTTCAAGGATTCCTTAAATAACATTAAGTAAATGAAACAAAATCATACAAGGTAAATGAATTACTTCCCATCAACACTAAAGGTTGTAGGTTCTGCATTGCACCTGTGTTCATTCTCTCTCTCTGTGTCTCTCTCTCATTCTCGGTAGTGGGGATTGAGCTCAGGGCCTTCACACCAAACTACACCCTCAGCCCATTTTTTAGTTATGATTTTAAGATAAAGTCTGGCTAAGTTTCCCAAGCTGGACTAAAATTTGCAATCTGCCTGCCTCAGCTTCCCAGAGTGCTGGAATTAAAGCCTGCACCATAGCACAGGGATCAACACCTACTCTCTTACACATGTGTTGTGTATGTATTGTTACAGCATCATTGTTTACAGAAGAATTCTTGTGCAGACTTCAGAGAGCTCTGCAGAGAGGGAGGAAGGACAGCTATGAAAACACCCCAGCTCTCTTGAGAACTTCCACGAGCCTGTGCCCCTCTTTGTATGTGGCTCAAACAATTTCTGCTTTTTCTTTTTCTTTCTTTTTCTCAAAATCCTGGCAGAAGAAAATCACTGCAAGCTTCCAGGTGAGCTCACTTGAAAGGTGATGGGCTCTTTCCCCCAAACCTTCCTCTTTCCCATCAAGCTATCTCCTAACTCCACCTAAGTGGAATCATTTAACTTATAGGATCTTTGAAAACAGAAAGAAAGTCTTTAAAGCTCCCCACGGGTCTTGCTGGAAGAATCATTTCCATAGCTGAGAAGAGGCAGGAAGAGCTCTACACGGTACTTCAAGTGTGACCTACTTTAAGGCTTCCTCAGGTTCGCTGTCACAGCGCTGATCTGACTCCTCACAATGCTTTGAGTGATCCAAGAAAAACATACACTTATGAACATTTAAAAATGGAGCCAAAAATATTCAAAGAAAAAACACCTTCCAAGGAAACAGTATTGTTTTGAATGTAAAGAGGGGAAGATAAATTGGAACAAGTGAAAAGAACCAAAATGTACTTTATTTCTAATGCAACAGTGTCATCTGCTTTGGCAAAGGCCTGCAACCTCAGACCCACATCCAGAGCTTCACGGCTCACAGCCTACAAGCTCCCTGAGGGCCAGAACATCATCACTCTCTGATGCATGACTGTATGTCATCAATGGCATTTTTCAGATGGGTAAATTATACCTGCCTTGGAGTTCAACTTTTAACTTTTAATCCACCTTTGAAAGCTTTCAGGTTCAGGAAAAAAAAAAATAAACATCTTCTCACATCTTCAATTCCCATCTTTATTCTCCTATCCTTCCCATCTCTACAGACTCATCTGATGGTGGTGATTTTTTAAAAATAATTTCCTATTTCCTACAATGTTCTTTGATAAACCAGAAATAAAGAAAGTATTCATAAACTATTACGACAGCATTAGTTATAATATTTAACAGCTACCGAGTACTTCACCCAACCTAGAACACATAAGGAATTTTAGAGAAAAAAGAAAATCAAGAATTCGTAGGCTTATTTCTAAGGTATTGACTGGAAGCTGGAAGAGTTAAAATACTACCAATGGAGTTCTCTTGACGACAGGGTCAGCCAAGCACCCCACCCTCTCAGACAGTATCTTCCCACAGCCCCTCTACTAAGTCCCGCTAAATCCTTGAATCCTCATACAAGAGTATTACAGCAGTAACTACAGAGCCAGGCAAAAGCATGAGAGGTGTGTGGATCCACTCACATGCTACTGAAATATCTCAGAAGTGTGTAATTCAGGTAAGACAGGCAGGAAGAATGAACAGAACTTCACAGTGCAATCATGCAGTGAAAAGATTCTATTTAAAAAAAAAAAAAACCATAGACCTGCACCAGAGGGTGCAGAATTGCTTCTTCCCAAATAGTACATTAATAATGGAAAGAAGCTGTGAAAGAATTTCTTAAGGTTGTCACCACCAAGTGGATACTATAGACACTCCATATGCTCTGACATCACAGACACCAAAAGGGGCTCTGGGTGTCCAGAGGGGCTGGAGGAAGGACCCAGCTGATATCCAGCTCAGCATGTCTGTGTCTCAGCCTGAATAAAAATATCTCACTTGCAGCCCCAGCTGCTCAAGATGGTCAGTATCTCTGCCATTGATCACCCCTCATAACCTCAGACTATGGCACCACATTTCCTCAGTTGCCCCTGCTCCAGGACAGCACGCTCCAACGCCAAGGGTTCTTTCTGGTTTTATTCTAAAGATGGGAAGGTGTTGTGATTTGAATCTGGAATGTCCCCCAAAAGACCTCTGTATTGGATGTTGTGGAATATCAGTGGGTTCCATGTGCAATGGAAGTTAGGACCTTGTTGGAAGGGCAGAACACTGTGACACAACCTGGAAAGGTATGTGCTAGCTCTGCCCTTCCTGGTTCACAACGTTTTCTGTCACCATAACACGAAAGCTTTTCTCTGGTTAGGCCTCCACCATTTGCCTCCTCCATTGCCAACCACCATGAAAGGACTGAGGTTATCTGAAACGATGAGCTAAAATAGACTATTAACTTCAACTTGTGGGTGCCAGGTAATGTATTCTAGCAGTGAATAAGTAACTAAGAGAGAGGGGAAGAACAGCGCCATGGCTTTAACAGTCACAGATGCCAGCCAGCCTAACTGCGTAACTACTCAGGTCATCAGGGCTGGACGAAAGCTCGGCCACGCATTATTTTTAGGGATAAAGAGTATCTCCTCAGAAAGACTAAGGGAGTAGGCCACAAGCACGCAGCCGGATGGTAGCAGAGCCAGGGCCAGGTCTTATTGCTCTTTTTAGCAAAGTTACCACAGTCTATGATGACCCAGTGACTAAGGCTGTTTTAGACTTGATTCACAGAGGAACAGCCAGACACTAAATGTTGCAGGCACAGTGCGTGCCATCCCAACTCACCAAGTAGCTTGTAGGACCTTCACCCCAGCTTTGGAAAGAAAGCAGCTGGGCCAAGAGGTACAGGCTTTGTCATACCAGCATTCTGGGATGCTGAGGCAGGAGAACTGCTAATTCAAGTCTAGCCTGGACAACTCAGTAAGACCCTGTCAGAAAATCAAAACAAAAAATGAAGGATGGAGCACAGAGCATAGGCCCTAGGGTTTACTCTTAGCAACACACACACACACACACACACACACACACACACACACACCCCACAGAGGCAAGAAGTACAGCTCCAAGTTCGGTGGTATTAACATGTCATGTCTGCAGTAGGAGACTGATGGGTTGATCAAGGCAGGTGGAATAAGAGGTGACTTTTCCTCATGTGACTGGGCCAGTCCAGGTATACCTGCTCCCTATCAGGGCACTGTCCCTAAGACAATCCCAGCACCTTGAATCTCTTTGTGTCTGCTTTTCTAATGATCTAAACAAACACAATACTCCAGCCTTAAGCCTATGAGTGCAAGGACCATGTTCGTTTGGGCTACCAGTTGATTTTCAATAACCAGGGCACAAAGTTCAGGTGTGTATTTGTGGGATTAGTGGGTTAATCAATTAATGTATCATTTTGGAAGGTCACAAAATACAAACATCTCGAATCTCTCATAGATTTCATGTCCTTTACTTACATACCTACATAACCCCTGAGTACACTTTCAAGACTGTCACTGAGTGCACAGATTCCCATGTAAGTGGCGCAGAGTCATTGTAGAACAGAATTCCTCCATCGCACAGCAAAGGTGAATTTTGTATTAACTTCTATAAAACATAAAAAGGTACAGAAAGAAAAATGTTGGGTGACTTTTGTAGAGTCACCCACAAGGCAAAGGTTTCCTTTCCTTTCTAGAGAAGGAGGTATACAGGGGCACTTAACACGAAACATGTCACTCATAGTGAAGGTTTCTGAGAAACCACAACTGCTGGACCCTCCCTCCAGTACAGGCACAATTTTCTGGAGAAGGGAAAGAATAATTTGTGGGCAGAGAAGGGTTTTTATGTTCCATGGAGACATGTTTTAGACGGAAAAAGACATTTTAGCAAAGTACAGTGGAGAAAGCTTTCAGCTCCCACACATCTTTCCCACTGGGGTTCTGAATGTGAGAAATGTTGGCGGCTTTCTGATTTAAAAAAAAAAAAAAAGCTTTAAAAGAGACACCTAAAAAAAGAAAAACAATATATCAATCTGAAAGAGCATTACCTGCTATTTCAGGTAATCTTAAAACCATGAAATAAGAATTTCCCTCTACCGGAGGCAAATTGTCTCAGACTGTAGCATCACATCAGTGAGTACTGGGAAACAGAACAAGAGAAGCTGGGAATAAGGTACCAAGTGAAAGCTGGGCCAAGGGGCACAGGCCTGTAATTTCAGCTCTCTGAGAGGCTGAGGCAGGGGGATTACAAATTCAAGCCCAGCCTAGCTAATTTAGCAAGTTTGTGAGATCCTGTCTTGAAAATCAAAAGTAAAAATGAAGGTGTGGCTCAATGTGAAGGCCCTGGCCTCGATCCTCACTACTACAAAATAAAAATAAAATAAAATAAAATAGGAGCTAGGAAAATTCAACAATGGTTAGAGTGTTTGCCCAGTACTCTAGTTTAGTCTGACTCTCCAGCACCATGTAAGGTGGGCATGGTGGTGCACACTTGTAATCCCAGCACCCACGCAGGAGGCTGAGACAGGAGGACTGATGTGAGTTCAAAGCCAGCCTGGACTACAGATCAAGACCCTGTCAATAAATAAATAAGTAAATAACTTGCTGGGGAATCTGTAACCACTAGGTTACGGCCCATTTCCTGCGGCTAATGGGTGAGCACAGTGTTAAAGATGGACTCAAGTGTCTTGCTAAGAGTGAGTGGTGTTACACCTGTTCCTTCCTTTACCTGCCACATCTTACAGGGCTTCTGAGGAACTGAATGCAAAGGACGTGACACTTTCGTATAAAACAGCACTAATGTTCATTTTAGAGCCTGTTATTTGTTAGGTGCCTGAATTGAGTTTGTGACGAGTTATTCCCCCCACCACCACCACCAATTATTTCTGGCTTAACTATACCTAATGCATAAAATTCCACCTTTTCCATTCAGAATCCATTTTTCAAAAAACTCAATGTTCTGCAACAAATTCAGCCCATTTTACCAGACAAGCATCTTCTTGGGGCTGGAGAAATGGCTCAGCGGTTACAAGCACTTGCCTAGCAAGAACTAAATTAATTGCTAAGTACCAGAGTTTGATTCCCCAGCACCACATAAGCCGGGCGTGGTGGCACATGCCTGTAATCCCAGCACTCGGGAGGCTGAGACAGGAGAATTGCCACAAGTCCAAAGCTAGCCTGGGCTCCATTGTGAGTTCAGGACCAGCCTGGGCTGCAGAGCAAGACCCTGTCTCAAAAAAATAAAAAAAAGGAAAAAAGAAAAAAAAAGAAAAAAAGAAAAAAGAAGAAGCATCCTCTTTACTCAAGTGGTATCAACATGACTCAGCACATCCACCTTATTTTTCCTACCTTCCATAGAAGGTGATTACAAAGTAAATACAATACATGTTTCAACTGCAGTATGGCCAACCACGGGACACAGAAACACATGAAAATAAATGCCACAGGTACAGGTAGGCATGGTCACAAACAGGAGCTACCAGGAAAGGACATTTTGGGAAGCACTGAAAATTGCATCTGTGGCCTCTCTCCACTGTCACCATCCTCATGGCCTCTAAGAATAGCCACAGGAAGGAGCAGACCAGCCCCTCCCCCTTCCCTGGGAGGACAAGGGGAACCACGAGGGAAAGGAGAAGAGGAGAAGGCTGAGTGTACTTTACTCATTCATTCCTTCTTTTTTTCATTCATCCGTCACTGCGCCTTCCTACCAGCAACCAATTCAGGAGTAGTAAGACACGGATGCTAATCACGCTTCTTCTCGCTCTAAGGTGGATCTCTAAGGCTTCCACCTATTCTGCACCCATTCCTTCTTCCCTAATAATAGAAACCATCTTTCTTTCAGAAGATTCATCCTCCTCTCTCATATATCTAGTGGGGTGGTTAACTGAATTCTGCTCTTGCACCCAAAGCTCAAATTATCAATGACTACAACATCGGTACCATAAGGGCAGAGGTGTGCTGTGGTGTGCCTTGTCCCTTCCTCTGTGCTAGGGCTTGACTTAGGTGCTCAATAAGGTCCTGTGGAGTCCCTAAAGCAGTGGTCAGTCCCATGCCCAATGTCCCTCCCACAGAGGAGGTCACCTAAGCAAATAGTACCTGTACTGCTACGGAGAAGAGCCACAGGAGAGCACGCTAATCACACAAGCCACGAAGCTGGTCAGCTGCTCCTGCCTTGGCCTCTGGGAAGCAGGATCTAGCAGGTTACATGATGAGCTGTCACAGATATGCCACTGAGAGCCACCGAAGGTCTCACCCATCCTGGCCTCAGCTCTCGGTGCCCCCCAGTGTGGATTCAACACACTCACTACTCCCCATGACATGGAAGCAGGGAGTGGCCCACAATACCTCAGTGCCTCCTCTGCCATGGTTATGGACTCGGCAGACCCCACAGAAGCATAGAATAAAAACTCATTTCCCAACTGGCATTGCAGCTACACAGGACCAGGTGACCAACACCTGGCAAAGAGGATACAAATGAGGATGTTCTGAAGCAATGTCTGGGTGCTCTGCTGGCCCTTCTTCTTCCCACGCCCATCCTGAAGCCTGGAACTCTGGCTGCCACCTTGGAACACGAGAACAAGGGTCATATCCTAGGGAACAGAAAAGGATGAACACAGAGAAGGTTGGATCCTGAGGTCCAGCGGACAAAGTCACCCACCCTCTGACATCTTATGTGAGGAAAAAAAAGTCTTTATATTGAATGAGCCATTAGGATTTGGGGGTTTCTATCATTTACAGCAAAACTGATACATAAAATAGAGATCTACCCTAATAAGGCATCCTGCCAACCAAATGACATCTTCACTAAGATCTCCCCCTTGAGCCCTATTCTATCCTTGGCCTTTATCACGTTAGAGGAAAGAACTCCTTATCTCCCAGCAACAGAGCAATGCTTACAGGAGCGGGGGCTCACATCCTAACAACCTGCTTCCTGGTTACTTGGGGTCTGAAAAGCACATGGTGAGCTTTCTTTGCCAGGTGACTCCCCCCAACCAAAGCTGATTCAGCTCCAAGGTTACATACCATCCTAATCAACCCGAAATAAACACAGCATGAAGGGACAATAAAGAGACAAGTCTGTCAGACTGAAATGAAGTGAGCACATAAGCACCCAGCTCGGCCTTTCCTAAAGATGAAGATGCACGAATTTCAAATTTCATTATGATCATGTGATCAAAGCATCAAAGCATCCGCAACCTTTTTTTTTTTTTTTTTTTTGTACCAGTTGATGTAGCCCAGGGACCTCTGCGCTGGGGTTAATCTCCAGCGCATTTTTCTTTTTGGTTTTGAGACAGAATCTCACTAAGTCACTAAGTTGCCCAGGCTGGGCTCAAATTGATGACCTTCCTGCCTCAGCCTCCCAGAGTGCTGATGATACTCCTGTCTCCGCCTCCAGAGTACCAAAATTAAAGGCTTGCACTCCTGAACCGGTCAAGGGCAATTTTTAAGGGACTCTGTCCACAAACCCCCTTTACTTTGTCCTTTAACTTCCGAGCTGGGACCGCTTTTGCATGTTCTCAGATAAGAAGTGACTTGTTCCAGGCAGTCCACACAAACGATAGGGAACTCCTACAGTAAGAGGAACACTAAGAGTTACTTTTCCTGCTGGGGACCATGAGGGAGGTTTTTCCTTTTTCTTTCTTTCTTTCTTTCTTTTTTTTTTTTTTTTTTTGGATCCAGTCAGTTCTGGCTTCACAAAGGGAATTCTGACCAGCAATAGCATTCAGGGCAACATTTACCTTGCAGATATCATAGAGTTAGAGATTGATTTTGGAAATTTTCCAAGAGAGAGAAATGTCATGTTTCATTTAAAAATATTTACATAACCATAATTTTCTGACAGCTAGAAACAAACCATCTTGAGGAAGATTTACACAAAGGTGCCTTATAAATTAGTAATACAGCAGCCAGGACTCTGCTGGGGAGTCCCTGGCTTAAGAAGATCCTCCTTCCGAGACAGTCTCAGTGAGCCACACTCCATCAAACTCTGCAAGCTAAGTTTTCTGAAAACACACTCAGCTATGCAGTAGTCACCTGGCATCCTAATCCATCAACACAAACCCAACATGGTCATCTCAACCTTACTTTACAGCAACACCCAAGAACCCATCACTTGGCAATGACCAGACAAGGGAATCTCTTTGGCTTGGGATCCTTTCAACCTTTTTTCTCCTCTCTGTACTCTTTCGGCACTCTTCACTCTGAATCCCAATCTCTGCAGCATCTTTCTCCTTTCCCCACAGCAGCTTCCTGCTCAGAGCCTCAGGTCTGGTCACAAAGTGATAAACTAATCCATGTTCTGGAGCTGGTACATACACATTAAGAGTACCTCCTCTCCCACTGGAAATTGACTTTGCAAAGAGCACACCCTCAGAAGGACAAGGCTGAACTCCAACAAATGACACTACTTGGAAGAGGACACAGACAGGAAAGGCTGGGGTGACGGTGTAGATGGGGAATGAAGAATAATCACACAAGATTTTCAGTGGGTACCGCCTCTGAGACTTACTCTCCATGTTAGTTCACTCTCCTTAGCATGGCGTTCTTACCACATCATGACAAAATCCCTTTGTTTGTACAGAATTTATTTTTGAGGTCAGTTGTTATATCTAAGCAGTCCCTATAACCCTGCTAATAAGGTAACAAGCACTGTTGGGCATCTGTCCTTAGCATGGGACTCACTATAGACACTAAACCAATGTGTCTAGGCCCATATTAAAAGTGGTAATGCCTTGTAGTGGAGGAGCCAACTGAACTGAGCCTTTAAACTCAGGCACATTTATTGCAAGGTTTCTATGCGGGTGATCTCTACATCGGCCTCAGTCAATATTTATCTGTTACCTGCGAAAGCTTTTTGACAGGAATCATTGAACAAGCTGTTACCAGTCATCTTAATCACTTTCCTGTTACTGGGACAGACTACCCAACACCTCCAACTTAAGGGAGGAAAGGTTTATTTTAGCTCATGGTTTCAGGAGATCTCAGTTCACTCATGCTTAGCTGACAGTGGTGGAGGGTCAGACCAAGGGCCTAGCTGGAGAAAAGTTGTTCATCCTGTGGCAGACAGGAAGCAGAGTAGAGACAAAGGGTGGAGCGAGCATACACGCTTCCAAGTCATGTGCCAGTAATGTGCCCCTTTAGAGCAAGCTCCAGTGATCTGCCATTTCTGACCAGGCCCCACCATGTAACAGCACAGGGAATCAATAGACTGACCCCATGATTGAATCATCTTCCAAACATAAGGCTTTTGGGGGATATCCCAGATCCAAACCATAGCACATCACCAAACATTTAGACCAAGAATTCAAAGACAAATAGAAACACTAGTGTTTCACATGGAATGTACATCAAAACCACTTTCTTTAGAAGCATAAAAATATGTAAAAATAGATGCTTTTCAAAATGATGCTTTTTGTTGCTTAGTGTTGATTCATGGTAAACGAAAAATCCTAGAATTTTACTTGCCATATACAGGAATCCTTCTGTTTTACTATTGATCACATAAGAATGCAACTAGTAAAAAATTCATCACTTTATAGGTAAGGAAACTGAGGCCCACGAGGCTTAGATGACTGGCAGCAGGTCAGGTGAGACACACATTTGCTGCTGGTCTGCGCTCATCTGACCCTGTCTTTCCTTTCTAAGGCAATGGAAAGAACCGAGAGGAGAGAAGCTTCCAGTTGTCACGTCAACAATTATCTAAAACATGAAGCTCTTTTGATGTTTTCTTGCTTTAAGCTTATATTTCTTGGGGAAAGTGGTGGGCAGCTTCTATTTCAGTCCTGGTTAAAAATACTAATATGTGGCAAAGTATGAACTATTACTTTCTGAACTGGACCTGTTGCATAGTGATTTCACATGAGTATGTAGATTTGACTTTAAAGTTCATAAGATTTTCACTAAAGATCGTGTGTGTGTGTGTGTGTTTGTGTGTGTGTGTGGGGGGGGTGGTACTGTGTGATTGAATTCAGAGTCTTCACACTGAGCTGGATCCTTTATTTTTGTTTTATGTTTAGACAGAATCTCTCTCTGACTTGCCCAGGCTGGTCTCAAATTTGCAATCCTCCTGCCTCAGCGTTTTCAAGCAGCTGAGATTACAGTCATATGACACTGTGCCCAGATTCATTAAAGATCTTAGCACAGAGAATTCTATTTACAATAGAATCCCTAACAAGTGCTCTTGTTTTGGAAATGGGTTTTAAACACAGTTTCTTTGTTTGTTTTTTTTTTTTTTCCTTTTAGCAAGTACCATTTTGACGTCACCAGCTGTAAATAAGAAAAGAAAATAATCTACTAGGTTATGAACCAAAGTATGCATTTTGTGAATATGCATTTATTTGGGTTAGAATGGAGTAGTCACTGATGTTTATTTTCTTTATTTTTTTCCCTTCCATTTTTAACCTTTACCCAGCCTGGGCACCTAAAGAAAGGGGGAAGACACTGGGTCCATTATTTCACCTGTGTCCTGGGACCGGGCACTAGTGCTCCCTGTACTCTGTGTTCTTTCTGAAGGATTAGAAGAAGATTGGGGCTGGCCAAGGCATTTTGGTCTGAGAACTCCATGTTCATTTGTCACCCCATTTGTATGGGAAAACACATTCGCAGTTTTCAACCAACCAACCTACAAATTAACTTTGGGACTGCTCACTTTTTAAACGAGGGCTCATTTCTTCAGAGCTGATTAGCTGAGCCGAACTCATTAGCTTAGCTTAGTTTAGCAAGTATGAGCTCATTAGCTAATGTGACACCATAACATGTGCACCCTCCGCCACCAGTGTCAGGAAGAATGAGAGGCAGCCAGGAAGGTGGCAGTCCTCCTGGGCCACAACTTGCCACCCACGGCAGGGATGGGGGTGGGTCAGACGTGTGTGTGCGTGTGTGTGTGTGTGTGTGTGTGTGTGTGTGTGTGTGTCCCCACCCCATCCTGGTCCTCTGCTCAGTCAGGCATGGCAAGCAACAGTGCAGAGAACATGCCCAACTGGCTTGTCTGTGCGTGCCAACTGTCGTCTAAGCAGGCATCTTCTCAGTCCTCTCATAAGTTCTATACTAGGTCCTGCTGCTGCTTGCACTTTTTTACACATATGAAAACAGATTTGGTTATCTGTCATTGCCATACATAGAGAATAATGTTTGTCAAAAGTGGCAAATAGCTGCTTTCTTAAAAAAAAAAAAAAGCTATGTCTTTCTAGGCTAACTTGTGGGTCCATTATGAAATCATCTTTGCTTTGACAAGAAGACTCCTTGGTGCTGCTGGGAACTTTGGCAGATTTGTGTGACTTGCTTCCCTCTTATCTGCAATGTGCTCATTCTGGAGGGGATGAAAATTGATTTTGACATTTCCCAGGTGATTCAGACAGGAAAGTACTTGGAGCCCACGGCACACATGAGCCTCATAGACCCGGAGTGGAAGGCGGATCCTTTGCTTTAGTTAGTATGTTTTTAACTTTTTTAGATTTGGGGATATTGTAGATTTATAGAAAAACTATGAAAATAATATTATATATATTTTTAGTTTGATGCATCACAGTTTCAATCTTCCACATAGCGTTGAGCTGTTGGTGTATTTTCTCATTAAGAGTTAATGAATGGATTCTTCATGCACTGTGAACATTTCTGGCTAAAAAAAAAGAGAGAGAGAGATACACTGACGATTAGAAGCACTGAGTGCTTCTCCCAGGTCAACCTATGCAGATGTTTACACATCTGTCTTCCAAAGTTAAGGAATCTCAAGAGGCAAACCTCAGTAGGCAAAGAGCAATGGGGTGAATATTTTGTTTCATTTTTTCTAGCTCATTAAATATATACCTTTTCTGCTCAGATATAATATATTCTAAATAGATCAAGAATTTTGTATATTCAGGTCTGAATCTAAGGACATTAATAAGGAGAGAAACCCATCTAGCAACTTGTTTGCATCATCAACGTCTACCGCAGGTCGGACATACTCTATAATCCCAGGCACTTAGGAGGCTGAGGCAGGAGGATGGCAATTTCAACCAACCTAGGAAATTAATGTGACCATCTCACATTTTTAAAAGAATTGGGGATGTAGCTCGGGGATAGAGTGTTTGCCTAGCATGCAGGAGGCTCTGGGGCCAGTTCTCAGTACCATTTTTAAAAATAAAAACAAAACAAAACAAACAAAACCTCAATGCCAAACCTCCCTCAGGTAGACTTAAAGGTCATAGATGCTGTTTTTGTTTTTGTTTTAGTGTTCTCTTGGTTTGTGAAAATTTTGGTCAAAAAACCTCTCCAAGAGCTGGTATTAATGATAACGGTGATGTGAGGTGGAAAGTGCTGTTAATTATAACCAAAATGCATATTTGCATAAGGATACGAATTCTGAGCAATGATTTACTAAAGTATAAAAGATTCTTTAAGAGATGAAGACCAGTAGAGACAGGGCTGGGGCCAGGGATCTCCCCAGCCAGCACCTGGGAAACGTGGGCAAAGTGATCCCAGCATGTGGTACTGTGAGCAGAAACCATGGGGAAAAAGTGGGACCTTGTTAGCATGGCTGGGTTACTAACAGCATTAGGAAAGCTTCCAGTTGTGGTTTGGATCTGAAATGTCCCCCCAAAAGTCTCATGCAGTTGGATACTGTTGCATACCTAGAGATTCCATGTGTCATTAAGAGGTGGGGCCTGGTTGGGAGGAGCAGATCCTTGGGCTTGACCCGGAAGTGGTGGGTCACTGGGACATGACCTGGAAGAATATTTACAGGCTCATCCCTTCCTTATTCTCTAAGTTTAGCATCTGCAATGATGTGAATAGCTTCTCTCTGGCTAGGCCTCTGCCAAGCCCTTCCACCATTATAGGCCACTCATGAATGGACTGAGACCTTCTGAAGCTGTGAGCTAAATTTAACTTTCCTCTTTCACATTGTGGAAGTTGAGCATTACATCCCAGCAATGAGAAAGTAACCAAGATACTTCCTGAGCCATGTGCACTTGAGTCAGACCACAAAAGATATGCTGACTGCTTTGCACAGGCTCAAGGCTGGAGGTGGGTAGAATTTCTGGACAGAGGATACAGCAGGGATGAAGACAAGAATATGAGAGAACCTGAAATCCAAGGCAGTGAGGAGTGACTTGGAGGGCTGGGCTAGTGAGCAGTGTTCAGCAAGCTGCAAGCTGCTGGTCATGGAATCAAGTTACGGGACAAGAAGCACCAATTAATGTGAAACATGCTATAATAAAACAAAGAACAAAATAGGGTAGAACAGAAGAGGGGGTCATTGAATGTGGCCAGAGTAAACCCTGCTTTGTGCAACTTCCGATTCTCTGTGTGCCCTGAATCTGTATGATGTACTGCTCAGTGAAGGATGGCCTATAGAGATCTGAAGGCCACTGTCAGGGAACACAGAATGCAGAAGTCATCCAGTCATGTTCACCACTGACACATTCCAGGGTACAGAACACAGTGGCAGAAGCAGCTCTAAATGTAAAAGCAGCTTTTCACTCTTTTTCTTTTTCCTTTCCTTTTTGTTTTTGTGATACTGAGGAACAAGTTCAGTCTTCACATGAAGCTAAATCTCAAGCATATTTTTATTCCTGATTTTGAGACTTGGTCTTGCTAAGTTGCCCAGGCTGGGCTCACACTTGTGATCCTCCTGCGTCAAATGTTGTCATCTCTGTCTCCCTCAAGGTCACCTGACTGGCCTTCTGGGTCTAGGCTGCAGCAGACTGGTGCACAGCATCAAGACCATGGCCACCCTGACAACAGGGATCTAGAAAGGGCCCAAAGGAGAATAGAAAGATGGTTCCTATGATCTACAAAGGACTGTAGCAAGGGGACAGCCACCATTAGGGTCAGCTCCAACCCCAGATGGAAAGTATACAAGAACATTCTCCTTCCAAGTCTTTCTTCTTCACCAACCCAATACCATTCTGGAGGTTAATATTAGCAACAGAAACAGCAACCACTTTTGTATCTTGACACAAAAACCTTATGAGAGAAGAGACTCAAATTATGAGAATAAATGGAAGCCTGACTAAACAAAGGGCACATGAATCCAAGCACCCATGACATGAAGATGAATGCCTTCTTCTTACGTCACCACATGGTGCTGCTTCAAACATTTGGGAAATACTAAATTTGGCCCCAATATCAGATAGCAGCATTCTGATTTACCCAGCAATGATGGGAATGACATGGGTTATATTTCCAACACATAATACCCTGTAACCAGAACGTAACAGTAAATATTTCTTGACTCAAAAAAAAAAATGGGAATAGAAAAGACATGAGCCAGGCCTGGTAGAGCAGGCCTGTAGTCCTAGCACTCCAGCAGACTATGGGAGGAGGAACACAAGTTTAAACTCAGCCTGGGAAACTTAGTGACTTAGTGAGACAGTGAGACCCTCTCTCAAAATCAAAAAAAAAAAAGAAAAATAGGCTGGGGATGTAACACAGTGTGAAGACACTGGGCTCAATTCTCAGTCCACTATTCCCACATAAATAGTAATAAAAACAGAAAAAATAGAAGATATGGAAATACTGCCCAACAAACAGGTGGCCTGAATAGCACGAGAATGAGGTTCCAGTTCTGAGAAATGACATCATCCACTAATTTAAGTGCCATCAATCAATCAGGTAAGCGAGGTCTGATCAACTGACCTGAAAAACAGTCATCACAGGTCCCCTGCAAAGAATCACCAGGGTTCACAAATGTCCTCTTCATTTTGACCAATGTATTAGAACAGACACTCCAAGTAAAATCATCTTCTTTGGAGAATGTTAGCCTAATTGGCTATGGATGTTGCAGAAATGAGCAAACTGCCAAACCTCCACTCTGTTTATTATACAATACAGTCAGAACTTTTGCCTTTATATTGTGATAGTCAGTATAGAAGCACATAGCAATCCACTTGTACGCGAGTCTTTCTACCTGAGGAATTCCTTTCTCCTGCCAAAAAAAAAAAAAAAAAAAAAAAAAGCAAAACACTACAAGTGCAACATGGGCTCTATGATGAGAAAAAACAATCACCTGATATAATCTACTGGTTGCTTATAAAACATCTCAGCAGTCTTCCTGACTCCAAAGAAAGTCCTTCTTTCAGCTTCTCTACATCAGTAATTATGGTCATTATTCTGTTGTAGGTGGACAGGAGCGAAATAATGAAATATTTAACAACCCTCTTCAGAGGAGACAGGTCTACCAGACTATGAGCAGGAAGTTGAAATGCCACATGTCAGATGCAGCTGGGTCTCCAGTCCCTGGTTTCTCTTCTCCCCATAAATGAAGGCTGGTTCCGCAGGCCCTCAAGTTACATCCAGAGGCCAGGGCAACAAAAGCCCTACCTACCATCAGGAACTCTGTTCCCACACGAAACTGCTGCCTCACCTGACAACCAGGCACAGCCTGCATATCCCCTCCCCTGACCTGGTTGTCATCCCTGTTCTTAAGGCCCTATTTGACTATAGCTTAGCCTGATACTCTCAGGCCTCTCCTATCACCCTGAGTACAAAGCTTCTTACCTTGGGCCTAAGGTTCTGCTCTCTACTGAAACACTGCCCTGTTTCCAAACTTGTGAAATATCCACACAAAATATGCATAAAGCTAAAGGAATAAGAACACAAACACAAATTTTATACATCTCCTAAGTATTCAGGAACCACCAGTGGAATATGTATGCTGGGACCATCCTGAAGTGTAATTTGCATGGGTTTCAGTCTTAAAAAGGAAGAGGAAATATTAAATTAGGTTGGTGAATATAAGGTTATCTGAGTAAAGACTTCTCCCCACTTGGAAAGATAAATAGACCATATATAGCTGCAGAATTTAACTCGACTTCAGCTTACATGTGAGTATGAGAAACTTCTGGCATTAAAGGACCCGAAAATAGAACCATTCAAGATGACAAACTGTCCCCTCAAAAGATCACATTGGTGAAGATGATGAATAGCCAGTTCACCCACTTTTAAGGTTCCATGGTTCTTCACACCACAAGGCCACCATTGGTGTTTAGGGGGAAAGTCTCAGTATGTCACAAGCATATGCAGATAGGGAAAACAGGTTCCTCAGTAACCAAGAAGAGACTGGACCAAGTGTTCTCAGTAATGGAGAAGAGAATGGATTTACTGGCACACAACAGTGTCAACTACACGCAGTCTCCTCCAAAATTAGTAAGTGTGACTTTAGGGAAGGCAAACTGTCTTAGTTACTTTCTTCTTGCTGGGACAGAATACCTGACATCTACAACTTAGGGAGGAAAGATTTATTTCAGCTCACAGTTTTAGAAGGTCACAGTCTGTTCACAGGTGTACAGCTGGAAAATGGTGGAATCGCACGACAGGGCTAAAGCCAGGTCCGGGACCAAAACTGGCGATGGATAAAGAAATTCCTCATGGCAGGAGAGGACAAAGCCAAGTCTGGGAAGAAGGGTGGAACCAGTACACACCCCTTTGGGTCAAGCCCCAAGCATCTGCCCCTTCCAGCTAGGTCCCACCTCCCGAGTACGAAGTATCTATAGGTACTGGAGGCTTTGGGGGATACTCCAAACCTAAACCACAACAGACTCTCATATATGATGCTTAATCAATTCTGAGAAAAACAGGAGGCCCACAAATATCAAATTTACACAAGCTAGCATAGGTGTACATGTATATTCCCATATATAAGGGAACTTTTTTGACAGGGTCTCACCAACAGTCCAGGCTAGTCCTGAATCCACTGTGTAGCCCAGGCTGGCCTAGAATGCACAGCAATCCTCCTGCCTTGGGCTCCCAAATGCTAGGATTGCAGGCACACCCAATTATTATGTGGTGCTAGGGGACTGAATTCTGGGACTCATTTGTCCTAAACAAATGTTCTAAGCACTGGGCTACACCTTTCACCTGGAAACCTGGGGCTTTAAGGCTGGAGTGAAAAAAGAGGAGAGGTGGGGAGCAGGAAAGGAAGTAGTGCTGCCTGTTCAGGAAGGGAAGCTGAGGGTCTAGAGCACTGGTACTCTCCCAGTAGGACCAAGACAAGAAGGTGCCTTTCCCAAGGGAGGAAGAGGGTTAGACAGGACTGTGGTACGCAACCCGGGTACAACTCCAACTCAAGGAAACAAACCAGAGCAGAGACAGCTGAGAAGAGGTGCTCCCGCATCTACCATAACTCACTTTTAAATTCTTAAACTTTAGCATTATGAGTGGCATGCCACGCCTGGTGCCACAAATCTATAATCTCAGCATTCTGGGAAGCTGAGGCAGGAAGATCACAAGTTCATGCTCAGCCTGGGCAACTTAGCAAGACCCTGTCACCAGATCAAAACCAATAAATGGGCTGGTCATGTAGCTCGGTGTGAAGGCTCTGGTTTGATGCCTCAGTACTGAAGAAGAAAAAAGGTGCTGAGTGTTGCAAAGTTACATTAGTCACTGCATATCCCAAACTAATCCCAACACTTCATTGGAGAATTTCTGGTAGTTGTTTTCCAGTTGCTATGACTATACAATAAACCTCCCCAAAACATGGCAGCTTGAAACAAAGGCAATCTTATTTTGCTCATGAATCTGCAACTGGGGCAGAGGTCAGCATAGATCACTCCTACCAGCTCCATTCGGCTTGGAGTTGAGGTGGGATCACATGAAGACTCACTCACTTAGCTAGAGAGGGCTCCACAGTGAACCCTATCTCTGTTGTATATTGCTATGGTTTGCATCTGGAATGCCGTCCAAAAGCCTCATGTGTTTGGATACTGAGGATGATGCACGGATTGCATGTGCTGTTAAGAGGTGGGGCCTGGTCAGGAGGGGAGGATTAGAGGCCTTATGGGCATGTGGTGTATTACAGGCATGTGGCATGAAAGGATATGTACTCTTGTCCCATCTTCTTCTGAAGGCCTCTGACTCCTTTCTCTCACAACACCTGGGCAGCTGTTCTCCACCAGACCCTTATTGCCACCCATAAATGGACTGAGATCTCATGAAACTTTGAGCTAAAATAAACTCTTTTCTATTGGGTTGTAGATGTCAAGCAATGTGTCCCAGCAACAAATAAGTAACTAAGACATCTACGATCTCCAAACCATGAGCATGTGGGGTTAGCAGGCTTCTCATAAGACATCTCTGGGCTCCTGAGGTGAATGGCTCTGTGACAGCAAGAGAGAAAGAGTGAGAGACCCAGGTAGAAACCATCCCAGCTCCTCCCCAGCCTTGGAAACCACACAGCATCGCTTCAGACACATGCTGCTCTTCACAGAGGAGCTGCTCGGTGTTCAACAGAGGTGAAATCAACTCCGTCTTTGTATGGCAGAGTATTAATGAAATTATGAAAATGCCTGAAAACCAGCAGAGTGTGTGCAGACAGAGCAGACGAAGAAAATCCAAGACATATTTAAGCAAAGGACTAGTAAGGTATGATGATGGAAGGCAGGTGAAAAAGGGGAGAAAGTGACAGTGAGCCCAGTCATGGTTACGGGAATCAGGTGCCTGCTGAGCATGAGGAGCACTGAGCCCAAAACAACTGCAAGGCACTGGGTAAGCTCCACAGGAGAGAGGAAATGCATGGGAATGTGCATAAGTGGGGAAATGGGAGAGGGGTGAAAGTCACATTTTAGAGAGATCACATGATGAGAAAGTCTTAAGGGGAATGAACGGTGAAAGGGAAGCAAGAATAGGCCAGGCGTGGCAGCACTCATGGCAGCATTCTGGAAGGCTAAGGCAGTAGGACTGCAAGCTCAAGTTCGACCTACGCATTTTGGTGATCTAGTGAGACTCAAAATTTTAAAAATGTTCAAAACTGACTTGGATGTAGCTAAGTGAGAAGGCCCTGTGTTCAATACTCAGTACTACAACAACAACAAAAAGGAGAGAAAGAACAGATGTAACACTAGGGGAAAATAAAAAGCTGAACACACTAGAAGATAAAGGAAGGCGTTTCCAAAGAAGAGAGAAGGACACTAGATTTTTCCAAGGAAGTAGTTAAGATCATAGCTTTGGGGGATGTATTGAATTTCTAGAATCTGGAATCGCAAAAGGAGGGGCGATCGACCACTTCTCAGCAAGCAGGGACTAAAGCCTCAAATAGACTAGACAGTGTTTGGTGTTAAAATAAAGCTGTTGCCCTGAATACAGGAGAAGCATCTGAAAATCACTAATCAAGAGAAGGCTTACTGAGCATAGCTTCTT
This sequence comes from Ctenodactylus gundi, assembly GCA_004027205.1. Lineage (NCBI taxonomy): Eukaryota > Metazoa > Chordata > Mammalia > Rodentia > Ctenodactylidae > Ctenodactylus > Ctenodactylus gundi. The sequence goes on along the minus strand of PVKB01000165.1, from coordinate 369,536 downwards.
CCTCAAGGAGTTAGACCACAGTCCCTCTGGTGATTAGACTATCTCAGGACAAATCAAGCCAGGCCAGGGGGCCGTTGGCTCCACCTCCTTTATCAGCCACCCTGCTGGCCTTGTCACATTCTGATGCACTCAATACCAACACCAGGTCCCAGGAACTTTGAAGTCAGCAGTTTTTTAAATCCTGTCTAAGGATGTAAGGAAATGGTTTTATTCCTGTTTTTAATCAGTGTTAAGACCTGCTTAAATTGTTCCAAATGAAAAAGGCCCCATTACAGTGCAGAGCAAGTCTACCTCAAAAATCTCTAGGGAGGAACAGGAAAGTCTATTTTAATGGTATGAAAGGCCCAAGAGATAGGGGCAAAAATAGTGCTAAATTAAAGATAAAAGAACTTCTCTAGACCTGAGGATCCAAGTTGGGAAAGTAAACACGCAGGCACAAAGGGCTGTCACTTCCCTCACTGTCCTCTATTCCGTCTTCAGTCAGCGGAAGTGATTTGCTCTCTCATGGAGTATTATGGTTTAAGTATAAATATCTCCCAAAAGTCTCCTGTATCTCATGGGATCAGAGAGGACCTTCAATACTCAAAATATTGGCAGGAGGATTCCAAGTTTGAGCCCAGCCTGGGCAATTTAGCAGCTTGGTGAAACCCTGTCGTGAAATCAAAACTATAAAACAGTCTGAGGGTGTAGCTCAGTATGAAGGCCCAGGACTCAATCTCTAGTACCAAGCCAAACCAAACCAAACTAAACCAAGCCAAGCCAAACTGAACCTCCCCCTCCCCTCCAAAATCAAAGCATCACAAATAAGGGGAAAGTTAAAGCTTTTCTTAAACCAAAGAAAAACCAGCATTAAAAGAGAAGATGGAGATGTCATAACCTCGCTTGCTCATCATGAGGATACACATTTAAACTTGTTCTTAATTACACATAACTTCAATCAACAATCAGTTGATTGCTGGGATTTAGCATTTTGAAAACTGTTTTCTCGTCATATGCAAACTGTCAAATTGCATGCTAAGGGCTCTCCTAGTGACCCAGGGATCTGCATTTGGGTCTAGGTGTCACAGTCACTGGCAGGACACAACTGAAGATCAAAATGTATGAAGTGACAGTCTTGCATACTCTACCCCAGTGGTTCCCCAATCTTTAGGACCCAAGGGAGAAGTTTAGTTGAATATCATTCTTTGAAGGACAGCTGAGGTGTACTTGTCTTGCAGCAGGCGGGGCGTGGGAGCAAAGCTCTGCCTCCTGCTCATCAGCAGGGGCACTGGAACCTGACATGAGCACGATGACAGGGGGTGGAGCTTCTCTCTCCACTCACATCCTGCTCAGTGCTCATCTCTCTTGGGTCAGTGGCCCAGAACTCCTGCTCTACCCTATAAAAGGTCAGTGAATGCCAAGAATCAGTGAGGGGGATAAAAAAAGAAAAATAAAAGGGATATGAAGAATGATCTGAGCATATTTACTTAAGTCAAACATTTATAGCTGTAAAAGTGAGTTACACATATCTGCAACAACATAAAAATGAAAAATCAGAAACACAATATTAAGCTTTTTTTTTTTTAAATCACAAGTTGAAAATTGTGAGAGCAATCACTCCCACACTAACAATGAGAACAAGCCAGATGAGCTACAAAGGCATAGTTTTTGATGTCTGTCAGGGAGCTGAGAACACAAAGAAGCTCAATGTGGCGAGCCCTTCCCAAGAGAAAAAAGACCAATAGCTGCTTCTGTTTCTAGCAAAGCAGAAGGAAGGACAGGAATCTAACAGACAGAAGTGAGAAGAAACCAGCTAAATCTGTAGCCAACATCAGTGGCCCCATGTGGATCAGAACTCTAAGAAGCCCAGGCCATAGATTAAGCCTGTACCATCAGCCATCACATTCCCCCTGACCTTCACCAGGAACACAGAAGTGCACTAAGGGGTGGGGAAACATACACAGAAAAGCTGAGAGACATCTGTCCCCAGGCCTATGGGACCTACCCCAGGGCTAAGCCTTTACAAGGGTCAGAACCTAAAAATTGAGAATATCACTTTCAGGTACCCCCGGCCACTGCCTTAACCTCCAACGGCTGAACGTGACAGCCAGCATATCCTGATATTGAGAAAGCTGGGGCAGACCTGAAAGCAACCATAACTCCCCAGTGACCCAAAAAAGCTGGCATTCAGGCTGAAAAGCAAAGAGAAATCTTCCACAGTTCAGAAAACTGGTGCTGGGCAAGAAAGCACAATGAAATGTTCAATTTGGCCAGGTCTCAAATCTCAAGCCCTGCTACAGGCAGTGAATTGATTTTGCTTTCATAAAAGTAAAGCCAGGAATCAAATGGATCTAACGAAAGCTTCCCCCCAAACCCATACCCATTCCAATTACAGGTTGAGCATCTCCAATACAAAAATCCCAAATTCAAAACATTCCAAATTTCAAAACTTTTTGCATGTCAACATAACATCACAAAATGAATATTCGTACTGATCTGAGACATGCAAGTCAGTATGCAGACACTCTAAAACTATTGTACAAAATTACCTCCTGACTATGAGTCTAAGGTACACATGAAAAATGTAAGTGCATTTTGTGTTGAAATTCATCCTGAAGATATCTCAATATGTGTATGCGCCAATTCAAATATTTGGGAAAAAAAAGTAAAAAGAAATCCAAAATACTTCTGGGCCCAGGCATATTGCATAAGGGATACTCAACTTATACAAATTAGACTGACTCAGCCCACACACTAATGACCTGAACAAAATTTAATTATTGCGATTTCCTGTTTCTTTTACTTTTTAATGTTAGAAATTAAGCCCAGGACCTTGAAGTAAGCTATACCCCCGCCCTTAAAATAAGAATTATTTTAATATAATGTTGCTAAATTGCCCAGCTAAGTCTCAAAACTGTAAGTTTACTACCTCAGCCTCTGAGAATGCTGGAATCATAGGTGTACACCACCACACCTGGCTTGAATTACTGCAATTTTTGTAATTCTTCTCTACACAATGGTGGCATGTAATCAAGTATTATGAGGCATGGAAAGAAAAAAGAAAGTATACACCATAGTCAAGAGAAGCAATAGGCCAAAGAAGCATGGGGTTGGGGACACAGTTCAGTGATTAGAGCACTTGCCTAGGAGGCAGTAGGCCCAGGTTCAATTTCTTAGTACCACATAATAGTTGGGCGTGGTGGCACACACCTGAAATCCCAGTACTCGAGAGGCTGTGGCAAAAGGACTGCCATGAGTTATAAGCTATATAATGAGCTCAGAACCAGCCTAGGCCACATAGCAAGACCCTATTAAAAAAAAAAAAAAAGCAGACCCAGAGATGATACAGACATTAGAATTTACTAGGCAGGGACTTTAAAATAACTATCTTTCCAAAATCCATTAATGAATCTAGTGGGAAATATGAACTGTATGAATAGATGCGTTCCAATGAAAGACTGGAAACTATTTTATTTTTTAAATGTAGAAATATTCAAAGTAAAAGATATCAAAGATGACTTAATAAAGAAATGATCAGTAAACTTAAATACAGATTAATAGGAATTATCCAAGCTGAGACACAAAGAGAAAACAAAAATAGAAAAACATATGTATGCTACACAGGACTAAATAAAATGGTACCATATAAAAATAACTGGAGTTTCAGAAAAGAAAAGAAAAGAAAAGGGGAGAAAAGAAATACTTAGAAGAAATAATGGTGAAAAACTTCCATAGCTGATGAAAGATTCCAATCTGCAGATCCAAGAACCTCAGCCAACCACAATCAAGATAAACAAAGAAAGCTACACAGGGCATGCCGTACTTTAACTGCTAGAAACAAAACATTAAAAGAAAATCAGCTGAAGAAATATCACATATTATATATGGGGGGAAATGCTAAAAATTATAACAGCTAACTTCTCATCAAGAAAAATAGAGGTCACTGACAGTGAGTCAATATCTTCAAAGGTATGCTTTTTTAAAAACCTAGCAGCATAGACTATATCCAGTGAAAATGTCCTTTAAGATTAAATTAATATTTTCAAAAAAAGCAAAAACTAAGAATTCATCACCAGCAGACCTGCACATAAGAAATGTAGGGAAAAAAATATTTTAAGCCAAAGGGAAATGATACAGATGAAAGATATAAAGCACACCCAAAATTGTAAATATGTGCAGATAAATATAAAAGTCCATCTTAACTTTTGTATGTTTTATATATATGTATGTATGTCTTACATATTCTATATGTATATGTTGCGAGTATCTTTATCTTATTTATTTTACATATAATTATGTAGGTTTCTTTTTAGTACTATTGGCTGTTTAAAAATTACTGACTTTATAGCATATATAGATATAAAATATAGGATAATAAAAGTACAAATGGTAGGAAGATTAAGTGAATTTCAATGTTTACCTGTCTTCCATTATTTTTAAATCAATACTGTTATTAAGAGGTATATTATAATAGGTAAAGTTGCATATTACTACCCCTTAAGCAACTACAAAAAAGCACAAAAATGCCTAAAACGTGCTTGATGAAGATAAAATGGAACACTAAAAATACATACATCTAAAATAAGGCAGAAGATGGAAAAACACCACAAATACATATTAGATAAGCAGAACACAAATACCAAGATAATAAACCCAACTATATTAAGAGAAATAACAAACTTTGAATATGGATTAGTATATTAATGTTGCTTTCTGGTAATATTACTGTGTTTATACAGAAAACCATCTATTTTTAAGAATTACATGCCAAAGTATTTGGACATGAAAAGTCATGATCTCTGCAATATATATAGTCAATGATTTGAGGAAAAATGGCAAGACTGAGGAAAAGAAAGCAAAATAATTACAAAAATAATGTCAACAAGTGATAGATTTGTCTAAATAGTACACTGGAGTTCACTGAGTTACTCTTGCAAATCTTCTAGAAGTATAAAATCATTTAGTCCATCTGCAGAATTAAAGGTGTCAATGTGATGCTACCTTATACTAAATACACACTAAATCAGTTATCATCGAAGAAAATGACTACGTATAAAATATTTATAATGAAAAATAAACCAAACTAGGCAACCTATGGCTTGAGAATGCACATATACAAAACTCTTGAGGGGGCGGGGCGGAGGAAAACAGATGCAGGTAATGAGTAAGTTTGGGTTGTCATGGTCTCAGGGAGGCGGGAGAGTGGAAGTTGGGTCTAACAAGTTAAGATATAAGTAGATATAACTAGTGTTTTTGGAAACACTAGTAAGATTTTTTTAAAAATCAGAAGAAAAGATTTTTAAATGCTTTCACAAGACAGAAATGATGCTTGAGGAAATTTATATGCTTAAACTGATTTCAACACTTCACAAAATATACATGAATCAAAACACCATATGATACCACATAAATGTATATAATGTTATGTGCCAATTTAAAAAATTAAAAAACCACTGATGTGATTCTTGGACTGGTTGGTAATTTCATGGGTGCTCTTTACAGCTTTTTATTTCAAAACTGTACCTGCATAATACATCATCTTTTCTATAAATCAATTCCTTTGAAAGCAGAAATTGAGGAGATAGAAGAGCATCCAGTTATAAAAGATATGAACCGACCTCCACATTCAGAGCCAAGCATGAACTTCAAGAAGGTCCCCAATCCTTACAAGAACTGACATTTTACTAGATCCAAATTCCTAGATGTAACTATCTATTGACCACCACTGTTTTTGTTTTTTTAACCACCTCAGCTACAAAAGAATGAATCGCTTCCTTGAAATCTTTTAATTCTATCACTAAGACATAATAATTCTGCCATGAATAAATCATATGCTACACTGCACTGCAAAAAATCTCCAGAATATGCAGATATGGCCCATCAAATAATTAACTTATCACTACCCTATTTTAGGAACCTATACAAGTCCTTTCTGCATAATACGTGTCCACTTTCCACTCGCTGATAGAGAATATAATAAATCATGAGTAGTCAATAATACCTTGAGAGCTTTATTTGATGAATTTGAGTACCTGAAGTCAAGAATCTACAAATGGGATATATTTCTAGGGGCTGGTGGCTGTTCTAAGCACACATACATATATCACAGAGCACTTTATTTGCTGAAAGTATTCAGCTCAAAAACAAGTACTACAAAGAAGTCTCAGTTAACCAAACAAACATCCCAACAAGCAAACATCCCAACACCATCATTAATTTTCTAAGTAACTGACTTTCTCTTCTCTGCTTCAATAAAGATATTTGAAAAGGGATGACACATGATTCTGAATTCAGAATTTGTCAAATAATCAAAGTTTGAAGGCATTACATTAAATGTTCTACAAGACATTATTAATCATAAATTTTACTGATGTACGAAACTTCACAAATGTAAAATCTGAAGTATAAGGAATTCATTTTTAAAGTACTTCAATGTCACAGTTACTTTACTGAACAAAGATTTTTGCTAGGAATCTGCTGGTCTCAGGACTGAGGGTATGGCAGTGAATGACGAAAACAACTCCCATGCAACTTACATGTGTTGATTATGTACACAAGTGAATGAGTTTGTGTGTCCATGTCATGAGAACATTCATTAGGTTTGAAGTCATCTACAATTTTTTGGAACAACTGTGGGTTGTAAATATCCTTGATTCTTGTACTATCCTAAGTGGGAGTGTGCTATGGTACGCCCTGAGAGGCACCTACCCTCATCTCTATCAACCATGGTGTTCTAGTCTGGATGTTAAATGTTCCACAAACGACCACCTGTAAAAATGTTTTGCCCTTGGGGTGGCCTTTCTAGGAGGTGGTAGAACTTTAAGGAGGTATGACATAGTGGAAGATCCTTAGTCACTGGGGATGTGCCCTCAAGGGGGATTGTGCAACCATGGCCCTTCCTCTTCCTCTTTTGCTTCCTAGAAATAAGGTGAGTAGTTTGGCTCTGCCACATGCTCCCCACCATTGCCATCCAGCACTCCCATTAGCGACCTAAAGCAATGATTCCACCTGATCATAGACTTGGAACTCTAAAACCATGAGCCAAAATAAACTTTTTCTCTATGTAAGTTAATTAGCTCAGGCATTTTGTTATAGCAACACAAGCTGATTAACACAGATGGGATCTTTCCATGTTACAAGAGCAGCACCTTCTACTATGATAAAAGTTATCCCATCTATGATAGAGAAATTATTATAAGAGATGACATTTTCATTTACTATGGATAGCCACAAGTTCCATTTTCAAAACAAACATGAGCCCAAATTTGTTGATTCCCAACAATTCATTATTCTTCACAGAGAGGATTAGCTAAACTGAAAAAAATAAAAGGGAGGGAGGAAGGAAAGAAGGCAGGAAAAGAATGAAAGAAGATTACAATTTTTTTAAAAATCATCAATGGACTTCTAATGATGAGAAATTGGGGCTATTAACAAATTCTCACATGTTAGAGCCCCAATAATGGTCTGTGAACTTTCAGAAGCAATGGCAGAGAATTGGGAGGGCTAGTCACCTGGCCTCCCAGCTCCTAACCTTCCTTCTGCCCCAATAACCAGGAAATTAACAAACTGCAACATTTTAGATCCAAACTTTTTTTAAAATTTTCAACTATAAACAAAAGTAGGCTCTATGTGTGTGCACATGCATCAGACAGAAATCAATAATGTTCACTGATTTTTTCCAAATCTGATTCTGGGGGTCTGAAAATGACAACACTGCAGTCTCTGATGAGACCCTTAATAACGACAAGGAGCAGTGAGACGTCTCAGCAGTCTGCAATCAGCTCTCCTCCCTTCCCTCCTAAACGCAGCTATGAGATGCTGTCACTTTTCATCAGTGCTCCATATGTTACATAAAAGCAGCCAAAATATAAGCAGTCCTGACCTGCTTGAAAAAGAGTAGAGCGTTACATCTGGTTGCTTCTGGCAACTTGCTCTACTGTCTTCACAGTTCTGCATGTGAAGACAGTTCTGAATGGTGGCTCCAAAAATGGAGATGAAACCCAGTTCCCTAGGCTCCCTGTGGGACTCCCACTCTGCAGATCCAAGATCGAGGCCACCATCTCACACAGGCTCTGGGGACTCATGCAAAGGTCTTTATTTTAATGAGAGACTTCCTAGTTCTGCATTTTTCAGCCCTCAGGGGCAATCAACCACTGTCACATCAGCTTATTAACCTTGGTGCTCTTTCCCTTGAAAAGCTCTCAGAAAAGGGTGACCAGCATCCTTGGGAAGCTACTTCCAGATGTATGTACTCTATTAATATGTGCCACTTATTGAACTTTTGCTCTGCTCTGGATAATGCACTAAGCATACATTTTCCATTTAATTTTCACAACATTTAAGGGTAGATATTATTAATCCCATTTTATAGGTTGGGAAACTGAGGGTTTTGCCCAGGGATCATACCGGTGGTAAGAATCTTGGGATCTGCCCTTCTCAAAGCCCTGCTTCTAACAATACTCTACACAAGGCAACACCACCTGTTTTCAGGAGCCCTGGCCTTGTTGTCCGAAGCCTTCCTGCGGTTGGCAGTGTGATCGCAGGTAATCACGGAACCTCTCCAAGTCTCCTCCTTCATCTTCCGTGTCGGAATAATCACTTCTACTCCGCCTTTCTCCAAGATTTGGAGGCAGCATCGGTACTTGCTGTTAAGTTCCAACACGTTCACTTCCCTGGGACAAACTTTCTAATCTATCTGTTCAACGTGGGGGATGAAAAAAGAGGTGCGAAAAAAGGAAGTCTAAAAATCAGGACTTATTTTTCTTTTCACATTTTTCTTTATGTAACTATTTGGGGAAACATATATCCTAATATTTGATAATGAATTTTGATATTAAAAACCTTAGGACACGAAATTAAGCAATCAAAATAGAGGAATCACATAGTATGTGCTCAGCAAATAACCAAAGGAAGGCCAAAAGCCAGGCAGGCAGGGAGCAGACAACAGGGGCATCTCCTCTGGATCTCATTTAATGATTAGCCAGTTGGTATTTCATTTCCTATGCATGTGGCTAATTGGTTCCTTGAGCCTCTAACAAAATTATATGGTCAAAGTTATTTCATTCTGTAATTAGCAATGAATAAAGAACTTAAAACACTAACAATGTTTGTGAAAAAGCCATGAGATGCAGTGACACATAGTCTCAGCAAACCATAATCTTCTATCATCTGAATAGATCTATGGTTTTCTCGACTGTGATATCACATTTATTTCCTTGAAACTCCAAATTGCCTGGTTGCAGAAGCACCCATGGAGACCAAACCCATCCATAAGCGCACTGACTGCCCCAGAGCTGACATAAAAGTGGTGCTGCAAATAGCAGCTAATAAAATCCCAGTGCACACATTTCTCCCTACAGCCATTAGTTAACTCCGACGCAGAAGAGGATCCCTAACAACCTGCAAGTGAGGACTTCGGGGAACTCTTGAAAAGGAAACACACACAGAGATCAAGAAATGAAAATAAATTTACAATGGTTTGGTCAGAAGCTGTTTGAACAAAAGAAATAAAAATAAGTAATAACTGGGAGTGTCCCTAGCCACACAATAAGAATTTGGACACATATATTAAAAACAAAATATTCATGATGCCACATGAAACACATTTGTGGCTGAAGCTCCGCAAGACAATCATAAAATCAGTCAACAGTCCTCACTCACAATTGCTAAGAAAGCAAAACTGCCAGTACGAATTGTTGAAAACTTTTTTTTAAACAATACAGGCAGAGTGACTGAATACTCGCCAACTAGAAAGACACCTGTAACTAAAGCCATCATTTGAGAAATGGTGTTTCTGTTAAACATACAACACCCCTGTGCCAGTGCCTGTGTGCTTACTCTGTCACAGAATGTAAACCTATCAGGAACCCTTGAATCCCTTCCTCTAGTTTCCGCAGGTCTGTGCTGGAGGTGGATGGGAACCCAGGGAAATAAAAGCAGCACATGCCTCCTTGCCATCCAGCATGACAACTTTCAGCCCACAGATCCCCCAACACACTCCATCAGCCAGTATCCAATATGCACAAAAGTTTACCTCCCAGGAAACATCTGGAAAATACACACACAGTCAGAAATAGGGGCTAAGGGAGGTGTGTGAGGAAAAACTGGGGAAGGAATGAAGCTCATACCCGAGAGCTACCTCCTCTCCTGTTCTAACTCAATCCTGTTAAAACCTGTTCATCTTAGTCCAGTGTTTAGATACAAAATGTTGTCCTGGAAGAACTAACGGTCTCTGAAAAGTAGACATTGTCAAGAGACCATTCATTTCTAATTGAGACAGCATTTCCAAGCTAAGCACAAAATCAGAATCCACCAAACAACAGTATTAAGTGTGTTGTTGGTTTTTTCTAGTAAAAGTAAACAAACACAAAGATTTCCATTAATTCTGCCCAGCAGGAGCAGGTGGAGACTGAAGCCATGTCCTACCCATACTAACTGGGATATGGGAATCTTAAAGAACTCCTTGTACAGATTACATGAGTGTTTTTAAGTCTGGAAGAAAAAAAAATGACTACTTTCATTTCATTTCATAGGGTATGGGGGATTATATAAGAAGCTGCATTTCAAATGTTGGACTCAATTGGAGCAACCGAAATTGACTTGGAATATAGTTAAACTGCTTTACCTAATGACTATTAATAAATACCTTTCCTCAAAGGGCAGTAAAGCAGTTGCTACGAGCCAACTTAATTTTTCGGCAAACGACAACGACTCATATGCACTTTTTTATTTTCTCATATAAAATCCCAGAAGTCCCAAAGTACTGTTTCTGGAACCAGAAATTGCCACATACTGTCACGTTTTTCCCTTTCTAGGCCTGGCAGCCCCCTTTCAGCTGTTTCTAGAATCGTTGGTGTTGGGCATTTTTTTAAAAATCAAAACTTCAATAACTGTTAAGTTTGGAAATCTCATGGTAAATCAGAAATCGTTAATCAAGAGAGAACAAGTAAATAAAATGAAACAGGAAATTATCCATGCAGGTCACACCAGGTAGACTACAATTTTAAACCTAAAATAATTTCTCGTGATTCTGTGAAGTTATACAAAAGATACAGTCAATTCAACTTAAGATGCCCCATATCTTGTTAGCAAGGGGGGAAAAAAGCCAAATTTGTTTATTCCCTGACTTAGAAATCTACTGCAACCCCTGTCCCACAGAAGATTCCATCTGGGGTGGTGTGCAGGTCCCCAAAGTCGACGGACAGCACGTCAAGGCTAAAGTCATCAGAGGCCCCACCTGACTGGTCCCACCCAGCACCTGGGAGCATCAGAAGCCGGTACACCTTACACGTGTCCTCCTCCCCTGTCGTCTACTCCCAGGAGCCCGGGTCAACGCGGCGCTGTGTTATTTCGGGGGAACGAAAATTAAAAAAAAAAAAAACCACCTTCATAAAGAGGGAGAGCGTACTGGCATTATATAACAATATACAGCAGGTAAGGCTTCTGGGAAACGCAAGTCGCCAGAGAAGAAGGCAGGGGAGGCGAGGGGACGGGGGTCGGAAAGCCGTGGCCGCCACTTACTCGAAGGCGAAGAAGAGCCCACTAGTGACGAGGATGAGGATGAGCGTCAGGTAGAAGACGCCCGTCTGCCGGGCCATCATGATCCTCCCGTTGCAAAAGAACTTGTTTCTTCCCGGGAACACCTCCCATTTCCTCCGGGCCGCCGCTTTCTTCTTCTTGTGGGGCGACTCCATGGGGGAGGAGCTGTGGGTGCTGATCTGACTGTACTCGCAGTCTTTCATGGGCCCGCCGCCGCCGGGAGGCATCCACGCGGGCAGCCGGCTGGGGGCGCACACCCCCAGGAGCCCCCCGGCCGCGTGGGCCCCGCCGAGCCACGACCGCCGCCGGCCGCCGGGCCGCCCCCCGAGCCGCAGCGCCGCCGCCGCCCCTAAACGGGCTCCCGGCTCGGCGGCAACTTTGCCGCGGACACCCAGGTTAACCTCTCGGGGAGCCCAACTGTCATCGCAGAATCCGCCTTGAAGGGGGACGAGGCTCGCCCGCAGCCCGCGGCAGCGGTCCTCCGTCGTTTCCAGCCCGCGTCCCGGGGCTCCGGGGCCACGCGGGCGCGGGGGACGACAGCCCGGCCGGCCGCCCCTCGAGCGCTGAGCCCCTGGGGGACACGAGGCGGCGACCCGGGCGCCGGCTTCCCCGGGAGCCAGTCGGGCGCCGCGGCCAGGTTTAGTCTACCCCTTCCCCGGTGGCGGATCCTCCCAGGAGAGAGCGCTGCACGCTGGGCGGCAGCTCGCGGCACCGGCAACCCCTCCCAGGGGTGGGGACAGCCACGCACGTTATTCTGTCAGGAGCGGGTCGGCGACAGTTCGGGAGCGGCTCGCGCCACGACCCCGCGTCGGAACGCGCCCGGCAGCCGCGCCCGGCCCGCGGCGCCCGCGCTGAGCTCTGGACCCGGGGGTGGCGGCAGAGGCGGCTCGCGGAGCGCGCGGCGGGGACCTCCGGCTTCCTCCGGCACAGAGCCAGCCCCGGGGCGAGAAGGGCCGCGGGGACACGGCCACGGACACTTGTTCGCCAGGATCAGCGCCGGCGCGCGCGGCGCTCGGGGCGGGCCCGCCTCCTCGCGGCCAGGCGGCGGCCGCGCTCGCGCCTCGGCAGCCGGGCTCCGCCTCCTGCGCCTCCGCCCCCTCCGCCGGGCCCCGCCCCGCCTCCGCGCGGGCTGACCCGGGGACGGCGCTGCGCCCCGGGGGCATCGCCCGGGGCGGTCGGGCTCGCACGGCTGGGAAGCGCCGGGCCCAGGTTCCGGTCCCCCGGCCGGCTCCTCCAAGGGCTCACTGCCCGCAGCAGCTGCTGCCGCGGGACACGCACGTTCACACAGCCATCTCAAACCCATTCTCCCGACTCTGCAGGAGCCGTGGCGCGGAGAGGCAGCCCTCTCCGCTCACCCCGGCGTCTCCTCTTCCTCCCTAGCGGGCGCACGGGCAGTAGCCCCGGGGCTCTAACTGGTGCTCCGGGGACGGAAGGGTGGGAGTCACCGCGGACAGGGGCTGGGGCGGGGCGGCCCGAGGCAGGCCTGACTCCGAGACGGGGCGGCCGGCAGGGGTCCCGGGGCCCGGACCCGAAGGAGGGAGCGGAGCGACCGGGTCCCCTCGGGCCCTAGCCCGAGCGTCCGGGGTGAAGGCTCCTTGGCGGCCAGGATGTCTGGATCGCTGCCTTCTTTCTCCGCTTTTCTCCCACGGGCGCTCGCAGTCGGCTGGTTTTATTTCTCCTCGCCTAGGGGACCCCGCGGCAGCAAAGGACTGCGCGCCCGTCCGCTTCCCCCGACAGCAGGGCTGAGCGGCCAGCGCACCCCGCGGCCCCCGGAGCCCGGGACGCCTGCGCGCTCGCGCTCTGCCCGGCTCAGCCGCGGGGTCGCAGCCCTAGCCGGAGGCAACCGAGCGGGGAGCCCAGGACAGCGGAGGCGGCCAGGCAGGGGCGCTCCTCTTTCTGAGTCCCATTTTTCTTTCTCGGCCCACTGGGATGTGTAGTTCCTCTTCTCGTGGTCCCGTTCTGACAGGAAACACGGCTTGAGGGACGGAAACTACAAGTCCCTGCATCCCCCGCGACGAGGGCGGGAGAGCCGTGGTGTTGGGCGTTCTGGTGCTCCGTTGTCGGAGGTGAGAACCAACAAAGGCTTGGAGGGGAGGAGACCCTCTTGAGCGCTGAGCGCTTCGCACTTAACAAGTATTCTTTGTCTACAGCCCCGTGAGGCATTATTGTACCTTGCTCTGGGAAACTTCTTGTCCGACATCCCACAGCCTTGAGTGTTTCCCTTACGGGGAGCTACCTCGGCAGGCTGGCCCCAGGGATGTGAGATTGTCTATCCAAAAGAGAAAAAGAAGTGGCCTGTTGGGAAGTTTCCTTAAGTGAAGAGAGAATCACAATTGGAATGTGACAAAAAATTACGAGAAGTTACGAATGAAGTGCAATAGGAGTTCCTTCCAAAACGGATTAGGGTCTTGGCAAAGGATAGATGGGATCTTAAATACATGATCAGAATTAGATTTGAATTCCTTTTTTTGTTTGTTTGTTTGTTTGTTTGTTTTGTGATACTGGAGATCCAAACTAAAGGCAGAAACAATGTTGGAAACTTTTCAAAATTATTGATCTTAGGTGATATTTCTGCATCTAATTAACTATTGGTGCAAATTGCCACAAATAGGGTGGCTTTAAAACAATGCAGGCTTGTGTTTCTGTTGGTCAGGTGTACTTCTGCTTAGGGTCTCACACCTGTCACCAAACTGTTGGTTAGGCTATGTTCTCATCACTTGGAGGACCAGTAATGCTCCCTTAATCATAAAACTCCTAAAAGCAGCTCAATTTTCCACCCAAGTGGGTATCATTAATTTGGGTGTCAATCACACCAAACTAATTCTTCACTCATTACCCAGGGTAACCACCAGCAAGGCTGACACCAAGCCAAACAGCCAGCTCACCTCTACATACCTGCCTCCTCCTTGGTTGCCCCTCGATGCCTTTTAACCCTCCCTTCAAACCCCTCTTATACCCCTCATCTCCAACAGGAAGCCACCTGGGAAGGTAATCGTCTCTTTCCCAAAAGAAACCACATTCTTCCAGACCAATCTCTCAGATCATCTCTGGCTCAACTACCACATCAAGTTGTTCACCAACCAGACCTAACCAGCTGTCCATGGACTGTGCATACAAATCCTTCCCACCTAATGCAAGCTCTAGAATTAAACATCCCTACCCACCTAGAAGCAGCTACAGAAGAAAGACCTCTGCTCCTTATCATCAAAAGCAAAAGGCAGAAATGTTAAACCTTAAGCGGGGTCACCTTCAGAGCTTAGTCACCATTTTGTCACTGATGAGAGAAGCCTGCCTGTTAAAGCAACCTCCTGTCACTTCCTCTTACCTTTGCTCCTGTCACATACACAACCAATGACTCCCCTCCTGTCACAAACACAGCCTAGGACTAACAGCTTCCAATATCAGGCCTCACCCCTGTGAGTCAGGCTGCTGTTGCTCTTTCAGAGGGCAGCCTAACAGTAGTCACCATCATTAAACTTCTCTTGGACTGAGAGTCTGTCTCCCGTGGGCTTTCTAGCGTCCAATTCTAACAACTGGTAGAATTCCATTTCTTGCAGCTTTAGGACTCAGCACTCAGCTTCTTGCTGGCCATCCACTTGACACAGTCCATAGCTTCAGGAGAGCACCTACAATTCCTAGAGGTCAGCTGTTAGTCCATTGTCACCTGGGTTTTCCTAGCATGACCACTGACTTCATGAAGCCAAAAAGAAGAATCAGCTAGCAGGACAGACTCAAACATAACATAATCACAGGGCTGGAGGAATGGCACAACAGTTAGAGCTCTTGCCTTGCAAGCTCAAGGCCCTGAATTCAATTCCCTAGGACCCCGTAAACTGAGTGCAGTGGCTCACGTCTATAATCCCAGCACTTGGGAGGCTGAGACAGGAAGATTGCCATGAGTTCCAGGGCAGCCTGGTCTACAGAGCAAGATACTGTCTTAAAACCAAAACAAACAAACAAACAAACAAACAAAAAACAAAAAAAAACCCATAATCATATAGAGGACACATCACATATTGGCTAGAAAGCCAGTCACAGACTTCACACACTCTCATGGAAAGGGATAACACAATGGCAAGGACACTAGGAGAGGCCATATTAATGTAGGAGAGGGTTCATTATGCCACTCCTAATCATTGCCTCTACTTATGCTCACGTCTGATTTTCCATAATTAAAATAAGTGAATTAATTTTATCTGTGCTGGGTGTTGTGGTGCATACCTCTAATCCCAGCTTCTCAGGAAGCTAAAACAGGAGCACCAAAGGTTCAAAGTCAAAAGCAGGAAGTAGTGGCCCACACTTTTAATCCAAGCATGCTAGGAAGCTAAGGCAAGAGGATCACAAGTTCAAAGCTCAGCCTCAGCAACTCAGCAAGATCAAGTCTCAATAAATAAATAAATAAACTATAAAATAAGAGATGGGTGTGTGTGTAGCACAATGGGAAGTACCACAAAAAAATTTTTTTAAATGTTCAAGTGCAGCCTTGGCAATTTAGCCAGACACTGTCTCAAAATAAAAATTCTTGAAAGGACTGGAGATAAAGCCCAGCACTCATTGGGCTCAGTCCCCAATAATGCAAAAAAAAAAAAAAAATGTGCATACCTGTCTGTGTGTGTGTGTGTGTGTGTGTGTGTGTGTGTGTGTGTGTATTCAGATATGCCATATGACTTCTAGACATGCTATACTCTGATTCTGTCTTCCTAGGGACTGCGTCTTCCAATTTTATGTACATCAAGACCTACTTAATTATTAAATAAATAATAATAACTAACCAATAAAGGCCATACTAAGACTTATAGCAGCTACTTCATTTGTGTGGTGAGTCAGACCTAACTAAAGAAGTTCACTAGAGTATGGTGTGATAACCATGGATTTTAGTTCATCCAAAACTTTCTCTTTAAAGTATATTATTATAGAGTTCATTCTTGATTATTTCTCTTCTATTTGAACAGCAGGAATATGAAAGGGTCAAGGTTGGAAATTTCTATTTAGGAGGTAGGAGAAAGATGGAGGGGCAAGGAATAAGCAAACCAGAGCTACATAATGAGACAATGTGAGAGAACAGTTAAGAAGGAAATCCCAAAGCCAGGTGGCGGGTACAGTGGTGGGTGGGATGAGGGACCGCTGTGGAGATTTAGAGCAGGACTTTGAATGAAGAAAAACAGAAAGTGCAAAGGTCTCGAGGCAGAACAAGCCTGGAAAGTTGTTGGGGTGCAAAGAAAGTGTCTTCAGGATTAGAAGGAGGGTCAGGGAGAAGGTGAGAGTTAGACTTGGAGGAGCCGGAGAGGCAGCTGCAATTTCCGCTGCGGGCCCTGGTAGATCACTTTCTCTGTAGCACTGCCAGTTTGGTTTGCAGGGGTCAGAAAGAAGGAATATATAGATTCAAAACTTCAATGCTAGAAGGACCTCAGTACATCCAGAATTGGAGACCGAACACTTATTTTTACCTATGAAGAAATCAAGGCCCAGAAAGTTTCTCAAGAATGCCTCACAGATAACAAATAAACCAAGTATGCGTCTTGGTGAGAAAGAATGCATTCTGTGATTTAAAACTGTAGAAAAATGATTTTTTTAAAAAAATTGAGTGCCTATCCTGCCAAAGTGATGTGATTTTTAAAAATTGAAAATGGTAGAGAAACAACTATCTAGTTTGGCAAACAAGATGAAGACTCCTGAGGAATTAAATAATAAAACAAGATTATTATGCTTCTTGGGTAACCTCTTGTATTAGACTGTGTCCTGCTTCTTGATACATTTAGCTCAGATGGTCTTAATCTATATATTAGATTCAGAGGACAGAGGCAGAGATGATTACCTCTGCTTCACAGACGAGGATGCTGATAATCAAGGACATTAAGGGATTTGTCTAAGGCTTCACAGTGAGCAATAGAATCAGGACTCAAGGCAGGTCAGCATGTCCAAGTCCAGCTTCTCCACGCTAGGCCACTATACAATAAAAAAGAACAAGCCATGCCTGACCACCTGCAGACTGAGTAGAACAGAGAAAATTATCTTGACTTCAGGCCAAAGATAACTCTCAGGGCCAGGCTGTAGCAAAATGTGTCTGTGACTGACAATTTGGACAGGCCGAACAAAAGGGGTTTGTGTCATAGGGCAGTGAAAGTAGGTATATAAAAGTAAGTAAATTGATGGGAAAACGTATGATGTTTCTAGGTAGAGCACAATCGATAAGGATCCGAGTGCAGGGAGTCTATTTGGGAGGGGATTTCAGAAAACAGTCCTAGAAATAGCAAGCTGACGAGACAGGGGAAAGAAGCCAGCAAAGCCTGTGTTGGCGAGCAATCTCCCCTACCCTATGGGCCACTGAGGCACACACTCTACCAAGAGGTCTGAGTGGTGGTGTCCAACCTGCCTCAGAGTTGTTCCAACTGAAGAGCGAGGAGGCCAAAATGTACCAACTTTGTATCCATAATTAGTTGAGATCTCCTCTTGGAAGCATCAACTCTACATGTTTATCACCCACCTAGAGCAAAGCTGTGGTCACTGTGGTGACCACTGACACTCAGACCAACTAGCTGCCCCACCTCCTGGAGTGTTGGTGGTCCTCTTCTGTTCTTGTCTGACTTGGTGGGCCTGATGACAACAGAGGTTATGTTGTGAGCAAAGTGAAAACTGTATTGTTTTCATCTGAGTGGCTCAAAGCATTCCACAAACCCACCCCGTGAGTTCTCAGAATACCTCCAACAGCCACAGGGAGGATGTTCCCATTCCCTGTGAAAGGGGGGCCTTCACTTCCCAGGGCAATGCGTGATTTCTACAGCTTTTGGAGCCAGGGTGACTATATAACCAGTGAGGCCAAAATACACAGGTCAAAGGGACAGTCCTTTAAGAACTCTGCAATCGACAGAAAGATTTCATCTAGGATAGTTATAGAGAGCAAAAAGTAACTATGGAAACTCCCATGCAACAAAAAAACAAACAACCTGAAAATTAGACATCTTAATTTTCTTCAGCCCATGGAATTTGCCCACTTTTTTTTTTTTTTAATGAAGATTGAACTTAGGACCTCACAAGTGTTAAGCATGGGCCTTATCACTGAACTACATCTCTAGCCCTAGAGATAAAGTGTGGTTACTACCAACACTTTTTCCCAACCCCTGGAGATTGAACCCTGGGCCTCATGGATGCTAAATACATGCCCTACCATTGAGCTACACTCCTATCCAGTTTGATTCCATTTTTTTAAACATATACTTAGCACATCTGGAACCATCTTGCATCAAAACAGATGTTTACAGTAACAAGATCAGTACTTGGACAGAGAGCAAGAGAGTGAAAGGAAGAGAGAGGAAAGTGTAAAAGAGAGAGAGAGGAGAGAGAAAGAGAGAGATGGACTGATAGAGAGATAAGATGGAAAAATACAATTTAAATTTTTATTGTGATTTTCCCAAGTAACTTTCATCAGCCATTTTGAAAAGAGCCCAAGTCCTAACTGTTCAGAGTAAAAGAAGCCACAGGTGGGCCACATTCCATGAATTTTAGGGACAGTCTTAATTCGTGCCTAGGAAGAATCTGCACAAGAGACTTTTGCAGAGAGGGGAGAAAGGACCTCCTGAATAATTCAGGTGATAATGGGAGCACTTCGGAGGGCAGAGAGCCCTGCCCATAGGGGAGGGAAGCCTGGGCATGTGGGAGAACTTTGCTGAGGGGCTGAGTGTGAACAAGTCACCTTAGAGGTCATCAGACTGTTAGGTTCCTGTCACTACCTCCTATCAGCACAAAATTCAGTAGCCTTTTGGCTACTCCTACACACCCTCATACACATTCAAAGAAACTCTTGGCTAGGTCATTAAACTGAAGACCTTCGGCAATAGAATCACGGGAAGACAAGACAATAGGATACACAAAAAACACCTGAGATTCCAGAAGCCAATGTCATGACCATGGGCCATGAAATAATGGAACTCACAGCAAAAAGAAGAAGAAGAAGAAGAAGAAGAAGAAGAAGAAGAAGAAGAAGAAGAAGAAGAAAAGAAAAGAAAAGAAAAAAGAAAGAAAGAAAGAAAAGAAAAAGAAAAAAAGTTCAAAAAACCAAGTAGACCAGTTGGTTTATGTGAATAATCAGTTCAAGCAAGACATCCTTAAAGAAGTGTAAGTAATGATCAGTGAGATTAAAGAGGATCTTACTAAAGAAATAATAGTCCTAATGAAAACAAAGCTTACTAAGCATATAGAAGACAAATAAAAAGCTGGCTGAGGTAAATGAGGCAATGCAAGATATGAAGAAATTTAGCTCAAGTTCAGGATATGAAAATTTCATTTGCATATGGGGAGGAGGGACAGAATTTCAGTCCTTGAAGACAAGATTGAGGAAACCAATGTCATAATCAGGCATGATACTAAACTAAGAAGTGAGCAGAGTAGCTGGATACAAGAGCTGATGATTAACTCAAAGAGAGCCAACCTCAGAATTATAGGAGAAAGAGCAGAAGGCAGTAAATTTGTTCTATAAATTTCTTCACTGAAATCATGAAAGAAAATTTCCTGAATTTGGAAAAGAAATTAATATTCAGGTGCAAGAAGTTTATAGGACACCAAATAACCTTGAACAAGAAAGAACCTCATATAATCAAAACCTCAGAAACTGAACAAAAAGACATAACATTAAAAGTAGAAAGAGAAAAAACAGACATTATTCCACGAAGACAAGCCCATTTGATTTACTGCAGATTTCTCAATGCAAACCTGAAAGGCCAGAAGAGTCTGGAGCAAAATCTTTCAAGACTTAAAAGAAAGCAAGTGTTGATTCAGGGTGTTGCATCAGCATAATTATCCCTGAAAATTGAAGAAGAGGTAAATTTTTTTCCCTAAACCCTAAAGAAAATTGCTATCACTAGGTCAGCATTGCAGAAAATACTTGAAGGAATCTTAGAGAGAGAGAGAGCGAGAAGACTAGCACCAAAGAACATAAAAGAAAGGACACATTGAAAGGGAGACTATAACAAGAAACAAACAAATAAAGAAAGAACCAACACTAAAAGAACAGGGCAATGACAGGATTTTGTAAAACTACAAATCAACCGACCAATGGAAACACAAACTGTGGTATTTATACACAATGGAATACTATATATCTATAAAGTCCAACAGTATGGGGCTTTTGTAGGCAAATGGAGGAAACCTGAGACCATCATGTTTAGTGAAGTGAGTTAGAAGCAGGTGAAATATCGAATGGTTTCTCTGATATGAGAAATCCAGATCCCAGATCACAATCATCTCACAAAAGTTAAAGTAAAAAATAAGGGAACGGGGCTGTGGGGGGTGTGTCAAAAGGAGAGCTGGGAAGGTCTTATTACCTTGACAAAGTATGTTTGTGCACAAAATGCTCAAGATCAACGTAAACCTTAAACTTTGCATTTATACATATCAATAAAATGGGAAAAAATTTTGCAATCATTTCTTTTTTCCTCCATTTTTAATTAGTATATATGCATATATGTGTAATACATAATGTTTACAATGAACTTGAGTATTTTGTGCACATATGTATCACATCAACATTAGAATCTCTTCCCCTCCCCAATTTTAGACCGCCTACATCCTCTCCATCCCCACATCACACCTGTATTCTGGGTTTCCCAAATTAGAGAGACCATGTGATACTAAGCATATTTAATCTTCTGCGTCTGATTCACTTCACCACTCAAATCACCACTCTTCAGCTCAGCTTCTCACCTCTAGAATGGGCTACAGTGGCCATATCCTCATGCCTCTTTTCTGGATCCAGCAGAGCCCTTTATTGGGCTGATTTGCCAAAAGTTCTTTTTTTCTGTATCTTACTATATCATTGTTGAGATTCTTTAACGTGGCCTCACCCACCAGTTCACATAAGAAAAGAACTATAACAAAGAAATTCCTAAGGCTAGAAAACGTGAAAAAGAAGTTAAATTTCAAATTTCTTAGCTAAATACTGAAAGACAGCTGAATACATTCAAAAGACATTCAGGTTATCATTACATTAATCAATTTTTTCAGGATAAACTTACATCAAAGACAGTAAGTGAATTGCTACATTAAATGAAATTGTCTATATCACAAAATTATACTACACATAAAGCTATAGATATAACGGCATACTTAGTTATTTCATAATTTTTTAACCTTCAATAATTATTTGCTCACTCACATTTCACTAATTACTACCATTTTGCCAGATTTGGTTTATCATTTTATCTACCTATTCATCCATACATTCATGCATACATATTTTAAAAGATTTTATACTAATTCCCCATGTTGAATATAATTATTATGTTTTGTAAACTAATATATTAGTAAAGTTATAATTATGGGGAAAGTTTCACAGATTTTATAAGAAGGCTGGTACTGCTTTAGTGGGATACCAATCAAATGATTTAAATACCAATGTGTGTGTGTGTGTGTGTATGTGTGTTACACTTTCTCTTTGGTGTTTTCTTTCCTCCATGTTCTTTGGTGCTTCTTGTCTCTATTTCTCTCAAAGATTCTTTCAAGTATTTTCTGCAATGCTGGGCTCCTGGTCGCAGATTTCTTTAGGGATTCTTGGTCATGAAAAAAATTTCTACTTCTTCAATTTTCAGGGCTAATTTTTCTGGATACAACAACCTGGATTGACACATGCTGTCTTCTAAAGCTTGAAAAATTTTGCTCCAGGCTCCCTGGCCTTTAAAGTTTGCATTGAGAAACTGTGGTAATTCAAATGGGTTTGCTTTGGTAGAATAATGTCTGTGTTTCTCTTGCTACTTTTAATATTCTGTCTTTACTTTGTATTTCTGAGGTTTTGATTATATGTCATGGTGAATGCTGGTTGAGGTTATTTGATGTTCAATAAGCTTCTTATACGTGTAAGTTAATTTCTTTTCCTGGATTTGGGAAATTTTCTTGCATGATTTAAGTGAGCTTTCTTTTACCTTAAAAAGTTCAGTCTTGGGCTTTTTTTTTTTTCAAAATGGCTCCTGCTTATGTCATTGCCTATTATGGCTACCAAGCACTGCTTCTGATCTAGGCTCCAGGAGGCCTTTTCTAGGGGGAGCCTGCATTGTGTTTGTAGTATGCATTACCCACAGGCTCATTTTTTGGAGGCTGGGCTAGCAGCTGCCATCAATTCCCACTTCTGGATCTGGGCTTACCTCAGTCTGATGTTCCAGGCTCTAGCTTTCTTCTGTTTGTGGATGCTGGCAGCTCACAGTCATGCTCAGTCAGCCTGGGTCTACTTTCTGGGCTGCTGGTTTTCTCCACATCTGATGATTTTGGGTTTCTGGCCTTCCTGTGGTCTCCTTTCAGTTATTGGGGTACTTCTTCCTCTCCTGTCTTGATGGGAAGTTCTAGGCTCCAGTCAGGCTTTCCTCTGTCTTTCTGTGGGTTCCAGCTGCTCCTAGCTGTTCACAATCAGCCTGGTGCAGCTTCCTGGGCTGCTGTTTACCTCTGCTTTTGATGTGTTTTTGTATTTTCCTCCTTTCAATTGTTGAGGTGCTCCTACTTGTCCTACCTACATTGAACAGGTGGTTTTTTTTTTATCATATTTTTGACTTTTTAAGTGGGTTCATGAGGCAACATTGTGCAGCTCTGTTTCTTGACTGCCATCTTGACCAGAAGCCCTATAACTGTTACTTTCAATAATAATGGTCTTAACTCATGAATCCCGGCAGAGTGGATCAAAAACCATTTGTTGTCTGCAGGGGACACACTGCACCCATAAAGAAACACACAGACTAAAGGTAAAAGGATGCAAACTAACACTACACTCTACTGGAGCCTGGAAACAAGCAAGAGTGACTATAGTCTTCTCAGACCCTGCAGACTTCAGAACCAAAACAGATAAGAAGAGATAAAGATGGACACTGTATACTGGAACAATCCAACAGGAGGGGCTTACAGTTATAAATATATATGTTCCATTTCAGGTGCAGCCGATTATATAAAACAAAAACTACTGGACACGAAGTGTCAACTAGACCAATGCAATCATGTTAGGAGACTTCTATACCACACTCTCACAAATAGACAGGTGAACCAGACCCCTCTCCTAAAAAAAA
The DNA here is from genome assembly GCA_004027205.1 of Ctenodactylus gundi. NCBI lineage: Eukaryota > Metazoa > Chordata > Mammalia > Rodentia > Ctenodactylidae > Ctenodactylus > Ctenodactylus gundi. The sequence continues at coordinate 345,984 of PVKB01000165.1, read as the reverse complement.
AGAAAATTAATGAAGAAATATCAGAGCTAAATCACATCATGGAACAAATGGACTTTACAGATATCTACAGACTGTTTCATTCAGTGTCAATAGAATACATCCTTTTGTCAGCAGCACATGGGACTTTTTGCAAAATAGACCATATCTTTGGATTTAAGACATGCTTAAATAAATACAAAAAAATTGAAATCATTCCCTGCATACTTTCAGATCACAGTGGAATAAAACTAGAAATCAACAGCAAAAGAAACTACATAAACTATACAAATACATAAAGACTAGATAATACATTATTGAGCAAATGATGGATCACTGAAAAAACCCAGAAAAAAAATCCCAAACCACCTAAAGTTAAATGACAATGAAAGCTCATTAAACCAAAATCTGTGGAACACTATTAAAGCAGTACCAGGAGGGAAATTTACAGTTATTAGTGCACATATGAAAAAAGAACAATCTTAAATAAACAATCTAATAATGTAACTCAAAGTCCTAGAGAAACAAGAATAAGCTAAACCCAAAAGCAGTAAAAAGAAGAAAATTGTAAGAAACATAGCAGAGATCAATGAAATTGAAACTAAAATAATACAAAAGATCAGCGAATCAAAGAGTTGGCTGTTTGAAAGGATAAATAATATTAATAAAACCTCTAGCCAAAAGAAGGAAAGAAAAAATTGAAAAGTGAAATCACAATAGACAATGTTGAAATCCACAGCATTATAAGAAACTTTTTAAAAACCTATATTTCAATATACTCAAAGAACCCAGAAGAAATGAATAAATTCCTAGATGCATATGATATACCAAAATTGAACCAAGAAGATATAAAAACTCTGAATAGAGTAGTAGCTAGGGATGAAATTGAGGCAGTAAAAAAGGATCTACCAACAAAGGAAAGCTCAGGACCTGATGGATTCACCCTGGAATTCTATTGGAACTTAAGGGAAGAGTTAGTGTCAATGATTCTCAAACTCATCCATGAAATTGAAAGGGAGAAAACACTTCTCAATTCCTTCCTGGAAACAAGTATCACTTTGATCCCCAAACCAGACAAAGACCCAAGAAAGAAAGAAAACCGTAAGCCAATTTCCTTAATGAACATAGATGCAAAAGTCTTTAATAAGATACTTGCAAACAGAATTCAACAAGTTATTAAAAGATCATACACCATGATCATGTTGGATTCATCCTGGGGCTGCAAGATGGTTCAACATACGTAAATCAACTAATCTAATATACCACATTAACTAAAGCAAGGACAAAAATCATATGATCATCTATAGATGCAGAAAAAGCTTTTGACGAAATACAGCAACACTTCCTAATTGATACTGTGATGAAAATAGGTATAAAAGGAGCTTTCCTCCAGCTTTGTCAGCTATGTATGAGAATCCTACTGTCAACATCATCTCAGGAGCAACACAGGGTGTCCACTCTCACCAATTCTATTCAACATAGTGCTTGAAACCTTAGCCAGAGCAATCAGGCAAGAAACTGGAATAAAGGGAATATACATAGGAAAGAAAAAACTCCAATTCTTACTTGCAGGTGACATGATCCTTACACAGGGGACCCTAAAAGCTTCACCAGAAGACCCTTAGAACTATAAACAAATTCAGTCAAGAACATAAAATCAATACAGAAAAATCAATTACATTACTCTACAGCAACAATGAAAACACGGAGAAACAGATCAGAAAAGAAATTCCATTTGCAGTTGCCTCAAAGAAAAGTAAAGACCTAGGAATCGACCTAACAAGTGAAGGATTTCTATGCTGAAAACTATTATACTCTGAAAATATAAATTGAAGAGAATATTAGAAAATGGAAAAATATTCCCTTTTCCTGGATCATTCATGATGTCAAATGGCCATACTACCGAAGCGGATATACAGATTCAAAACAATCCCAATCAAGAAACCAACAGCATTTTTCACAGAACCAGAAAAAAAATCTGAACATTTATATGGAAACTAAATGGATCCATAATAACCAAAACAATGCTAACAACAAACAGAGGCAGGAAGCATCACACTACCGGATATCAAGGTATATTACCAGATGTCAAAGTATATTACAAAATGGTGATAAATATATATATATATATATATATATATATATATATATATAGGAACTGGCGGAATGGTTCAGCAGTTAAAGCGCTGGCCTAGCAAGCACTAAGTCAAGCACTAAGTACCCAAGTTCGATTCCCAGCACCACATAAACTGGGCATAATGGTGCACACCTGTAATCCCAGCACTAGGGAGGCTGAGGCAGGAGAAGTTTCATGATTCCAAGGCCAGCCTGGGCTCTAGAGTGAGATCCTGTCTCAAAAAATAAATACATGGTATTGGCACAAAAACAGACAGATGGATCAATAGAATAGAATAGAGGATGCAGAGACAATCTCAAATACCTTCAACCATCTGATCTTCAATGAAGGAGCCAAAATTATATGCTGGAGCAAAGATAGTCTCTTTAACTAATGATGCTGGGAAAACTGGCCAGCCACATGAAGAAGAATGAAAGTAGAACCATATATTTCACCATGTATCAAAATCAAATCAAAATGGACAAAAGATCTAGGCATTTAAATGGAAACACTGAAGCTGTTGGAAGAAAAAATAGGTAAAACCCTTGAAGACATGAGTGTAGGCAAGAACTTTACCAATAAAACACCCAAAGCACAAGAGATAACACCAGGAATCAACAAATGAGATTATATCAAATTAAAAAGCTTCTACACAGCACAAGAAACAATCAATAGAGTAAAAAGTACATCGATGGAATGGGAAGAAATGTTTGCCAGCCACTCCTCAGACAAAGGACTGTCATCGAGAATATACAAAGAACTGAAAAAATTACCCCCTTCCCCAATAAAAGACCCAATCAAAAAATAGGCAACTGAAATGAATAGACAGTTCTCAGAAGCCTGAATAGCCAATAAGTACATGAAAAAATGTTCAGCATCCTTAACCATCAGAGAAATGCAAATCAAAACAACACTAAGGTCCCATCTAACTTCAGTGAGAATGGGTGTATTAAGAATTCAAAAACAAACAAATACCAGCAAGATTGTTAAAAAAAATAAGGAACCAATTTACATTGCTTGTGGGACAGTAAACCACTGTGGAAAGGAGTATGGAGATTCAAAAACTCAAAATAGATACCTCATTTGATCCAGCTGTACCTCTTCAGGTTATCATCCCAAAAGAATTAAAGTCATCATACAAGAGTGATACATGCACACCTATGTTTATAGCAGCACAGTTTATAATAGCCAAATCTTGGAAGAAGCCAGTTTGTCCAACAACGGATGAATGGATTAAGAAGACCAGGTATATTTACACAATGGGATACTACTCTGACATAAAGGAAAATAAATTGAAATCATCTGTAGGAAAATGGGTGCCCCTTAAGACCATTATAATTAGTAAATTAAAACATACACAGAAGGGTAAACATCAGCTGATTTCTATAATATGAGAAAAACAACCCATAAAAATGTGAAAGAGACATGGAAGACAGGGACAAGACAGACTCTGCAGAGAAGGAAAAGGGGTGGGAGGACGAGGGGCGGGAAAGGGAAAGAGAGGCGATGTGGAATAAAAGTGGGATAAAAATGTGGATAAAAAGTCTGAGCATATTTTCTTTAAAAATTTCACAGTTGTAGTTTTCTATTGTTCATATTGTAAAAATGTCTCCTGCAGAGACATCTGAATTTATTTTAACATAGTTTCATTCTGCATTTAAAATATCAGGTCCTTATATAGTGACTTACACTTGGCACTCTACTTGCACTTTTAGCTCTCAACATTCTTGAGACAGCACAGGTTTTCATTTTGTCAGTAAACTAGAATTTCTGTCAATCTACTTAAAATTCGGCAAATCCCAAAGAGATGCTAAACACAAAATTCAAGAATTTTGTTATCTCTTCAAAGATGTAAACAGGAGAAGGATGAAAAAGATGATTAGGGATTTATATTGAATATATAATGTCATACTTCCTAAGCTGCAGAGAGGATACAGGGAAGATTATTGTATTATTATATCCATTTTTTCTTGAAATATGTAATGCTTTTTGAAGAAGAGATTACCTGTTGAGTTTTATACCCTATGTTGTTTAACAATAAGTAAAAGTTCTTCCGAACAATATGTTATCTCAAATAGAAATCTATCCTCTGGAAAGTACCAAATATAAGGAAGTTTTCCTTTTGGACCTTGTCATCCTGCAGTTGGTGGGGCCCTTTCCAGCTGTGCTCTGGGCTGATGAGGGAGTTTCTGCATCTGTGAACTGAGACAGAGAATAGTGGTTCATCAGCAAAGGTGATAGCTAAGGCTAGGCAAAAGATGGGTGCTGTCAGGACAGACCAGAAGGAACACCTGCAGAAGAGAAAATGCATGGTTAATTCACTGGAAATATGAGCAAGTTAACACAAATGTCCACAGGCCTCTGTGATGGTCTGACCCATCCACATGGAAAACCACCACCTCGCAAAAACTTGCCACCTTACTTGAAGTTCTCTCAGACCTGCTTCACCAAATATATTTATTCTCCTTCTGTAAAACAGAAAGTGGCTACTGGAAATTCCATTTTTGTAGCTTTGGCATCTTAACAGAAAACAAACCTAACTATCTAGATTAACAGATGTTCAGTGGATTTAAGGCAAAGTTCTGAGAAATTCTTTTGTGCTGAAGAATGTGAGAGGGGAGAAACCAGAAGAGAGATGAAGGGAGCCTTAATGGCACGAATAAGGTAAGGCTGAATCTTAAGAGCATTGTGTGCCAAGGGAAACTTGGGTGATGCTGGCAAACTCCATCTGTCCACCCATCTGTCCATCCATCCATCCATCTATCCATCCCCCGTCCGTATGCTACAGACTATGGGAACTCAGAGATGAGCAAGAAGCAGTCTCTGACATTCAGTCTGGTGACAACAGTATACACAAGGACTTCCCACAGGCAGAGTGGGGTGGGTGCCACAGGATGTGTACACACTACAGAGCAGAGCCTCACAGGAGTAGGACAGCTTCGGGGGTGGTGTGGGGGAGGGCAAATTGGCTTTTCTGGTCTAGACCTGCCTTTCCTGAAACGCTATGCACTGACCAAAGGGATGAAGGCACAATTCCAAAACTGAGGATGAAAGACAATTCTTGTGGTGCTGTTTAAATGTCTGAAAAAAACAGCACAAATGACCAAGGATTCAGAATTATTTTTAGAAATATATGTGCATGGGCTGAATTGCTCTTTAAGTCAGGAGCTCCAAATGGGACTTTATTTATTTATTTATTCACTTATTTATTTGTTATGATGCTGGGGGTGGAACCCAGGATCTTCTCACTAACCTACATCTCTACATTTTATTTTATTAAAATAAAACTTTCATTTTTATTTAGGGATGGAAGTCTCACTAAATTCCTCAGGCTGATTTAGAACCTGAAATCCTTCTGCCTGATCTTCCCAGAGTGCTAGGATTATAAGCTTGTGTCACCAAGTCTGGTTGTGACTGTATTCAGAGACAGAGTTTTGAAGAGATAGACCCTGACTCATCATCTTAGGCCCACGTGGACACACAGGGACGAGACAGCCACCCACAAGTCAAGGAGAGACCTCAAAAGACGCCAATCCCACTGACACTCTTTTCAACCTCTGGATTCGTGAGAAAATAAATTGTTATTGTTGAAGCCACCCCACCCATGGAATGTTGTTATGGTAGCAAATAAATGCAATGTGGTACACTAAAAAAGAAAATCAAGATTCTGCATTGACCTGTAAATGTATTCAAACCATAATATTGAATTTTTAAAAAGCAGACTATGTCGCACATGTATAGAATGATCCAATTTTATAAAAGTATGCAACCACATGCATAAATATAAATAGAAAGATGACAAATGTTTATGTCCAGAATTATGTGAGTTTTTTCTTTTTTATTACATTTTCCTGCCTTGGCCCATTATTTTAACGAGCATGTGAGTGGGTGGATTCAAGAGGGAATAAATATATAGAACACGGGAAGAATGTAGCTCAGGGCAGAACCTTGGGGAATGCTGATATTTAAGAGGCAGAAGGTGGGAGCTAGCAAAGGCGACAGAGGATTACTCAGAGAGGAGAGAGAGCAGCATGCACTTCCACCCAAGCCAATAAGGGTTTTAAAAGGAGCGAGGTGATACCCCGTGTTGAAAGCCATAGAGGAGAAACACTTGGAAGGTTGGAGAGGCAAGTGTTGTATGTTGACACCAGAAGGTCATGCCATCCTCTGAGAGCGTCTGAGGGACTACAGAGGCCAGTTTGAAAGAATTTGTGGGAGTGAGTGAGGAAGGCAGGAAAGGAAGCCGGAAATAGTGACAATGATCAGAGACCTTCAGGTACAAAAGCACATTGTTATCAACGTACTAGGAATAGCCTAAGTGCAAGCCTGAGCACCGTAAGATGACAGCTACCCTAGAAACCCCAGAGGGGTGCCTTAGCAACGTGCACCAAGCTGCTTGGAGGTTGTTCTTGAACCCATCCTAATGTGGGCTGTCAATTAGCCTGTCGTTTCTGCTTAACGGGAAAGAGGTTTCCATAAAGCCAAGGTCTTGACAATGAAATCACTTAGCAGCCCTTCTGTAACAACAGAGGTGATGGCAGCAACCAGCGTAATTTGCTACTGGCAAGTGTTCCTACGGATGACGAGAAAGCAAGTCACAACCGAGGAATGTGCTTTCTTGCCTGGTTTTCCTTCCTTCTCATCAGGTTCGCTTAGAAAGAGAACTCAAAACTAAACAGAATAGGATAGAGGGCCTATTTGTGGAAAGTGTGCTGCAAGTGCTCTTTCTCCCTTCATCTTAGCCAGGTGGCCTGGGTATATTACCTACCCTGTATTGATTCGAACAGCAATATGTGCCAAGCAGCATTCTACACAGTTTACTGTGGTTGTTTTGCTTTATCTTCACAGTTCCAAATTAGGAAAGTACTATTAATACCCCCTTCTCACACTTACACTTGGTCTTAGCATAAAAACAGGGGGGAAAAGTGGGTGTGTTTGTTTGTTTTCAATCCTGGGGACCTGGAGATGGAGCTGTGCTACCTCCACACTCTGTCCTCACTTTTAATTTTAAGACAGGGTCTCACTAGGTCACTACATTGCCCAGGCCGAGCTTGAGATCCTTCTACCTTAGCTCCCCAGAGGATTGGGATTACAGGCATGTGCTACTGGGCCCCGTGGTTTCTGTTGTTTATAGATGTAGAAATTGAGGCTGAAGAAGTATGTTGTTTGCTTGAAATCACCAAAAAGCAGTTAATGTGAGGTAATTTCCCAGGTACCGTGTGGGAGGTAGGCACAAAGTGACTTAGACGTTCATTTCCCACTGAAGCACTTGTACCTTGACAATACAAATGTGGCACATGTGGAGTTAATATTCCTAAAAGCAGTGAAGCAGTGTCTGGCTACTGAAGGAAAGAGGCCAGATGTTCCCTCCTGGGCAGGACAACCAGATTTCTAAAGTAAGGTAACTTTAAATTTTTACTTGGAAAAGCTTTTTACCACAGATCAAAATACCTCTTCTGTCCTTCCTTTGCTGTGTCACCCCTCCCAGCTCTTTTCAAACTCCCTAACATAAGAAGGCATCACTAGCATCCCTGTCTTCTTGCTCATATTGTCTTGTCTGGTCTTTTATTTCCTTTGTGGTGCTGAAATTTCTGAACACTAGCAGGCAGAACTGAGCATGCAGAGTTGTTTCTTCTCCCTTCACAATTTGAGAGAGGAAAAAAATTCTCATGTTACTTTAAATCTAAAATGCTCCCAAAAGTTTCAAGCATTTGGAAGGTGATTGAGGGGGATGCTGGACTCATCAGAAGATTCATCCACTGGTGATTTCATGTGCTGTGAAGAAGAGAGGCTGGCCGGAGGGATGGGCTACTGGGGCAGAGACCCAGGAGGGCTTATCCTTGTCCCAGGCTGTTCCAAGCTCTCTGTTCCAGACCATCACACAGTGAATGGCTTTCCTCCATGTTGAGCTCTACCACCATTGCTGGACAACCATGCATGGACTGAGACCTCTGAAACTGTGAGCTGAAACAAACCTGTTTTCATTTAAGTTGTGCATATCAAGTGTTGTGTTTGGTGATGAGAAAGTGACTGAGACATCTCAACAGATAAAAAAAGAAACATCTGGTTGCAGCGCCAGCGTTTCACATTCCTGACCTGCAGAAAGGGCTGAAAATGTTTCAAAGCCTCTTTCAAGTAGATTTAGGATACGAGGAATTATCTCTTCTCCATTGCATTGAAACAGGAGGAATGCAGCAGAGAATGCTGTGAAACCAAAATAGATGAATCTTCAAATATTTCCTCTGTTAGTTTAAATTATTTTAAAATCTGGATACCTAAGTGTCATTCCTTCCTAGTTTTAAAAAATGCTGTTTTTATAATTGTTTCCTATGGAAACCATTTCTTTAGGCCTGGTAATGACATCTTGGCATCTGGAGAGGGAATTATTTGTTTGAACTATTTTCCCTTGTTGAGCTTTGGATGACACAAACTCATATTTCATCCCAGTGGATGTGTCAGGCAACCCCCTGCCTCTCCTTAGAGAATCAGCTAATGCTGCCACAGTCACACTCCCAGCAGTGAAGCAGACAAGAAAAAACACTCTGTTCCCCAGAGGTCAGTTAGAAGAAACCCAGATCCTCAGAGACCCATGGAAAGTTATAAAACACGTGACCAAATTGCCAGAAGTCTCCAAAGCTCCTTGAAGTCAAAGGTCAAAGACAGCAATGAAGCTAAGATGTGTAAGCGTCACAAACAAGCAAACAAACAAAAACGTCTGTACTTGTGCAGGAAAGAAAGAATATTTGAATTCTCTCTCTCTCTCTCTCTCTCTCTCTCTCTCTCTCTCTCTCTCTCTCCCTCTCTCTCTGTCTCATGGTACTGGCGCCTAGCCCAGGACCTTCACACCAAGCTATATCCTCAACCCATTTTTTATTTTGGATTTTGAGACAGGGTCTTAATAAGTAGCTAAGTTACCCAGGCTGGGCTTTAACTTGGGATCCTCCTGCCTCCTCCTGCCTCAGCCTCCCAGGATGCTGAGATTACTGATTACTGATCTGGCTCAAATTCTGACAACACATTGTTCTTCTTTAAAAATTAAGAAACAGATAACTTGTACTTCTACCTAAGGAATCAGTAGCTTGTTTCAGACTATTTCACAAGTGCAACCATAAATACAGGATAAAACAATCCCCCCAAGTAAAACAGCTATAAAAACTATAAAGAGTAACCAAAGAGTCGCATTTAAAGGAGACAAGATCCTGGAGAGTTAGTTATTAAATGCATTGAGGTGAGCCAGATAGTTCCCACTGCAATTTGCCTCCAGGAAATTTTCTGGGACTTGGATGCCAAATAAATAAACAAGATGATATAGTGTTGTAAGATTCTCACTGGGCTGGAGAGATGGAAAGCATAATCCATGGCTAACCGACCACAAGGATTTGAGAAGCCAGCATTCTAGGGAAGGGCCCCACACTTACTCTGTACTTGCCACTCAAGGCTTTGCTAATTGGAGTTGAAGACTCTTCAAATTAAAAGAGAAACGGAAAAGAAGGAGGAGAGGGGAAAAGAAGCCAGGGACGAACTATACCCTTCTAGGGCATAGTCCACTAATGACCTACTTTCTCTAACTGAGCCCTACCCCCAGTTTCCATCACCTCCCAATAGTCCATTAAGTTACAAATTCATCAGTGGGTTAGTAGATACCTGCAATGTTTGTGTACGGCTTGCCCATCCCTGTCTTGAGGTAAATCTTTATGTGTACACAGTATTTGCAGTTACTATGTCCAGTGTACACGAAGCTGGGTTTCCAGTGGATGGCTAAGGTGCAGCCAGGGGATCATCCTTGCTAGACAGCCTCTTCCTTTGGGGGCTGTTTAACTTCTTGGCTCAACTTGTGCCTCACCATTCCCAGTTACTGCCAGCCAGATAAGTGCACTATTATGTCCCATCACACTCCAGATATACACATTATTGAAAGCTGAGTAGTGCTCATTGTCTTTAAAATAAGGCCTGAAGCATGCCTTGAGACTAGCTCCCATATAAAATTGACTCACAGTTAAGTGGTAATGGTGTCTGTGTAGCACTGGACAAGTAGGAATAGGTAATCTTGCAGCAGGACTGGGTTCTAATATATGCAAGTGTGAAGTGGGCAAGTTTGGCAGAGACATTTCACGCCCTGGTTCCATCTGATGCTGACGCCTGTTGCTGAGGACATTGATCTTAGGAAATCTATGTGACTTTCTTGTACTGTCTCAATGCCCAGAAGCATAGCCAGGTCTCCTTTACATCCTGTAAACAACATTGGTCCCTAACCCTCCTAGAGAGGTAGTGGTCTCTCTCATAGCTTGTCCCAGAGCTTTATGGTGACCTCAGCCCCACACTCAGATAGTCTCAGGAAAAATCTCAGGTGTCCTGAGCAAAAACTGAAGAAAACTGGAAAGAAAGAAGCATAGTATGTCATTTTTAATCCTTCTTCTCCTCCCTCTTCTTCCTTTTTCTTCCTGTGCTGAAGATCAAACCCAGGGCCTCATGGATGCTAGACAAGTGGCCTATCATTGAGTTCTACCTGAGCCCAGCTGAAGTGGCTCTTTAAGCCACTAAACTCAAATTATAATCTTGTTCTATACTCCTAATAAAACAAGAACAGGTTAATTCCAATTTTTGTTCATCAATGACTGTTTATATCAAGTTGAACAGACTTAACTCCCTTAAACAATTATTCTTCTTTACACTGTGGTTAATTATATTCCTTAAATATATTAAAATGTAGTTATAAATTTAATATACTCAAATTTCCTTTGAACTACTTCAAATGTTTATTCTAATTAGCAAAGCCAGGTAAATAAAAAAGCAATAATAAATCTAATAAATTAAACCTATAAATACTACTGAATCCCAAGTTCACTTAAGTATTCTAATACTGCTTGTAAACTAAATCAATTTTTAAACTTACCTTAAAATCACATGTAGGGGCTGGAGAAATGAAACAGCAGTTAAAGTGCTTCACAAAGCCCTGAGTTCAATTCCCCAGTACCACACAAAGCTGGATGTGGTGGTACATGTCTGCAATTCCAGCGCTTGGGAGACTAAACCATGAGGATTGTCATGAGTCCAAGACTAGCTAGCCTGGGCTCCATAGTGAGTTCAGAACCAGCCTGGGCTACAGAGAGAGAATCTGTCTCAAAAAAAATCACATCTAAAATCAATTGCTTAATTATATACTCCAAGCAGAAACACAAAAGTAGTTTGTCTTTGTTTGAGGTGTCAATTCTTCTATTACAAACACATAAAATTCAAGTATATTCAGATTATCTCAAGGATTGATTTCAAATATCTTCTTGAACTTCAAGCAACAGATGAATATTATGAGTTATTATATTTATTTCACAATCACCCTATATAATTCTAAATTTTTGTATGGTGAGAAGTACAGTTTACCCACTGAGAGAAAATTTTCCTCATGTCCAAAAACCTGAGTTGTTTTCTCAAGGTGCCCAAATTACTTATGGGTCAGAAAGCCAAGTTCCAGCTAAAGCTCCACTTCTGGGTCTACATTTGTCTGGAGTCATGTTGCCTATGACAGTAGTGTATTGTGCCAGACACTTCGTCACATCAAGGAAGATGCCAAGAATACACAATAGAGAAAGAGCCTTGTTCATCAGTAGCATTGGGAAAACTAGAGCCATGTCCAAAAGGAAGAAATAGACTCTTTCCTCACACCATATAAAAAAAAACAACTCACAAGGTAGGAGAAATGGCTCAGTGGTTAAAGCGCTTGCCTAGCGAGCACTACATCAAGTGCTAAGTACCTGTGTTTGATTCCCCAGCACCACATAAAGCTGGGTGTAGTGGTGCATGCCTCTAACCCCAGCACTTGGGAGGTGGAGGCAGGAGGATTGCTGTGAGCCCAGGACCAGCCTGTGCTACAAAGTAAGATCCTGTCCCGTCTCCCTGCCCCCCAAAAAATCAACTCATAGTGTAAATCCTAACACTATGAAACTACTAAAAGAAAACTTAAGTGAAAAGCTCCATGATGTTGGCCTGGACAATGACTTTTTTTGGATAAGACTCCTAAACACAGGCAACAAAAGCAAGAATAGACGAATGTGATTGTATCAAACTAAAAACTTCTGCCCAACCAAGAATACAAGCAGCAGAATAAAGAGAATGAGATATCACTCCATACCTATGGAATTGATAAAATATTAGCCAATTGTATATCTAATAAGTTAATATCCAAAATATATAAGGAATGAAGCTGATTAACAACTAAGTAGTAAGAAAGGAACCAAAAGCACACACTGGAAAAACGATAGCCTCTTCAACAAATGGTTCTGGGAAAATTGGATATCCACATACAGAAGAATGAATATAAACACACACCTGTCACCATGCACCTAAAACAAATCAAAGTGGATCAAAGACCTAGGTATTAAAACTGAAACACTGAACCCTCTGGAAGACAAATTAGGCAAATATCTAAAAGGTATAGGTGTAGGCAAAGACTTTCTTAATAAGACACCAAAAGCAAAAGAAATAGTCCCCATCATCAATAAATGGGATTATGTCAGATTAAAAAGGTTTTTGCATGGCAAATGAAATTATCGAGAGCGTAAAAAGAGAACCGACAGACTAGGAAAAAATATTCACCACCAATACCTCAGATAGGAGGCTCATACTCAGAATATACAGAGAACTGAAGAAAAGTAAGCCCATCAAAATCAAAGACCCTATTGGAAAATGGGCAAATGAAATGAATAGGCAGTTCTCAGATGAAGAAGTTCAAATGGCCAATAAATACATGAAAAGGTGTTCAACATCCTTAGCTATAAGAGTAATGCAAATCAAATCATCGCTAAGATACCATCTAACTCCAGAGAGAATGGCGTATATCAAGAACAGAAACAGCAATCAGTGCTGGTGAGGCTATAGGGAAAAAGGAACCCTCCTGCACTGCTGGTGGAAATGTAAACTGGTACAGCCACTATGGAAAGCAGTATGGAAGTCTCTCAAAAGATTGGAAATAAATATCCCCTTTGATCCAGCAGTACATCTTCTAGAAATTTTCCCAAAAGAGTTTAAAATAACAGATAACAAAGATACATGCATACCCACGTTCATAGCAGCACAACTAACAATACCTAAAATGTGGAAGACACCAAAATACCCATCAACAGACCAACGGATACATAAATTGTGGTATTTATACACAATGAAATATTACTCATCTATAAGGACAGATAAGTTGGAAGCTTTTTTAGGTAAATGGAGGCAACATGACACCATCATGCTTAGTGAAGTGAGTCAGAAGCAGAAGGTGAAATATCAAATGGTTTCTCTGACATGAGAAACCCAGATCACAATTATTTCATAGAACTTAATGTGGGGAATAATGGGAACTGGAGGAGAGGTGGGGTGGGAAGGGTGGAAAAGAGAGAAGGGAAGGATTCGTAACTTTGCCACTATATATATGTGCACAAAATACTCAAGATTAATGTAAACTTTATGTTTTGCACTTATATGTATCAAAATGAGGAAAATGGGCAAAAAGCCTTAATAGTCATTTCTTAAAAGAAGATTTGCAAGTAGTCAACATGTATATGATTAGGGAAATGTAAATTAAGTGTAAACTAAAACAGTGATATCATTTCACAGCCATCAGAATGGCATTAACAACAAAATGAAAGAGAGGACTCTGGGTTTCATGTCCAGCACCACAAATAAATAAATAAATAAATAAATAAATAAATAAATAAATAAAAGATAGTAAGTGTTGCAAAGATGTGGGAAAGAGAGAAACTGAGAAACCTTCACTCTAGTGATTGGAAAGTAAGTTAGTATAGCCATTATGAAAAAAAATATGGTGGCTCCTTACAAAAAATTAAAAATAAAACTGCCCTAAGTCTCAACAACCTCACTACTGGGTCTGTATGTCTGGCAGACATGAAATCATTTCAGTGAAGGAACATTTGCTATTCCATGTTTAGTGTGGCATTATTCACAACAGGAAAGATACGGAATGAAGCTAAGTGTCCATCAATTTATGAATGGATAAAGAAAATGTGGCACATGACAGAACACTAGTTAGTCTTAAAAATGAAAGAAATCAAGGAGAAGGGAGATGATATGTGGGAAAAAAGAACCAATCGAGGGTGATAGTGAGAGGGAGAAAGGGAGGGTCAAGGGGAAGGGAATTATAATTTTGATGTTGATATACATGTGCACAAAATACTCAAGTTGAATGTAAACATTATATAGTGCACATATATTAATAAAAAGGGAGAGAAATAAAAGAAATTGTTTCATTGGCAGCAACATGGATGAACAGGGAGGACATGTTGATTGAAATAAGCCTGACAGGCTCTTACTGATACCTGGGAGTGGAAAGAAAACTGAACACACAGCAGCAGAAAGTAGAATGGTAATTACAGGAGGCTGGGAGCTTGGAAGGCGGGATTGGGGAGACAATTGTCAAAGGATAGAAAATTCCAGTTAGGAAGGAGACAAATTTGAGAGAGCTATCATACATCATGGTACCTAGAAGAAATAACAACATGTTGTCTACTTGAAAATTTCTCAAAGAGCTAGTTTTAATTAAGTGTTCTTACCACTAAATCACTGGTGGGTTGATTCACTGGTGAGTTCCTCATTTGATGATGTGCTTGAGAGATGAGGGAAGCAGGAGGTAGGGCCAGGTTGAAGGGTGTGGGTCATGGGGCTGTTACCTTGGAGATCACCCTTGGCTCCTTTCTCTTAGGTTCTTTTGAATACTCTGTTTCCCAGATGCCAGGTAAAAAGCTCTGCTCTTCCATGCCCTTTTGCCATGATGTTTCTGCTTCATCATGGACGTGGAAGTAGAGAAGCCAGCCATGGACAGAAGCCTCTGAAATCATTAGCCCAAATGAATCTTTCCTCTTTTAAATTGCTGGTCAGTTATATATATATATATATATATATATATATATATATATATATATGCAGTAATAAAACTCTGATTTACACAGAGCCCCTGCAGATAAAACCTGGGCCCAGTGGCTTGACCAGATGTGTACTTGGGAAATGAAGGCTAGTACCATCTCTAATACTTGCAGGTTTGACTTAATGTATGTGGAATGATTTTTTAAATGCAGTAAATGCTAAAATTGAAAACAAACAATAAACAATGGTGCCATAAATGTTCCTCAATGGGATATTTCAAACCCACGTGACTTCAAACATACTTATCCCATTGTGCTTGCCACTCTGAAGCAGTTCTGGGCACCATCTTTCCTGAATGTCTTTAGTTGCAGTGTCATGCCTACCTGATTTCCTAAGTCAATTCAAAACTTTTACCTCTCACAGTTGTTTTGACTTTGGGGAATAGCCAGAAATTGCATGGGGCCAGATCCAGTGAATAAAAATGGGGAAACACATCATATTTGTTTTAAGAGCTCGTCTTTCTGATGGAGGATACTCAACAGCAGTACTGTTATGGTTTGGATCCAAATTTTCCCCAAGAAAGCCTCATGTATTTGGATGTTATGAAATACCCAACAGGGAGGCAGGGCCTGATTGGAGGGGGTGGATACCGAGGCTTGATCCAGAAGGGACAGATCACTGGGGCAGGACCTGGAAGGGTAGTTTCACTTCTTCCTCCATCTCTTGGCTTTCTGTCTGCCCTGGGTGAACAGCTCTCCAACTGCATCTCTGCCATGTGTTTCCATCATTGCTGGATGCCCATAGATGAACGGTGACCTTCTGAAGCTGTGGGCTGAAATAAATCTTTCCTCCCTGAGTTGTGGATATTAGATATTCTGTCCCAGTAACAAATAAGTAACTAAGACAGGTACTCACTGTGTTGTTGTTCACACTTTGTAAAGACAAAAGAAGACTTCTAGAGCTGCTTCAGAATGATGATATAAGTGCATTTGAAGTGTATTTGAAGGGGGAACATTTGAGAGGGATTAATGGCAATGGTGTCTTTTACTGTAATAATTTTTAAACATTTATCCATATATTTTATATCATACCTTGTATATGTTTTTGTTGGCTCTGGTTGCCATACAAAGTGTCATAGAATAGGTGGCTTAATCAATAGAAACTTATTGCTCACAGTTCTGGAGGCTGGAAGTCTGATACTGGGGTGTTAACATTGTTGACTTCTGG
This sequence comes from Ctenodactylus gundi, assembly GCA_004027205.1. Classification (NCBI taxonomy): domain Eukaryota; kingdom Metazoa; phylum Chordata; class Mammalia; order Rodentia; family Ctenodactylidae; genus Ctenodactylus; species Ctenodactylus gundi. The sequence continues at coordinate 329,807 of PVKB01000165.1, read as the reverse complement.
TGAGAATTCAATTCTAGACTTACAGATAGCCACCTTCTTCCTGTGCCTTCACATGGCAGAGAGAGCATGAGTGAATTCTCTGGTGTCTCTTCTTAAAAGGGCACTAGGTCTTTGATAAGGGTCCCACCCTCCTGACTTCAGCTAACCCTGAGGTCCTGCTTCCAAATACCAACACACTGGGGGCTAAGACATCAACGTGTGAATTAGAAGGAGACACAAACGTTCTGGCATTCTGCTGGGCTTGATTTCCTCAGTATTTCCTTTTTCCCATTTTCCTGATATGTATATACATGATACATAATGTTTACATTGAATTTGAGTATTTTGTGCACATATATTAAATCAAAATTACAAATCCTTCTTCATTATTTCTTAAAAATAATAAATTCCTAACATTATACATACATAACTGGTCTTTGAGGAAGCACAACTCACCTTTTCCCCCCATTTTATTGATATGTATAAGTGCAAATTTTAAGGTTTACAATGAAGTTTAGCATTTTGTGCACCTACATATCTTGTCAAGGTGACAAGGACTTTCCCATTCTCCTTTTGTCCCTCTCCCTGCCCATCCCTCCCTCCGTCCCCGCCCTACCCCCCCTCCCCCTTCACTTTGTTTTTCGTTTTAAGTTCCATAAGAGTTGTGATCTGGGTTTCTCATATCAGAGAGACCATTCGATGTTTCACCTTATGCTTCTGACTTACTTCACTAAGCACGATGTTCTCAAGTTTCTTCCATTTGCCTGTAAAAGCCTCCACGCTGTTGGACTTTATAGATGCATAGTATTCCATTGTGTATAAATACCACAATTTGTGTATCCACTGGTCTGTTGATGGGTATTTTGGTGACTTCCATATTTTAGCTATTGTTAGTTGTGCTGCTATGAACATGGGTATACATGTACCTCTGTTATGTGCTGTTTTGGCCTCTTTTGGATATATTCCCAGGAGGGGTGTCGCTGGATCAAAGGGGATATTTATTTCCAGTCTTTTGAGAGTTCTCCATACTGCTTTCCAAAGTGGTTGTACGAATTTACATTCCCACCAACAGTGCAGGAGGGTTCCTTTCTCCCCACAGCCTCGCAGGCACTGATTGCTATTTGACTTGTTGATATAGGCCATTCTCTCTGGGGTGAGATGGTATGTTAGTGTTGTTTTGATTTGCATCTCTCTTATGGCTAGAGATGTTGAACATCTTTTCATGTATCTATTGGCCATTTGAACTTCGTGAGTGAACTGCCTCTTCATTTCATTTGCCCGCTTTTCAATAGGATCCTTTATTTTGGTTGGCTTACTTTTCTTCAGCTCCCTGTATATTCTAGTTATGAGCTTCCTGTCTGAGTTGTTGGTGGTGAATATTTTTTCCCAGTCTGTTGGTTCTCTTTTTACATTGTTGATAATTTCCTTTGCTGTACAGAAGCTTTTTAATTTGACAAGATCCCATTTGTTAATAATGGGGATAATTTCTTTTGTTCTTGGTGTCTCATCAAGGAAGTCTTTGCCTACCCCTATGTCTTTTAGATATTTGCATAATTTGTCTTCTAGGAGGTTCAGTGTTTCACTTTGAATGTCTAGGTCTTTGATCCACTTTGATTTGATTTGGTGCATGGTGATAGGTGTGTGACTAGATTCCTTCTTCTGTATGTGGATGTCCAGTTTTCCCAGCACCATTTGTTAAACAGGCTGTCCTTTTTCCATTGTATGCATTTGGCCCCTTTGTCAAAGATTAAGTGATTGAGGGTATTTGGGTTTGTCTCTGCGTCTTCAATTCTGTTCCACTGGTCTATCTGTCTATTTTTGTGCCAGTACCAAATTGTTTTTACAACTATTGCTTTATAGTACAGCCTGATGTCTGGAACTGTAATGCCTCCTGCCTTGGTCTTGTTGCTCAGGATTGCTTTGGCTATTCTTGGTCTCTTTTGGTTCCATGTGAATTTAAGAATTGAGCACAACTAACCTTTGCCCAAACTGTACTTGAAGTATTCTCTCTCTCTTTCTTTCCCTCTCCCTCTCCCCCTGCCTCTTTGTCAAGCTAGGGGTGGAACCCCAAGGTCTCATGAATGTCAGGCTAGTGCTCAGCCACTGAGTCATATCCTCAGCTTGTGTCATCCTTTAAAGGGGTAGAATGCTCCTTCAGGGAGTGAGCTGTTCCTTCTCCACTTCTGCAATCATCGTACATCATCGTCTCTGCCTTTCTCTGCATCTATAAACTTGTAGTGTCCCTATCAGCTCATTTTGCTAGAGTTCAGCCAATAGAAGGCAGTAGGGGACATCAGGGGCAGGAGACGGGGCACTTCTCCTGGGCCCTTCGTGCTTCCATTTTGGGATCGGCAATATCTTTTCATGACCACAGCCCCTTTGGGGGAGACTCTTCTAACTGGCCCCTGGAAATCACTGGACTTTAAGACACTGAGCCCCACCACTGATTTCCCTTTGGACCACGGTTGCTAAGAACTTTCCCCTGCTTCTGGCCTCTGGGTGCCCCAACCATAACCCAACTAGCCTCTCTACAGGAGCCCCTGATTAAAGAGACTTCTGCTGGACTAGCTGAAAGTTTTCTATTTTCTGCTGGGACTTTGCGTGACAGATGTAATTATAATAAATTTCAATATTTCCCAAGCAACCCATTTCCTCCTACCAGTCATGCTCTTGGTTTAATAAAATAGTTTTCTTCATTAAGAAAGTTCTGGAGACTTTCCAGCTGGCACATGTGGCTTTTGCAAGGTCATGATGATAATTGCGTTAAAGGAAATAATCATTTTTTATATTATATGGAAGCAAGATTGAGAAACCTAGCAAAGGCAATGCAATCCTTGCTCATGGCTTGATGTGCTGAGAAATGGGAGAAGGGGTAAGTCTGAGGCAGTCACCACAGAGTTGGCAGGATTGACCTATCAGAAGGTCATGTTGCTATCATGTAATTGCTTTCTTGCCATTCTTATGACAAAGTACTAAGTATTTATTTGTTTAGCATATACTAATACTTATCCCCCAGCCAAGACTTGGGAGCCTCTGTGAGGTGTATTCTCAACCTTTCCCTCAATCTTGCAAATAAGGGAAATAAAGTTGCTCACCAAAACTGAATGTGTGTGTGTGTGTGTGTGTGTGTGTGTGTGTGTGCGCGTGCGCGCACGCGCGCACGCATCTGTGTTGGTTACTGGGAATAGGGCACAGGACCTTTATACTGAGTTGTATCCTTGGCCTATTTTAGTTTGTTTGTTTGTTTGTTTTGAGACAGGGTTTTTCTCAGCAGTCCAGGCTGGTCCTGACCTGAACTCACCATGTAGTGTAGCTTGGGCTGGCCTCGAACTCACAGCAATTCTCCTGCCTTGGCCTCCTGAGTACTGGGATTCCAGGTGTGTTCCACCACACCTGTCTTATGTGGTGGGGAGGATTCAAGCCCAGGGCTTTACACGTTCTACCAAGTGTTTTAACTGCTGAACTGTGCTCCCAGTCTTTATGTTTGATTTTGAGACAGTCTCACTAAGTCGCGAAGTTGCCCAGGCTTCACTCAAATTTGCAATCCTCTTGCCTCAGCTTCCTAGATGTCTGGGATTGTAGGTCTGTGCCACCAGGACCAGCTAAGAGTTCATTTTAAATTATTTGTTTGGGATCATAACATAAAAATGCAAAGTCCACCTAAAAACACAAAGACTCTTAGGAACTGTGGCACAATCCTTGAGTGGGACTGAGTATGTCAAATTATCGGAAGATAAAGGGCCTATCAGAAGAGGCCAGCAAATGTTGATGAGCAAGGCTGAATTCAGGGGACCCCATGAACATGAAGCACCCGGAGGAAGATCAAGCTTACACAGCTCCGTCCTGATATCCCTACTGTAAGTCAAACATCGCAGCTTATCTCAGCCTGGAGCCATTAAGTAATCAATTCTTCTAGTTCCCTGTGCTCACCAAGAAACAGTTTTAGAGTAATGATTTTCTTAGTTTAAAAGCAATACATGGTTATAACAGTAACAGCAGAAAACACGGGCCAAACCCAGGGTTGCCATTAATGCCTTGACACATGATAGTCAAGCCATTTCTGACACAAGTAAGTACACAGACACACTTATTAATGGACATAGAGTCATCTCATCTGTACACAGAGGCTTTTTTCCCTGCTTGTTATTCATTTAGTAATGAATAATGAACATCTTTTCTGTGTCAACAAATACACCTCTTCTATAGCAGAATAATGGATGGATGCATTGTTTTATATGTGAGGCAATTCTGTAATTTACTTAGCTGGCACTCTAATGTAACACATTTCTGCCATTTCTGTCATTTTGCAATTATCAGCAGCAGTGTTGGAATCATCCTTGTAGCAAAGCTTTGCCCTCAGATTCTGGTTTCTCTTAAGATTTCCAAAGAGCGTGGAGATTCCAAAATGTTTTGAAAGAGACTATCACAATTTTCCGAGTATTTGCCAATTTTGTGTGGGGGTAGGGAGCACTGTGGATTCCTTCACACTGACCTATACTCCCAGACCTATTTATGTATTTTTTTTAAATTTTGAGACAGGGTCTCACTAAGTCATTAAATTGTGCAGGCAGAGTAATCTTCCTGCTTCAGCCTCCCAGAGTCCTGGGATAACAGGCCTGTGTCATTGGGCCTGACTTGCCACTTTTTATAAGTAAAAGACCATTAAGCTATCATTTTAATTTATGTTTTCCTCATCATTAGTGAACCTGAACATGTTAATGAACTTATTAGACATTTAAATTATCTACCTATTTATATTATTTTTTCTTCCTAGAATTAGAATATCTGCCTCATCTTACTCATTTATAGAAGTCTTTATATTAATAGAGATATAGATTTTTGTAATATATATTATAAGTATTTTTTGTTCTTTGCTTTTTACTACAGTATGGTATTTTCTTTCAAGCTCAAGGTCAGCAATGAATTTGACTTCAAACAACAGATAATCCAGTTCAATTTACTTGGCTTCCAGGAACAATAAACAAGTGGGATTGTTATCTTAATTAGCAAGCATCTCAAAAAGTGGCAGCTGCTAAAACTGATTCAGACGATTGACAGTGAGAGGGCTCTCCTACCTACCCTTTCTAGACCTTCACCTTGCAATCACTATATTGCCACTCTAGCACTGGCCATCAAGTCTGGGTTCCAGGCAAAAGAAGAGAAATAACAGCTGACTCCTGCTTATGTATACCATTGGCCTGAACTGGTCACATGGCCACTTCTGACAGTAAGGGAGAAACAGACAAGGATGAAGGGCAGAGACCATTAAGGGAGCAAATCTACCCACGAGACTAGTTTTAAGATATTATATAATTGCACTGTTCTGTACTGATTTCCTTGGTCTATTTATTTCTGTTCCAGTAGACTTTGTCTGTATCTTCTTCTATTATGTTTACAGCTTCATGGTAACATGATGTAGAAGTCACCCTTCTATCCCCAGATCCTTGGCTATCTGTCTCCAAATCATTGTTGAACTTCTTCACCGATTCACAATATCCTCAGTGCTCACTAGGCTGTGGGATACACACAAGTCCGTTGGGTACTCCCTCTCCTGTACCGTGGATCTAGTTTTCTACTCAGTCCCTTGATTCACATAACTTATCCTGCACTTCACCAGTGCAGAGCACGTCCTCTGAATACTGCACCCTCTAAAATGTCTTGGTCTTTTTCAAATGTCTGCTGTGCAGATGAATTGTGAACCATTCTGCTAAGTCCTAAAGATGGTCATATTTGAATTTCAGCAAGAATTACAGTCCATTGATTAGTTCAGGGAGAAGAATTAACAACCTTTACAGTTAAGAATTCAAGATTTGGTGTAGCCAAGTGTCCTTGTATATGGTAGTTAAGTATTGTGATCTGATGTCATGGAGTGCCATTCTCTTTTCTCTGCTTTGCATTTTAATGAGATAAAGAAATGTGTATAAATATAAAGATTTCAGTACGATTTATTTCATAGCTGGCTACTTTCCTGGACTCCTAAAAAGTATTTGTTTATTTTTTTTTGTTTATTTACTTATTGGTACTGGGGAATGGACCCAGGACATTAAAACTGAGTGACAACTCTACTCCTGTTTCATTTATTTATTTATTTGCTTACTTACTTACATATTTTGAGTCAGAGCCTCACTAAGTTGCGCAGGTGAGACATAAAGTTGTAATCCTGCCTCAGCCTCCCTCAGTGGTGATATTACAGGCATGTGCCACCACACCCTACCCTTTCTTTTTTTCATCTACTTAGTCTTCCAGAGCCTCAAAGAGGGGTGTCACCATCAGCTTTCTGATTGTCACAGGGTTCCCCACTATGGTTCTAGTACCATAGTTTTTGTTGCCCTGTATGCAATTAATATCACCTTGTGAGTCTAATTAATGTGATTTTTCCCCCAAAGGCAAACGTGCTTGTGCTCTGCTAACCAAAGCTGATCTCAGTGATGGCCACATGCAGTGAGCCCATGTGGTGTGACATAAGCCGTCTTAGAGGTTCTCATCTGTCATTTGGGATGGCAATTTTTTTCTCCATCCTCAGATAAGTAATAGCTCACCTTTTACTCTAAATGTTCTTATAATAGAAAACAATATAATTCAAAGTTCCTGATTTCATTTTGGACCTTAACAGGACACCCAGCATGACAGCTGCAACAGCATCGGGAGAGAGAGCAGCAAACAGAGTTGCAGGAGAGAGGAGTCGGGATATCCTGGGTTGCAGATCAGGTGATGCTATGGACAAATCTAAAAATCCTCCCCCCCCCCAAAGTCTCATGTCTTGGAAAGCCATCGGATCACAGTGGCACTACACTTATCGGTGTATTATTCTGTTGATGACTTCATGTGCTATTGGGAGATGGGGCCTGACTGAAGACATAGGTTACTGGAGACATGGCCTGCAAGAATATATTCTTATCCTCACATCCTTTCTTGTCTCTTTGATAGGATGAACAGTTTCCTGTGCCAGATGTTCTGCCATTTCTTTTTCTGCCTTGAAGCCAGACAACCATGCATGGACTGAGACTTCTGAAACTGTAAGCCAAAACCAACCTCTCCTCCTTTAAGTCATGATTGTTGAGTATTGCGGTTCCATAGTGGGAAAAGGAGTAAGGCAAGTGAACTATGCAAAAATGCAGTTCCTATTGGGTGAAATAGTTGGGTTACAGGTGACTATCTTTGGGCCTGGTGGTGACACCAGTCAATCTGCTTTGGCCAAGATAAATGGGTCAGATGACTGAGGCACAGAAATCTCTGCAACTGGAACAGCCCATGGCCATTTTTCTCAGAAGCTGGAGATGTGACTGGCATACACATCCTCACATCACATCATGGGTCCCTCCACTATACACATTTCCCTTAACTGTGGCACATTGGGCTACCCAGTTACTTCCAGGGAAATTGGATATAAGGTCGCATGTGGTCTGAAGTCAGGAGTCATGGTAGACCTGCTGTTGTGTCTATAATTAAGTGAATTGAGCGAAATCCTCTCGGGGACATGAGGATAAGATGCAAGATCCAAGGGCACTCTCATTTCCATAGTCATGCGACTCCCAGAGGCAACCAAATAAGGATACATATACAGCGGGCTTGAAATAGTAAACCTCATTCAACTCTACATCAGTCTATTTTGGTTTCTCAACTCTACCAAACCAGGATGTGCTTTGCAGACTGCATTTTTTCTTCCTAATTGATTGGAATGAAGTAGATTATTCATGACCATCTTGCCCCAGCCCCAACCCCAACTCAGCAAATAGCTATCTTTGTTCTCCCTTAGAATATGAAGAATAGCTCTAAACTTTACATGAGAAAGCTGATTTTTGGTCTAAGTAACCGTTCTACTCACTTCATGAAATCTGGTCTTTATTATTCAGACCACCCTTTGGTCAAATCGACCACAGACAGGCGGCATCACTGAAGTTTAGATCTGACCATGAGCTCCAGGAGGGAGAGGAAGAAGTGCTGTCTGACTTCTAAGTGGAATAGCCATTTTCTCCAAACTTGACCAAAACTGTAGAGTTTCGGGGTGAATCCTCATGATCAATCAGTTCATTATTTTCTCAAAATATATTCTAAGGTGCAAAGCCCATGAGATGCCCCTAAACAAGGGTGTTTCTGGTCAAATAATTAGAGAATTACTTTTCCTGTGCCCTCCTCTTGAAGATGTTAACAAGCTCTAGGGTAAAACCTTGGCAGATTTTGTTCACCAAACTTACTTGATCGTAAAATATCTCTCTCTCTCTCTCTCTCTCTCTCTCTCTCTGTGTGTGTGTGTGTGTGTGTGTGTGTGTGTGTGTGTGTGCGTCCAGGTAACAGCAGCTTCTAGAATTGGCATGCCATTAAGCATATAAGATATGATTGAAAAACATTGTGAATGTTTAAATTTTTAAAATGTATTACAGTAAAAGACACATTACTATTAATCTCTCTTCAAATATTCTCCCTGAACCCACTTATTCCATCATTCTTGCCACTTTCTGAGGCAGTTCTGGGAATCCTTCTCTGTGAGGGTCTTGAGTTGCACTGTCATGTCTGCCTCAATGTCTTGAATACATTCAAAACCTTTACATTCACTTTTGATGGTAATTTTGACTTTGGGATATGGTGCCAGGTGAATAACGCAGATGAGGACACACTTTGCTGGTTCCATGCACCTGCCTTCCTGCAGGATTGCACTCATCAGCAGCATTCACTGAATTTTAGATGATATCTTATAAAGACATTCACAAATGAGGATTTCCAGAACTGCATCAGAAAGTGGCGAGAATGGTGTGCTTTGTTTGAAACCAGGGAGAGTAGTCTGAGGGGGATTAGTGATAATGTGTCCTTTATTGTCATACATTTAAAAATATAAACATCAGTATTTATTTCCAACCCCTTGTAGTTGGAAAGAGTGCCCATCCACGTAAGCCTTCCCTCAACTCACAGAGAAAGAAAACGCAGCCCATATTGGGAGACAGGGAGCCAAGCCGATTCCTGTTACTGGCAGGGTTGGGAACTAACCCTGGTTTCCAGACAACTGGTCCAGACTCCCTCAGTCACCTTGAAAGAGCCATCATTCATGCTGATAGCTCTGATGTTTCCCCTCACACATCATTTTCACTGTCTGGAATCTGAGGTTGCATTTATTTATAATGCACTCAGCAATGAATCCATCAAATGCTTTGAATGCTTTAAAAAGGGCAAGGGACCCTCTACAGTTGACCTAAATAAAGCACTATCGTCTAGGTAGCACGTAATTTACTGGAGTGTGAAACATTTTATCAGACTCTATAATCACATTCTAAGAGGTTATTACTCAGTTGGCAAGAATAAATCAAAAGTGTCAAAACTCAGCAAAATATTTCTAAAATGTAAGTATACGACCCAGTGACAAGTAATCGTAGTCATTTCTCTGGTAGTTTAGAGAGAAATAGTTGGGGAGCCAAAACTATAAAAATGTATCCAAAGGCTGTGTGTGTGTGTGTGTGTGTGTGTGTGTGTGTGTGTATTCAAATCATGTAAGTCCAAGTGGTTTGAACATGTTGACACCCTTCAGAAACAAAAAATTCTGATTTATTCTCTTAATTCCAAAGGTATGTTGGATCTATATAAATTTTTGGGATTTTTAAACTATATAATTGGTATAATTTAGAGACTCTAGCTCTATATACTGTGGAACTTCTCTAGAGGATTTTCTTTGTGTCTTCTACACTTACGATATAAGATATACTCCCAACAGTTAGGATACTTAACATTATTTCTAGCCTCCCCCCCTTTTTTTTGGAGACAGGGACTCACTCTGTAGCCCGGGCTATTCCTAAACTCACTGTGTAGTCCAGGCTGACCTTGAACTCACGGCAATCCTCCTGCCTCAGCCTCCAGAGTCCTGGGATTACAATTGTGCACCACCTATTTCTGGCCTTTGAATACCAAGGTTTTGTGTTTCCAAAGCCAATTCTAGCTCGGGAGGCAACTTTTGTGCATCAGAAAATGTGTCGCCTTCCCCTAGGGCAGTTGAAGCTGAGCATCACAGCACAAGACTTAATGTTATGGTTTAAATCTAAAATGTCCCCCTAGAAGTAACATGCTTTGGAAAGGTGACTGGAAGGTGAGGTGCTATACTCATCGATGGGTTGACCCATTGACGATTCATGCACTGGTGGAAGGTAGAGTCTGGTTAGATAGGTGGACTGCTGGGGTCATGGCCTGGAAGGATTTATTCTTGTTCCCAGCTTTGTCCTTCTCTGTCTGTCCTTCCTGGCTGTAATGAGATGAACAGTTCCCCCTGTCACACTCTTCTGCCATTGCCTTTCTTGCCATAAAGTTGATGGACCATGCACAGACTGAAACCTTTGAAGCTGTGAGCTAATATAAATCTCTTCTTTATGCTGTGGATGTCGAGTGTTGTGTGCTTCAATTATTAAGTGACGAAGACACCCAACTAGCAGAATGTAGACTGGGTTCTGGCCTCTACCTCCCTCCCACTGCCTAAGGAAGCCTCAAGCAAAAGATAAGCAGTACAAGAATGGCAAGGGCTCTATCTGGTCCCTCCCTCTTCTGCTGCCTCCACCCCTGTAAGACTGAGCCAATTCCCAAGCGGACCTGGCCTTCTTCTTGACCTGAATCAGCACACACTTGTGGACCTGGGCTTTCTCATGGGCCTTGGGACTCAGCATCAGAGTCTGCCTGGACTTGTTCCGATGTTTCAGGCATGATAACTGAGCCCCTGACCCAACCCATGTTTTATTTATTTTGCTTTGAAATTGGGTTTGTGACTTGGAATTACTAGTTTCCAGCCATAGATCTTTAGTTATGCCTAGGGCATGAGACTCTGCTTCCCTTGGACAACCCTTTTGTCTCAGTTATTTTTTCATTGCTGGGACAGAATACCTGACATTCACAACTTAAAAGAGGAAAGATTTATTTTAGCACACAGTTTCAGGTTACAGTCCACTCATGGGTGGCTGGTAACAGAGGAAGCACATGGCAGACGCTTAGCTGTTCACAGCATGGCAGATGGAAGCCAAGTGAAGGAGGAAGGGCAGAACTACGCTATTCTCTTCCAGGTCATGTCCCAGTGATCCACCCCTTCTTGGTCAACCTCAGTGTTGCACCCCTTACAGGTTAAGCTCCAGTGATCTGCCCCTTCCAGGTCACATGCCCAGTAATGTGCCACACAAACATAATCTGCAGCGTGCTCCTAATCCACCACATACCTATAATCTCTAGTCTACCTCATGCCTGTCTTCCACTACACATCTGTAATCCATCCCTCCCAACCAGGCCCCATCTTTTAACAGCACATAGAATCTACAACATTCAAGTACATAAGGCTCTGGGGGGATATCCCTGATCCAAACCACAGCACTCCTGGTGACACTAGAATTCCTGCCTGGATTCGGAACTCTTACTCCTCCCACTGATTCCGTGACTCCTTGTTATCTACTTATAACTCTTACCTCAACTCACAAACAGACTGCAAGGCTAAAAGTCTCTCTGGCCATGACCTACAGCATGAGCTGTGTCCCCCAGGGCAAGCCTAATTGCTCTGGGTTGTTGGCTCGTGCCTCAGTTGCCCAGATCAGTTCTAGGAACTAGCCTATGCCTGATGCATATCCTCTACAGTCTAAGCTGGGGCAATTCAGGGTCAGTATGAGTGCAGCCCAATCTCTTAGGCCCTCTGTATCCTCAAGTGTAATCGTAGTTGATGTGCAGAAGAGAGGTTTGAAGTGCTACAGACTTTGTGAGCAAGAAGGAATCATATGTGTGAAGGTGGAAAGTAGAAGACATATAGTCAGAACAAATACCAAAAACAAAAGTTGAAACAAAAAGACAGTTTGATGAAAGTTGCACTGTATTAGTTAATTTTCTATTTCCATAATATAATACCCAACGCCTGCTACTTAAAGAGAAAAGGTTTAATCGGTCCCATGGTTTCAGAATATGTGGCCCATGGTCAAACAGTTCCAGGGCAGAAACATAACAGGGGTAGGTCATGGTAGAGCAAAGCTTCTCAGCTCATGGCAGTCGGGAAGCAAAACACTGGAACAGTGTCAGAAAGGAAGGGACAAGGGACCGGATGTGGACCCCCTGGCCTCAGGATACATACAGGATGGCATTTTAAACTTACTAGTCATGGAGTCCTACTCCCTCCCCCCCACATACCCAGAGGCTTCAATACCTGCCATCCACATGTGTGGTATAAAGAACTACAACTTCCTCTCAACCCCTATCCTTCCCTCGAAAACAGAACATGGACCTTGAAGAGGGGGACAACAAAGAGGAGAAGAATCCCAGGCACAAAGATACACAGACGCCAGCCGGAGAGGAGAGGAATAATTCTTCTTCACATTAAGGATTCCCTTCCCCAGGCGTCTAACTACTCCACCCCATCCCGCAGCTAATTAAGACCTCATATTAGATCCCTGGTGAGCTTTGCACAGCAAGTTGTTTTGTAAACTCAAACACTGGTTTGGAAGGTGAACAATTCTGTACCGAAGAATGAAAGACTCTCACGCACCAGTAAAAGGGAAAGAGGTATTTCAGGTATCTTCCTCAAAACTAGCTTTGACTAAAATGTTTTTTCTACTTGCCATAATGACTGGTCTCCTTTGATGTGGCCAGGTAGAGAGTTAAAGGATGACCTTAGACTATGGCTTCTGAGGGGCTGCTGACACCACCTCGTGATCTGCCCAGACACACCCAGAAATATGCTTCACTTTTTGCCTGGGTGGCTCCCAAACCAACAAATGCAATCAAGTTTAATAACAGCACTTACTTCAAGGTCATAGAAAGTCAAGGGTCATAGAACTATAAAGTCTAACAAACAAAAGATTGTGCCTCTTTACTCGTAAGAGTAAATCCAGCACCTAAGACCACAAAAGATGCTCAGCAAATATGTGTCGTTTGAATGAGAAATAAAGTCAATCTAAATATAGTATTTGACCAAGGAAAGGTATTAACGGTATATGTGGTCACTCACTCTCATTGTACAGCAGGTAGAAGCTGTTTTTAAATCACTGTATAGTTTCTAATCTGTACTACATTAGATTAGGAGGAAAATTAATATACATAATAGGCATTTACTGATAGAAGTGGTTGATAGCACAAATTTTAATAGTAAATGAGAGTGTAACATACCTACTTATGTATAATATTAATAATTCACAGATGGAAATACATTTCATTTGTGAACGTTAAAGGGCTTTTCTACTACAGGATACACACAAAACTACAGATAATGACACTTTACACCACCAAAATATTTGATTGTTCACACAACACTTGAACATACGTTATCATGTTTGATCCTCACTAGAGACAGGAAGGTGGCTAAGGAAATTATGTGCATTACTCTTTTGTAAGAACATACTCACCGGCTTATGAAATATAATGGCTGTGATCATTAACAATAACAACTCAGCTAATAGCAGAGAAAGAGCTAGCAAAGATACGCTCTTAAATAAAGAAAGAAGGAGAGGAAGTATCTATAATGGCAACTCTCATTTACTGTGATGTAGGCAGACATCATTCAACCTGGGACAGTTACGGAATAAGATTCTAAAGGTAAATAATGAAATACCAGAAGTGAGCAACGAACCTCCAGCTCTATAAATCCGCCTTCAGCTCACTTAAGAGGAATTATTGCCACCCTTCCCATTTCTACTGCACTATTGATTGTAGGAGGGCACTTCGAAGAGGCTGTAGCTCTGGGGATCCAGAGCAGACACAGGGAGGGATCCAAGCGGCCCTGCAGCAGCCAACTGGAGGAAGCAAGCACCACATGGGCTCCCTAGCCAGCCCAGCCTTTCTCCTGTCACATCAAGCTTTTCAATCATCTTGCTTTCCAGGAATGTTATTGCTGGGTACTCTGCCTCAGGGTTCAGTGAGTTACCCTAGAAACCTAGACAATATTGCTATTTAAACCAGAAAGCCCATTTTTAAAAATAAAGTGATACATTTTTAAAGTTTTTGTATAAAACTTTTTATAACATTAGAGAAATATGTTAAAATAATATTTCGGTCAACATTTTACTCATTAAGGCAGGAAGTAGAAATATAATAGAAAAATTCAACCTCCACCCTGTTTCCCTTGAAGTAACTAACCTCTGTTGGTAAGTAATTCAGCGAGTATCCAGCAGACTGTTTTCTTCCTGTTCATGAATTTGAAGACCTACCTCTGCACTATACTTTTGACAACTATTTGATTCTCTCCATTGTCTTGGTTTCTTTTACATTGCTGTGACTCAATGCCTGGCATCCACAACTTAAGGAGGGAAGACTTATTGTAGCTTGCAGTTTCAGAAGGTCATAGTCCAGTCACAGGTGGGCAGCTGGAAAATGATGGAAGGGCAGGAAAACATGGCAGGGCTGGAGCAGAGAAAGGGCCAGAGCCAGAGCTCCAGCAACAGAGATCTTCACAGCATGTGAACAGAGAATAGAGAGGCTGGGAGGAAGGGTGGAACCAGCACACGCCCCTCCCTGGTCAAACCCCAGCCATCTGCCCCTTCCAGCCAGGCCCCACCTCCAAACCCTACACAGTATCCATAGAAACATGAGGCTTTTGTGGAACACTCTAAATCCAAACCACCACATCCATAAATTCAGAAAGACTAACTTATTTCAGCTCACAAGCTGTTAGGGGCCAGAGTCAATATTCAAGAGCAGGCCAGTATTTCTGCCAGTTGTTTCAGCGAGCATCAGTGAGAGTGACTTGGCCAATATTTGATCCTTATCAGTTTTTAAAAAATAATTTAATAATTTAAACATGAAATAATTGAAGCTTCAAAGAAATGTTTTAAAACTTGATGGGCAGAAAGACACTAGTTAACCCTAAGACTACCAAAATTCTGGGAACCATCATGCTAACAGATTTCTAGCTGTCCTATTTTAAAATAAAATCCGGAGGGGCCACAAAGTTTAAAATCTGAACACGGTCAGATGCATCACTGGTATGGACTTTCAGCTGACTCAAACAAATACCAAAATAGCAATAGCGTCTGTTTCGGAGAAACTTGCTTTCCCAGCAGCCTCTGTTCTGCAGCAAGACATTTGTATCACATTTTCCTAAAAGGGAATCGTGCTTGCATTGAAATGTCAGGCTGCTGCCGTCTCATGAAACCCTGGAGCTCTGCAACTTTCTAATCTCTGGTTTCCGTGCTTGGAAATGCTCAGTCTTGTCCTTTCAGAATCAATTCCCCATCCCCTGGCCAAAAGACTGTACTCTGAATGTTTGCAAGTTACCTGTCTGGAACTTGAATTATGCATTCCCATAGAAACAAGTCTATGGGCTTTTGAAACTCCCAAAGCAGGCCAGTAGATTAGATGGCTCTTGAAGTACCTAAATGTGTACACTGTGGAAATGTGGGAGCTTGGGCAATACTGTCTTTTTAAAAATGTTTTCTCTGAGCTGCTGGGATGCTTGGAATGTGGCCCTAATCTTAAGGCCAGGAACGCCCATCCTTGTGGTTTCACAGGCATCTGAGGCTCTAGAAACATCATCTCCCAGGGTTTGGCAGAGTGAGCCACAGGGAAGGTATCGGGGGACTGGTCAGACACAGGGTTGCACCCCTCCTCCCCGAGTGCCCACTTCAAGGAGTTTTTGCGCTCCTTTCTGTGGGGTGTATGCAACAAGGATCCTCACGATGCAAGGTGTTTACCTAAGTCTCAAGGGGATCCACAGGCTTGCTTTAGTTTTTTCAGTCCTGTGTATATTGGGAAAATGAGCTCTCAAGTAGAAATGAGAACAGTTGTCCTTTTCTTTGGGGAGTTAGAAAGATAAAAGGGATGAGAGCCACATTCTCCAGAACAAAAGCAGACAGGGTCCCACCGGGTTTGCAGTTGCTCTCAGAGTGGATGTAGGTGCTGGACTATAGGATGCTGCAGCTTCTCTAGATTTAAGGATGTATTTCCTCCCTTTTGTTTCTTGTAGAAAATAGTAAAATAATCCTTAAAAAGTTTTGGTGCTGTTTTGGGGAGTCAGCAAAAAGGTGCAGAAGACTGTACTTGTAGAAATGAAAATTCTCAGGGCCTACTGACTTAAAAACTCTGGGAGTGATGCCTGGAGATATGCAGCCACCAAGCCCTTCCGGTTGACTCTAATGGTCAGAGTCAGGTTTGGGAACAACCAGCACAGTGGACAGGGAAGGACCTGCTCTTAAATCTAGATTCCGGCTCCTAACAGCTTGTGAGTAGAGCAAGTTACTCTTTCTGAGTCTATGGAGAAAATTAAACAGCATGTATTTGTTGCACTTTATACAATGATAAATATTGTTAATCAGCTTTGTATCACGATAACAAAATACCTGAGATAATTAACTTTTTTGTGCATGGTATTAAGAGCTTGAATCCAAGGCTTTCATACTGAGTTCAAGCTCCAGCCCCTTTTATTTTTTTAATTTTGAGACAAGGTCACACTAAGTCACTAAGTTGCCCAGACTGGGCTTGAACATGTGCTTCCCCTGCCTCAGCCTTCTAGAGTGATGGAATTACAGGCATGCATCATCACGCAGGCTGCTTTTTAAAGAGAAAAGGTTTATTTTGGCTCACAGTTTTGGAGGGTTCAGTCCATGATCAGCTTGCCCTGTTGCTTTTAGGACTATGGTGAGGTAGCACATTGTAGAAGGAGTTTGTGGTGGAGTGAAACCACTTATATGACCAAGGGGGCAAAGATAGAAGAAAGAGGCCCAGATCTCACAATCCCTTGAGGGCACACGTCAAGCACCCATGTGCCTCTCACTGGCTTTACCTCTCAAAGGTTTTACCACTTCTCAATATTACCACCCTGGGGCTCAAACCTTGGGAGAGATATTCAACATTGATACTATAGCAAGAACATACAGGAAACACCCAATAAATGTTAGTAGTTATGTCCATTACTATGTATGAGGGGCAAGAAAAAGTGTAAATATTTATTCAAGACCCTCAGCAACTAAGCACAACATTTACCAGATCAGAGGGCCTTTTCAGATTCTGACAATGGGTTTGCAAAGAACCTGAAGGTCAAATACATTAGGTGTGGTCTCATCCATACAGAAGCAGAACAGTAGCTCCCCATCCCGGCTGCTCATCAGAACCCTCAGGGACCTTTTAAACTCTACCCTTTCCTGAACCTGCAGAGCCACTAGCTCCAGTGGTAGAATCTGGGCATCTGTAATGTGTAAAACCTCCACAGGCAAAGCTGAAAAGAAAAAAAAAGCTACTGGAATCAAAAGTGGCAAAATTAGAGCTAACATTTATTAAGGGTTTGTGGTTTTTTACTTCTTTACATATATTGCTTAATTTAATTCACACAGCAACCCCATGAGGTAGGTTTTACTTGTTCCTTAACAAATGAAGAAACTGAGGTAGAGGCTAAGTAATTTAGTTCAAAAAGCTAAAATGGGTTTTAGGGGCAGGACTTAGATTTGAGCTGTTAGGTGTGTGTACGTATGGATATCTTTACTTATTTTGAGAGTGTTCTGCTCTGCAACCCAGACTGATCCTGAACTCACTTTGTGGCCCAAGCTAGCCCTGGAGTCACAGCATTTCTACTGCCTCAGCCTACCCAGTGTTGGGATTACAGGCGTGTGCCAGCACACCACCAGGTATATTGAACAGATGCAAAAACTATTGCATTTATTTACTCATTCATCTGACATGTAAGTATCACGAATACCCAGGCAATGCGACGGGATCTGGGGAATATAATATCGAACACAGATGCCCATCCCTACCCTCAGGAAGCCCAGGCCGGAGTGGTCAGCAGACTACAACAAGCAGGCAGATGGGCCTCTTCGTTTTTAAAAAGATGATGTGCTGTGTTTCTGAGATGCTGAAAAGATTTTCTACCGACTGTTAGCCGCCTCCTCTGGGTGACCACTGAGGGGCTCCATCGCTGGGGTACACCGGCCTGCCTGTCAGGCCTGCCTGCCCGCTGCCACCGCTCCCAGCAGCTTGGAACGGCCGGCCGTGCGGCCCAAGGCAGCGAGGCTTTCGGACGGCCTGGGCCCTCTGCACCGGGGATCATCTTACTAGCCAGCCACCCGTGGGTCGGCCCACGAAGTCGGGGCAAGGAGAGGTTCCCGGCCATCCGGCAGGGGCTGTCTTTCAGGGATAAGGTCTGTGTCCCCTAAGTGACAGCGGTGAGGAAATGGCTCGGGGAAATACACAGAAAAGGCTGGGAACCGTGGGAAGTTAGCGGGGCCAAGTCTCCGGAGACAGGGCAACGCTGGCCCGGAAGCGGGCCCCCGGGTCTCAATTCCGGCTGCCCAGGGCTGCGGGCGCCATCTGCGGCCCCTCACTGCCCCCTAGAGTCGGGACGGAGCATTCTTCCAAGTACACGGAGTTACCAAAGTCCCGGAGAAGGCGAGGCGATCCTGCGCGGGCGACCGCCGTGGAAACCAGCGCCCCGGCGCCAAGCTGAGGACCGCTCCGAAAGCCGTCCCACCCACCCGGCCAGCGGCGGGAGGGAGGAAGTGGGGAAGGCGGCCGCGCTCCGGGCCCGTCTTCAGGTTGCACAAGCGCCGGCCGCGCGGAACCTCGCTCCTCCGCCTCGCGCCGGCTTCCGCCCGGACCCACTTGGTGCAGCACTCCGCAGCGCACGCTGCCCATGGAGGCCGCGGAGTCGGCGCCCGAGGGGTCCCCCCCTGCGCTCGAGGCTCCGGCGCCCACGGATGACCGGCTGTTCCTGCTGAAAGGTGTGGCGTGGGGAGGGGCAGGGTCAGGGCACGCTCACCGGGGCGTGGGCGCAGAGGCACTCCCGGACACGTTGCGGTCTGACCTTGGCTGGCCTAAGTCGCTTGTCCAGGCAGCACGGGACAGATCCACGGCCCGGCACGGTCGTGTCTCCGTGCCGGCTGTGTTGCACCGTCGTCTCTGCAGGTTTTCTCACGATCTGCCTTTTATAATTACTACCTTCATTTTTCTCCCGGGAGAAATTTCAAGGCATTGTCCTGGGGGTCGGGTGGGGCGGGGAGGGCTTGGAAGGGAGGCAGCCTGCGCCGGTTCGCTGCGCTTTGGCACCTTGCCTCTGGATGACCCCCAGGTTGCTCGGGTTTCACCGTCGCGTTTACCTTTGGCGGGAGTTGTTTCGCCATAATGTCTCAGACTTCAAAGGTAATTGTGAATGTAACATAAAATAGGTGCCAGAAGCTCACCTGTGCACATCTTTTTTAACTTTTTTTTTTTAATGCTTCCTCCCCCAAACTTTTGGCAGGTGGAATTTTCCTCGGTTCTGCTGCTGCAGCGGGAATGCTAGCGGGATTTGTTACGACGTTATCACTGGCAAAAAAGAAAAGCCCTGAATGGTTCAATAAGGTTTGTGACACAGAAATCATTCATAGGATTGTTAGTGTTTACAATAACTGACAGCCCTTTACTTGGGAAAGGAAAGAAAATATTGATGGCTTTTCACATTACTTAAAGAAGGAAACTGGTATATGCCAAATGGATTCAAGAGTACAAGTTGATTGATAGTCTTTTGTTTTAAAATGAAATAACCGTGTGCTTTCTTTATACTGTGTATTTCTGACTCACAGCACGACTTTAAATCTAGGTAATTCATATTAGTAAGAGGACCCAATATTTCATGTATCAGTTAGAAAGAAAAAATGATACCAGTTAAATTCTTGCTAGTGACAAGGAACATCCGTATTTCAGGGATGTTAAAATATTAAAGTTCACTTTAGTGTTGATGTTAAACACAGGTTCCAGGCATTACTGCAGCCCCAGTTGCTAGAAATGAGCCTGGCACTTAGTAGGTGCTTAGTAAATGTTAGTTGATTGACTATATTTAACCTACTCAAGGTAGAAAATCCTTTCTTCACAAGCAAGGTTGAACAATTGTTCTTAATTTTGTTTAACTCATTTCCCTGGTTGATTAAAATTAAAAAATCCTTTCATGCATACTTGCAGTTTAGGTTTTGTCCTCTCAAATTTGGCTTTTTTATTCATAGCTTCATTAGTTCAATGAATGTTTACTTGGTGTTGTTTATGTATTAGGCACAGTACCAGTTAGGTGCAAGGGACTCAAAAGTGAGCAAAACATGTGCCCCTCATGAATCTGTGTCTGGCTTAGCAGGCATATGTGAAATATTCAAACAAGGAACTGTATAATTACAATTTGGATGCTATGAAGAAAAAAACAAAAGGTGAATAATCATAAGCCAGTTGAATTTCTTTTCCAGTTATTTTTTTTACAAATCATACGTAAGCCCAATGAATACTGTAATGACAAGAGACCACGTTTGAAGTGCATTTATATTCCCTCTGAATACACTGAGGACCTCTCTGTAACTAACTATATCACTGCTGTACGCTTTGTGGGTAATTTTTTCTCTGTATTGTAGGATATTTCAGAGTGTTAGGTAATGGCTTAAAAAGAACATTTTGCAGCAGATTGACTGCAGAAGCAGATATGAAAGTCAGCTATCTTTGGTTAAGTTAGGCGTGGAAAAGATTAACAAAAATGTATCTTCACACTGTTTTTGAAAATAGTTATTTTTCACAAAAACTAGGTTTATATTCATAATGGATTTACTATTTTAACATGAGTAACTGAAATGTAGTTTTCTTAGTCTTGATGTCTAATACATTATACACTAAAAAATATAACTCACATAACTGAAAATCTCTGGAGTACAAGAGTAGAAGGATCATGGCACTGGAAAGTTTGAGAATTGCTCTTCTGGATGGTTAAATATAAGTTTCCTCTCCCTTTGGGAAATAATGGAATTAGAACATCACCATTCACTTAGACTCTGAAAAATAAGATGATTTGCAGAACTGTTTCTGGAGTGCACAGTTAAAGAATTATTGAATAAACAGCAGTTTAAAATGATTGGTCAGCGGGAATCAGGAATGATCAAGATGTCTGTATATACTAAAAAATTCCCCCAAATGAATGTAATTATTATGTGTCGCAAACCTATACTAATAAAAGAATATTGCTTAGACGTTGTACTTCAGAGTCACTGGCTCAAGGGAGGTCTTCTTCATATGCATGGTACTAATTACAATACTTAGTGTCTGAGAGCTTGCCATGTGCTAGCTGCACATCTAATGACTTTGTTCATTTAGTTCTTACACAGCCATATGAAATATGATCCCACTAAAGAATGGGAAACTGAGGTACACATGGATTAAGCTACTTGCTTAATGTGAAACTGTCTTTGTTTTTTCTGAGTAATAAATGATACCACTTTTAGTGATATTGTTACATCAATAAACTGTCCACTAGCTTGGGAGTCTTAAATATTCATTGTAAGATAGAGTCAAATTGCAACCCACGAAAATTTTAAAATTGCCAATTTTTTATTGAAGGACTGCCTATGCTATTTTAAGAAGATAATCACCCCCTTAATGTCTGATTTTCGTTATCTTAGTTGAGTTTTGTGTTAGAAAGCTAGGAGTTGAAAAAGGCTGAGTAAACATACATTTTTCTTTGTAATTCCTTGAATAAACAGAAAATTGCAAGCTAAAGTAGCCATGTATTTCACTCTTGAGCTTGACTGATTTATTAACAGACTTAAGATTTAAAAAAAACTTGATACTTTTCATGCATCACTTCAAAAAATGATTTGAGACAAATGAGATTAAATTATGTGTATATTTGGTTAGAACAATTGAAAATACAGAATGTATGATGCTAAATTAACACTAAATTGTACTAATATAAAGTTTACTTATCTATCTAAAATACTTTAATTAAGTGATTTGGCTTATATTAATGTTGCATGGCAAACATCAAATAATTGAATTATTTCAGGACCTGCTTATATAAATAGTAGATAGAAATTGCAAGTTGTCATTCATTCTTTTGACTTTACTATAACTTCTGAGAAGTTATAAAAAAGTCTTTTAAAAAATATAGTGTAAATGTTACAAAAAGTTACTTCTGATATATAACAAAAATATTGTATCATATAAAAAGACATGATAGGGAAAAAGACTAGATTCAATGAACATTCTATTTAAAAATCCATTTGATTTGCATAAAATTAATCCAGGGATTATTTTTTAAGAGATGGAATTGTGAGCTATTTTTCCAGTTGAGTTTTTGACAAGTGAGCAATTAGCACTTGGTAATTCCTCCATATGTAAAATAATAAGTTAATTCTTGTCCCTTCCTTTCTCAGACTATTGGTAAATGTTAGGAGATAAGAAGTACTTGCATCATCAGACAGGGAAGTAGTACATAATCTTTTTTTATCTTAGGGATGCTAAGTACTATAACTGCACTGTGATTTGTTAAATTCAATACATATAAGTTTAAAAAAATAAGGCAGTGAGGGAAAACGTAGCTCTTAGAGAGAGTGAGTGTGTGTGTGTGTGTGTGTGTGTGTGTGACTTCAGTAAACTGCCCACTAGCCTTGCTTGGGAGTCTTAAGTATTCATTGTAACACAGATTCAAGTTGCAACCCAAGAGAACTTTAAAATTACTAATTTTGTATCTGTGTGTATCCATTTGTGGCTCAGTTAAAGATCTTTTAAGGGGCTGAAGACAAAGCTCAATGGTTAAAGTGCTTGCCTATCATGCACAAGGCCCCGGTTCCAACTCCCCATCACCTCATAAGATGGGTGTGGCTCATGCCTGTAATCCTAGCACTCAGAAGGCTGAAACAGGTGTCTTGCTGTGAGTTCAAGGCCATCCTGGACTACAGAGGGAGACATATTTGGTCAAATATCTAATCTCTCATGGATATAAGGAATTTTAATTTATGTTCTAAGATAAAGTTTAGGCCAAGGCACTTAAGTTGATCCTAGTAAAATATATTTGATTAGTGATGCTGCATCTGGATGAAAAAGTAGGTAGATTAAAAGTTTATTTATGGTATCTAGGGAACTATATTGAAATCAGAGCAACATGGGAAAGGAAGAAGATAAAGAGTACATTGTTTTTATCCTAGAAATGGCTAAAGAATGATCTCTTGATGATCTGGTTAGGTTTAAGTTATAAAGTTATCAGTCAGTAAATCCTGAATACTTGCTAGCTGTGTTCATGAGGTGGCTTGGGATGCAGATCAACAAAGCAGAGGCTTTCTTTGCACTGTCACAAAGCAAACGTTCAGAAGAAAAGCTGCTGCTAGGCACAATGCTGCCTGCCTATAATTTCAACTACGCAGGGAGCTGTGGCAAGTTTTCAAATTTGAAGCCAAACTGCAGCTTAGTGCAGCTCTCAAAACAAACAACAATAAAAGAGGTTGGAGGTGTTGTTCGGTTGTAGAGCATTACTGGGTTTGATCTCCAGTAACAACGCCAGAAGGGAAGGTTATACTAAGAAGTAAGTTGAGCATTACATGATATAAAAGAATTGTTCTTAAAAGCAAAAAGGACTTTAGTAAATGGAAATTTCTTTCCAGATGGAAGACTGGATGTTAAAAATCTCTTATCAGATTAGCTCTCTTATCAGATTAGCTAATTAATGCTATTAGAGTGCAAATGGAAATGAATGAAGAATGAAGAAATCTTAATGAAGTATTCTAAGATTTTTCTGGAAAAATTTACAGGCACGGTGCCTTCCATACTCAAATCTCATAGAAGTCATGGGTTACCAAATAGCCAAACAGCTGTTTTGTCCTGGGCTGCTCTGGCCTCCAGTATCATGTAGCTTATGCTGAGTACTGTAATTCATTCCAAAACTCCCCACATGTTTATCCTTTCCAAGCTGGTTTCTTTAGGTAAACCTTTGTGTCTTCATTTCAGGGCAGTATGGCCACAGCTGCCTTGCCGGAGAGTGGGTCCTCCCTTGCCTTGCGAGCTCTGGGCTGGGGCTCACTCTATGCCTGGTGTGGAGTTGGAGTGATCAGCTTTGCAATCTGGAAAGCTTTAGGAGTTCACAGTGTAAGTAACTGCGGTCTAGGAATTACCATCTGATGTTCATTCTACTTCTGCTGTCTCAATTTTCCTTGTTTTCCTATTTGCATGTAGTTTGGTCTCTGTCTTATTTAAAAGTACGGACAGAAAATTAATTAAATTCTTGCCAACATCTAAGCAGCATATGAATACTGATAAATTGCAAAATAACTAATGTCAGTTTTCCAAATATAACTAAGTTGTAACTAATTCATAGCTAGTGTTCATTATATGTAAATTGATATTAGGTACTTGTTTAATTAAGTTACTAATTTGGAATAACTTTATGCATCCATATATATATATATATATATAATATATATATATATATATATATATATATATATATATATAATGTCCATTTACAAATGTTCTCGCTAAATAAACAAAATGAATCATTTCTATTATTAATGTGTTGTTTACATGTTACTAGAAAAAATGTAAGCACCTAACTATGTGCTTGTACATATTTATGTCTGGACATATTATGCATGTTTGTGTATACCCAAGCTAAAAATCTACACATTGGTTTCTTTCGTTGCTTCTCCCTTTTTTTTTTTTTTTTTTTTTTTTTTTTTTTTTTTTTTTTTTTTTTTTTTTTTTTTTTTTTTTTTTTTTTTTGAGACAGTGTCTTTTTGATCTCTGTAGTCCTGGCTGGTCCTGAACTCACTAGGTAGCCCTGGCTGGCCTGGAAAACATGGTAGTCCTACCTCGGCCTCTTGAGTACTGGGATCACATGTATGTGGCTCATTCCTGACTAATTTTTATGTAGTGTTGAAGAATTGAACCCAGTGCCTTGTACATTCTAGGCAAGTGCTTCTGGGCATATTTTGAAAGTGGAGGCATCAAGAATTTTTTATACATTGGACATGGAATGTGAGAATTAAAAATGAAGTCAAGGTTATCTCCCAGCTTGGGCTCAAGAAACTGGAAAATGAATGGAAGACAGTTAAGGAGTAGGTGTTCAGAGTAATACCAGGACCCTGTCTGGGCCTTCAGAGGTTGAGATATCGGTTAGAAAGCCACATGGGAAGTCAGGTAAGTAGTTAGATACAGAAGTTGGGATTCGGGGAGGGGTTCAAGATGTTTGAGGCTCCCCAGTATATGAGTAGGGTTAAGGCCATGAGACCAGGTAAACTCACCTAGGCAGTAAGGGTATACAGAATAGGGAAGAGCTTTGACGAAGGAACCCTTGAACCCTCCTAGGTTTAAAGTTGCTGAGAGAGGACAAAGTACCCAAGATTTTCTTACCGAAAAGATGGGGAAAGCCAGAATGGGGGCTTGGATGGCAGGAGTAGGAAACATTTCAAGGAGCAGCTATTAACTATGTCGCATGCTGGTGAGAAGTCTGCATGGTGACCCTTGCGTGCTCACGCATGCAGCGCTATGGCATCAGTGTGATCGTGGTGGAGAGACTGAGTGCAGTGGTTTCAACAGAGAATAGAGGGGAGATTGAGGCAGTGAGTGTAGGCAAGTCTTGAGTTTTTCTGTGTAAGATGAACAAAAGAAATAGGGTCATAGCCAGAAAGAGGAGAGGGGGGTAGAGTTATTTTTTGCTTTGTAAGTTGGAGAATTAACAGCATGTATATGAAGATGGAAGTGACTCACTAGAGAGAGAGGAACTGAGGCAAGAGGAACAAGCTAGAACAACCTATAAACGTTATTGAACTCTTCATATTTAGCTTTATTATTATGAGACATGGGCATTGTGCTCTTAACTCAGATGATACTGATAGGCACTATGTGTCTTTCCCTTTGGAAATTATCTTTATTTTTAACTAACTTTTACTGGCTAGTAGTTATTTCTAACAACAAATTAGGATTTAATTGGAAAGTTAGAAAATCTATGATTGGAAGATTTTTTGATTATTATTATCCCTCAGTTTTTCTCCCATCATTTCCATTGTACCAGACATTTTAGACATAGCAGACTATTTAATCTTCATAATAACAATATTATAGATATTACTGGCTCCAATTTTATAAGTGGGGAAGTTGATACCAGAGAGATCACTTGCCTAAAATCACATACATTGTAACTGTCAAAGTCAGAATTTGAACCCAGGTCTGA
This sequence comes from Ctenodactylus gundi, assembly GCA_004027205.1. Lineage (NCBI taxonomy): Eukaryota > Metazoa > Chordata > Mammalia > Rodentia > Ctenodactylidae > Ctenodactylus > Ctenodactylus gundi. Next base: position 303,964 of record PVKB01000165.1, on the reverse strand, counting down.
GTCTTTAGGATCTAGGTTTTTCTCAGCCATGTTTTCAATTTTTTTTTTTTTTTTTTTTTGAGACAGGGTCTTGCTCTGTAGCCCAGGCTGGCCTTTGACTCATGGCAATCCTCCTGTCTCAGCCTCCCAAGTGCTGAGATTACAGGCATGTGCCACCACACCCAGCTTATGTGGTACTGGGGAATCGAACTTGGGTACTTAGAGCTTGTCTTAACCACTGAGCCATTCCTCCAGCCCCATCCATGGTTTCATTAGCTAAGATATAAAATAAAGGGGTCAGTGGAAGGGGCTGGGATGACAGGAGAGATTTAATTGTTCCCTGATCCACACAGTTCCTGACAACTCACAAATTTTGGGGGGTATATTCAGTGAAGGGCTCATATTTCAGCATGATAGTTGATGCCAGTCTGGAATGGGACTGGCTGTTCTTAGAAACATGAAGACTTTCTTTTTCTGTTGTCATCTGCAGTAGACAGATGCTTGAGATACAGTGGTGAGTGGGAAACAAGGAATCTGAAAGCAGGAGAAAAATGGGGAGAGAAACTATCTAATAGAAATATCTGAATGAATTATAGGTGTAGAGATGAATTTTTCATTTTACTTTTCCATATATTTCTTTAAAATATTACTTTAACAGTGATGTTATTTTAAATTGTGTGAGATCTTATTTTTATTAATTTATGCTGAAAATATAAATATTGCCTAGGTGTTCATGAAACTTTCCTGACTATATGTGAAATCTACTTGGAGGGTGATATAAACACTTAGTAATAAAATTATTAAGCTCATTTCTGTGAAATTGATTGCCTTTACATCCACTGCATAGAGTTAGTAGGTGATATTCCCAGTGTTTAGTAATGTAGATCATAAACAGAGAAAAAATTTAAGATCTGGAAATATGAATAGGCTTTGGTTTAGAAGTGTCATAAAAATGAATCAATCTAAATTTTCATAAACTAACAAAATTAGGTAATTATATACTGGAGAATTTAGTTTTATGGGCTAGACTGTGCTATTTTAGTTTCTAGAATGTGAACTTCATTGTTTATGACACTAATAAGAGGATTATTACCTAAGCCAAATATTTTGGGGGAGAAAAAGTATTTTATGATAGTGACTGCTAAATATAAGATGCAGAATCTTTTTATATTTCAATTTTATGTCTAACTAGCAAGGGAGAACGCAAATATCCCCTCTCTCTTTACATAGGTCATTAGGAATATTAGTTTGATCTGTACATCTGAGAAACTTTATGGAAAAGTAACCTACTGATGTCTTTCCAAAGTACATCTTTTAAAGGCAGGAATACTTTTTAATTCATTGGGTTGTTCGTTCAGAAGTTATTTGTAGGCCTGCCCTGAGCCGTGCGCTGTGCTGAGACAGGGCTCCCTGTGGGCTGTTACTGTCTCCGCCTTACCTGCTGTCTTTCCTAGGAGTTTCTTATGACCCTCCTCTGACACTTTGCAAGAGCAGTGCGGTGTATTCCAACTCTACATTCCTGTTCCTACACTTACACTTACAGTTTTGACGATGATTATAAAACGGAGCTGAATCACCGAAGACTACTATTTTGGGAGAATAGTCCTTTTTCTATGACTAAGTATAATAGTCTTAGAAAATGATGAGCAGAAATGATCCAAGCCTATGCACCCAATAAATAGAAGAGATGGTCATTTCTAGGTAAATGCTGGTCAATCACAATTAGCTAAGTGTCAAGTAATTGTGGGTAGCTATCTCGGATTATATTAAGAGAGTGCCATCTAGTGGCTGGCCTTGAGCAGCTTGACAAAAATGCCTGTATTTTCTATTTTAATTCACAGCTACATCTGCTGGCCTAAAAGGAAACATGTTAAAAATATAACTCTTTGTTAGTTTTACTCTTTCTGTCTTCATAATTATTATGAAATTTCACTTCAAGGAGAATCTATATAACACACCGAATAGAAACGTACATTTTGTATTTTATACAGCCGTGTATTTCACCAGAGGTTCCAAAAAAAGGAGAGTGAATGGAATCTATCTTGCAAGTGACCAGAGCACTCAGCATGCCCAGGGTTGGTTTGGAGTCTCGCTGCCTGTTTGGAAGTCAGCACAGTTTCAGGCCTAACTGGTCTGTGGATCAGCGAGCACAACCTGCTGCCTCTGATGTGTTCATCTGTTACCTTTTTTTTCTTCTTCTTCTTCTTTTGTATAGACAGGGCCTTGCTTTGTAGGCCAGACTGGTTCAGAACTTACTAAGCAGCCCAGTCTGGCCTTGAAGACACAGCAGTCCTCCTGCTTCAGCTTCATAAATACTAGGATTATAGACATGTGCCACCACCCCTGGCTTCTGTGGTGCTGGGGATTTGATCTCAGGGCCTTGTGCTTTCTATAGAGGCAAGCACTCTTAACTGCTAAGAGATGTCCCCAACCCCATCTATTACTTTGAATTATGGTATTTTATAATCTGAGTATGGTTGAGGTGGCACTAATTTTATCACAGTAACTTAATTGTGAAAAAAAAAGTTGAGCCTTTCCTGTGAGTTCTGTTTTCTTAAATCAGCTGTGTACATAACCATTCTGGCCAGGTGAGTGCCCACCAAGGCACTATAATTAGATCATCTATCAGGGCCAGTAGCTTAAGTTTCCAGAATAGTTGACATAAATGTTCTAAATTGCTGCAGTGGTGCTAAGTGTTAATTCCCTAATTATAGAAGAAAAAGAAGGAAACCATGCCTTTAGAGTTATTTACCCATTATTAGGAGCAGTGACTTTTTAAGATCTTTTACCTTTTACTATTGGTAGTAGATATTAATTAGTTGAAAGATTTCTGGAGAAGCTTGGCTTTTTATGGCTGGATTACCTTTTTTCTCTTGTTAGAGTGAGAAACGTCAGATGTCTCAGTACTTACTGATTGATACAATTAGAATGTTGTAGAGGGGTATATATGCTGTGCCTGTGGCCTTGCACCTCTATGTGTGTGAGGATGTTGTCATCTCAAAGGGCTAGCAGAGTCACCTCTGCTATTTTTCACCTCTGCTATTTTTTAGTGTGGCTTTACTGTGTGGAATGTATTCATGATGCCTGGTATAGTAAGTATACATAATTTACAGCTGTTGCCCTCTTAGGAGCTAAATTTCATTTGTAATAAAAATCAATGAAAATATACTTAGTCATTTTATTACTTTAAATTATCTAGAGATTTGGACATGAATGTGTAAATGTAGTTTTTAAATTTGCTTGTAATTTTATAACCATGGGGATGAGAGATATTTGCCTTTATTTACATATGGTATTTGTAAACATCATGTCACTGTAACAAAATGCTTGAGATAATTAACATTTTTTAAAAAAAGATTTATTCAGCTCATGGTTTTAGAGGTCCCAGTCCATGAACAGGTGATTCCATTATTTTGGGTTTCTGGTGGAGGTGCTGGCTGGAAAGGCAGGAATGCGTTTTGGAGCAAAACTGCATACATCATTGAGCCAGGGAGCAAAGAGAAAAATAGGACTACTTGGCTCCCAGAATCTCTCTCGCGGGCACATGCATCAACCAAATAACCTTCCACAATACCCTTTCCCCTCCAAGTTTCTGAAGTCTCCTAATAGTACCATCCAGGAGACCAGGACTTTAACATATGACGCTCTGAGGGGCATTCTATCTTGATCCAAACCATAATACCTTAGTGTGTGATGTATCTATGTATATATGTATTTATTGGAGACACACTCTGTAGTCCAGGCTGGTCCTAAATTCATGGCAATCCTCCTGCCTCAGCCTCCCCATGACTGGGATTACAAACGTGCATCACTCTACCCAGTTTATGTGGTACTGGAGAATCAAATCTAGGGCCTGTGCTTGACAAGCAAGCACTCTAGCACTGAGCTATACCACTAACCCTAGTGTTTATTTCTCTTTTTTTTAAGAAAAATATATCTAGAACTTGTCTATTAAAAAAAAAGATGACTTTGATTTTTTTTGTGAAAATGTACTCATTTAACAACAACAACAAACTTCACTGTGGAAAATACAGAAAGGAAACAAACTGAAAATCCCACTGATTTGGCATTCACTAATCAGAGTATGAATATTCTTTCAATCTTATTCTTTAAATCTTAGGTACTTTCATAGAGCTACAGAAGCACTGTAAGCTAGAGGTACAAGTTTGGAAACTTCTTTCACTAAATGGTCACAGGGATGAATACCTTCTCCCAGCTCAGTATATAAATTTCCATCATTTTTGATGACTGCGTGGTTTTCCATTGCATAATTATAATCTACTTAATCAGTCCCCTGCCAGTGGGACTAATTTTTCGCTATTAAATATCATAGTGAACCTGTAGGCATACATGTTATTGCACTGTTTTGGAATGAGAAATATGTCCTAAAGACAGTTATTAATATTGAATTAAAATTGTTTTTAAAATGTTTTGGTGTCTGTTGCTAAATGGCCTGCCATAAAAGTATGTTGATAACAATGTATACAGTAATAGTTTCCCAGAACCCAGCTGATAGTAGCTTCTATTCGCTAAAATTCTTGCCATTCTGATAGAGGGGAAATCTTTTTTTTTTTTTTAAGTGTATGACCCCTGAATCTCTGCTGCTGTAATGTTTTGTGCAGAAGTAATTTGTGATCCGATGCTTGCAGACCTCCCAGCCTGTCCCCTTGTCAGCTGATAGAGAAGTTGCTGCTTTCTCAAGAGCCCAAACTTACTTTCTTTACAAAATGACAGCAACAACAAAAATAATCATAAGATATATTTTAAGTACTTCTATAAAAAATGAACATTTGACTTCCCTATTCATAGGGAAACTTTAAGGGAAGTAGTATATCTTTCTTCAGGGAAAATGTTGGAAACACTCTGATTAGACCTATTCAGTACTTTTTTGTAGCTACTGCTGCTAAGCATAGTTTTTATGCTGATGTTTAGGCTCACTTCTTAATGCTCTGAGCAGCCTGAGGCCTTTTACCTCAATCAAATTTTCAGTCACATTTCTGTCTTGGATTCATTGCTAATTTCAATTTATGAATATTTTGCTAAACCTTTCTTCATACATTGATTCCTAAACTATTGTCACATATCCATCTTAAGTGAAGCAGCCCAGTAATGTGACTGTGAAACCCCACATGTAAGTAAAATTGTGGACTACCTTAGGGGTGCTTAACTTTGAAGATATCTTGGAAGGGAAGTAGGCTTTATGTCTATGTATTTTTCACTCTATAGTTCAAAGGTTAAAAACAAGTCTGAATTTCCTAGCAGATTATTTAATGGCAAACATCTACAAGGCAAATTTGAGAAGTGGTGGGAACATCTCCCTTTTGCGTCTGTGCTTTATGTAATTCCAGTGCTTGAGAAAATCTTCCCAGCTGTCCCTGGGATCTGCTTCATTTTCCATTCTGATTATTACTTGTCAGCTCACTGCCTGCTCCTACCTCCTGGTTATCCTTATTCCCAAACACAGTCATCATGGTCTCACAGAGGGCATTTCTTTTGTTTCGCTCTTGGACCTTTAACAGGTTACAGACTGAGGAACAGTTTTCTGGAATCATTATAAACAAATTGGAGGTAGCATGTGCATCAGTTAGTAAGTTCAAGTCTGATGGGGCAGGAGCATCCTTGTCGCCCTTATTTTCCTTTCCATTGTATCTCTCATGGCTTAACATGAGCTGGAGGGAGGCATTACAGAAGAGCAGTTTGGTGGCAGACAGACTGAATTACATGGTCTTGCTGAGTTCACAGTGGGATACAATGGCCAGTATACTTTTTTTTTCCTAAGCCACAGAAGGGCTGTGTTTACATATTTCCAAAATATCTCTTTAAAAACCCACCAGTTTCCTTTTATACATAACATTGGGCCTCAAGCGTTTTATAACCTGGCACTGCAGCAAGCCATGAGAGAGTTAAGGAAGGCTGCCAAGGGACTTCTCGTTCAGAGACTGGCTCACATCAGGCTTGTATCTCAGTAGTGTTCCCAGACGTTTCCACAGGAGTAAAAGTATCCTTGATTTTGCGCCCCCCCCCCCTTTTTCCATTTTGCCCTTTTTTTCTTATGCTGAACTTAAAAATTAAGCTCCCATGAATAGATCTAAGTAAAGCAGATGTGCTTCCCCTTAAGATTCACTTTAAAAGCTACCTGTTACTTGTTATTGGTTAGTCACTTAAAAGTAAAACTCTGTGAAATGGGACTATATTAATAGGTATGCTACTGTACTTACATATTACAAGATGTCTCAAAAGTTTAACTTTTCCTGTGGATAGTAATACCTGAACAATGAATTTAGTGCCTGGATCATTTTTTTCATAGCATTAGTTTTACTTCAAATATGACAAATTAATCGTGAGCGAATAAATTTGTATGTTATATATTATTGATATTTCTAAATATATGGCAACTTTTGGGATACTATGTGTTATTCATTTGCTCGTATATCTGAAAATGAAGTGTTTTCTCAAATTGAATTTCTCTAACTGAAATATTTCTAAAACTTATAAGAAGAAATCTTTTTTATAAGTATGATACATATTTTTCTACTATGAAAAGTATGCTGAGCATAATTTAATTTTACTCTTGACAACTCAGATATATCAGTTATTGTTTGCTTCTTGTCCTAATAGATTCTGGACTTTTATAGTTCTTTCGTTTTTAAATACTTTTTATTGACTCAAGTTGGCTCTTGTCACTTCTGACTTTCCATTGACTTCTTACAAGCTGCAGTGTCATTGGACACAGTTATGGTTAAGGTCCTTCCTTTGCTCTCATCTTTTCTCTTCACACATTTCAGGCACTTGGTGACCTCATTCCCACCCTGAGCTCCAAGCTCGCGTGCCCCTGTGGCTAGCACAGATGCTTGGATATCTGTGGGATCATGAGTGTCCCTCACTGAGCCATCAGCCTGGTCACAGCTTCCTCTTATGTCACTCTCCCATGAATTGTCTTCCACAAAGCTGCCAGAGAGAATAGCCAGGTTGCCAGTTCCTGAGCATACTCTCTCACCCTGTCTCATCAGTCACCGGATCCTGCTCTCCCCGCCCCTACAGCCATTACAGTGAGGGGCACCTTCTTGTCCAGAGGTGATTAGAGTAGCTTCTATGTCTCCCTGTCTCCTACCTGTCTGCAGTCCTTTCTCCACACTACTTCCAGGGCCCTTGGGCCTTCATCATACCCAGCTGTCTGCATCTGTACTACTTTACCAGGGGTAAAATGCCTCTTTTGTTCCCTTTGGGCAGTAGGACCCTCATGTCACTACCCAGGGACCTTGCTGTTGTCCTGATTGTCAGCTTTTTCCTCTTGGCTGGAGCATGTACAGGTATGCTCTGTTTTTTCCCACCACCTCTAGAAATTCTCTCACTTGATACTTTGTATCCTTCTCTAACCACCAGCCTTGTTCTATGCAAAAGAGTTGCCTGTGGTCATACCCTCCATTGAGCTTTTTCTTTCACTGAACTGACATGCTGTTTTCCAGGTCACTCGTGACATTCTTGTTGGCAGATCCAGGCCTTATCTTTATCATCTGTTCCTTAACCTCCCAGAACTGTTGGTTTGTTTGTTTTATTCATTTATTAATTTATTATTCATTTATTTATTTGTTTTGCGGTACTGGGATCAAGCTCAGGGCTTTCACTCTGAGCTACATCCTGAGCTGTTATTTTATTTTGTTTTAATTTTGAGACAGGGTCTTACTGAGTCACTAAGTTGCCCGGGCTGGTCTTGAACTTCTAATCCTCTTGCTTCAGCCTTCCAGAGTGCTAGGATTACAGGTCTGTGTCAGTGGGCCCAGTCTACTAGCAGCACCTGACACTTAAAGCATCCTCTCCGTCAGATGTTGTCCTGTGGCTCTGGAGATTTTTTGATCAGAGGGTCCCCCTTGCTGGATCCTCCCCTGGCTGGAAAGCATTAGTGTCTGGTAGGTTCGTACTTGCGCTCTTCTGTTCTCTGTCCCTGACCCTTCAGTTTTCTCATTAAGCCCAGCATTTTAAAGCAGTCTGTCCAGTCTGATGACACCAAATGTATAGCTCCAGCCTCTCGGGCTCGCCTTGCAATGTATACTGTCCATTTTCACTAGTGTGTCTCAGAGCCATGTCCAGTGACCATCTCTTGCCCTGAACTCTTGATTTACTCACTTCCCATCACATTTATTCCACCCTCCTGGTTCAAACTAAAACCGCTGGCAAAAATCCTCTTAGACGCATTCCTTTTCATCCCTTCTAATCCACGAGCAAGTACAGCTTGTCTACCCTGCTGTGGAACATAGCCTGATCCTCCATCTCTCTCCATCTCCATTCATCTTTGTCTGATACAGTGACAGCTTCCTGTCTCATTTCCCAACCTTGCTTTCACTTCCCCTAGACTTTGTCCCCCATACGCAGCCAGAGATACTTTTAAAATGCAAGGCATATCAGTCTTAATTTAAAACCCTTCAGTGGCTTCCTGTTGAAGAAAGTTTATGTGATGGAGTCTGTCTACCTCCCCGGCTTCATCCTGCGCTCCCCCCACCTTGTGCACCTCTACTCTGTGAGCCATATTCCTTCACCCCAGGGAACTCCTGCCCCAGCGCCATCCAGTCTTTCAATCCACATTTACCTCCTCAGAGGAGCTTCTGCAGACCTTTCTAAAATAGTCTATTTCACCCTCTGACATTCTTTTTTTTCTTCACAGCACCTGTTACAAAATGAAATTATATGACTGTTTTGTTGCTTATCAATCTTTGTAAAGTTGTAGATTTTCAGAGCAGAGATCCCATTTGACTGTCATTGTGTCCTCAGCACCTATAGCAGCCACCTGTACATAGTAGGTGTTTGCTAAATATTTACTGAATGAAATCTGATCACGTTGTTTCTATCATTTCAACAGATCCCCCTTCCCTTGAGAACCAAGTTCAAGGGTTTTTTTTTTGTTTGTTTCTTTGGTTACCTTGCCCCTGATTACTTTTTTTCCCTCCCTCACACTGGGGATTGAAGCCAGGGGTGCTCCCTCACTGAGCTACCTCCCTAAAATTTCTAATTTTAGAGACAAGTTCTCCCTGAGTTGCCCATGTAAAGCTCAGACCTGCCATTTTCCTGCCTAGACTCCCTGAGTGCTGAGATTGCAGATAAGCACCACCATGCCCAGCGCTCAGTTATTCTTCAATTTACTAGTTCTCAGGTGAAGACAAAACTGCCCACCCACTCTGCCCCAGAAGATATGTGACAATGTCTGAAGACACTTCTGGTTTTCATAACGAGGGTGCTGCCAGCATCCAGTGGTGGAGGCAAAAGATGCTGCTAAATGTCCACAGAAAAAATGCTAAAAGTGCACAGCCTTGAGTGGTCCAGAATGTCAGTGGTGCTACAGGTGAGTGTGTCAGGCTCAGCATTTGGGCACATTCTGAGGTCTAGCCTCATTGGAGGCCAGGCTCTTTCCTAGGCCCTGAACCTTGCAAAGTCAACTCCACCTGGGCTTCCTGTCCTGCCCCACTGGTACAATGGGGACCATGGATACACCACTGCACACTTTTCTTTTTTTGCCCAAATAGCCTTGGGGCAGTTATTTTTTAGCTTTTATGGCATGGAGTTAATTGGTTTGGGCAGTGTCATAGTTACTTTTTCGTTGCTGTGAGTCAATATCCAACAACCACAACTTCGGGAGGAAAGATTTATTTTACCTTATAGTTTCAGAAGGTCATAGTGCATTTACAGGTGGGTGGCTGGAAAGTGGTGAAATATATGGCAGGGCTGGAACAGGGGCAGGGCCAGAGCCAGAGCTCCAGGGGCAGAGATCCTCACAGCATCGTGGCACAGAGAGAGACTGGGAGGAATAGCAGAACCAGCACGTCCACCTCCGAGTCAAGCCCCAAGCACCCGCCCCTTCCTGTCAGGCCCCACCTCCCAATCCTACACAGTATCCATAGGAACATTAGGCTTTTGAGGGACACTCCAGATGCAAATGATGACAAGCAGTTGTTAGTTTATAAAGTTAACTTTAGTTTAAACTCAAATTGGAAGTAAATTCCATGAACAAACATACTGATGACCTCATAATCATTTTTGGGCAGGTAAACGAAGCTGTTGTTTGTGAGAATGTTGAGTATAATATCTATTTCCCTAATCACAGAGAATCAGTGAGGCAAATTCATAAAACAGCATCTATGCCATTAAAATCTATAGTTGTAAGGTTAAACTTCCTCAGTTTTCAGATAGGATTTAGGATATTTAGTTACACAGTAATGAATTTTAATTTGTATTTCATGTAGTGTGCCACATTAAAATGTTTTCTTGTTAAATAATGCAAGTGACAATGTTACATTATATTTAAGAATCTGTATAGGGATGGGTGTTTTGTCAGTTGTAGAGCACTTGCCCTAGTAAGGCACTGACTGGATTTGGTCCCTGGCACCACACATGCACACACACACACACACATATACACGTATACACACATGTACATACCTTGAAAAAATGTATAAAATGATGGCTAATGAGCAATGGGTAATTTATGAGAAGATCTTGCTGATTCATCATACAGTATTTAATTCCATCGATAGGAAGTTGTTCTAGCATTTTGTATTGAATCAACTTTCGTTACCAGTTGGAAAACAGACAGTGTGGTCTTGCTCTGTCTTGCTCTCCAGCATTCCCAGTGCTCCTGACAAAGGGAAATGCTTCATGCCAGGGGATTTGTAACTGCCCCCCATGGAAACTTTTAAATGACTGTGTTTATAGCATGTTTTCCTTGCTTATGGACGAGTTTATAGCCTCTTTCAGGTCAGCTTATAATTTTAATTAATATCACTTTTCTTGCATCCCACCCCCTTATCTTTGAATCAGATTTTCTGTGCTAAGATTTCAACAATTTTAAATGACTGAGGAATAAAAATGTTCTCTCTGTCATGGCATATTTGCTCTACCATGTTTCTGACACTATAGATTTTGTTGTTTTATATTCTAACATCATAAAGGTTAGAAAAAAGCTTGACTATGAAAATAGTTAAATCTTTCATTAATAGTTTACTCCCAGCTTTATTTGAAGTCTGCACACTAACCTTGCTAAGAGACTCCAAATGGGCATCATTTACCCACTTTCCTGACATCTGTGGTCAGAACTACAGCGGCTGCAGGATCTCCAGTCCTGCCTTTGCGTCTTGTTTGCCTCCGAGCTGTCTCTGTAACCTTACTGACTCAGGCCATAGATCCTTACTCATCCTTTTCTACTGTCAACATTTACTAAATCCTTGTCCATGAGCCAGCTCTGTTCTAGAGGAAAAGGACTTGCTGGTGATTAAGGGTGATCCCTCCATTGTGGTTAGGATCTTGGAGTGTCCCCCGAAAGTCACATGTATTTTAATGTTATGGATTGTCTGTGGAACCATGTGATGTTGGTGGATTGGGGTCTAGTCTGGAGGGGTGGATTGCAGTTAAGTTAGGATTAAAGGCATGTGAGTTAAGACTAAAGGTGTTAAGTTAGGATTAACGGTGTGTAGTGGCCACACCTTGCACACCTGGATGCAGGAGAGGCTAATCACTGGGCGGAGACCTGGAAGGATACATAAGCTGTTTCTTGCCTTCCTTGGAGGACTAGGACTGGTCTCAACTAGTCTCACTTGCCTGCCTGTGTGTGATGTCGTGAGAAGCTGCCTCCACCTCTGCCTCTGCCATATACTTCCATTTCTGCCAGCCACCCCTGAATGGACTGTGACCTTCTGAAACTCTGAGCTAAAATAAACCTTTCCTTTCCTAAATTTGTGGGTGTCAGGTATTGAGTCACAGCAGCAAAAAAGTAAGACACCCTCTGAGAGTAACACATTCCTAAGTTGCTGGCATTATTTGTGTATGATAAAACTTATATTGGAGTGAGTTTCAAAGTTCAGTGGTTTGGCAAAGATCTGTGAGAGGGTAAATACTGGAACTGGACCCATAGATACAAAAGGGAGGATAGGGAGGAGGCTGTGAGGCCAGGTGTAAGGAATAGGAACTGAGTTGGCGGCCATTGTTGGTCCAGAAATATGCTACTCATCTTGATTTTCTGCTTTCTCTGTCCTTAACTGGTATAACCAAAAGTACTAAGGTGTGATAGTGCCATCAGTTGTAATACCACACTACATTTTGAATAGATAATTTGAGTTAGGTTTCAATTCAAAAGGAATAGTGAGCCACCTAAGACAGTCAGTCATTAGGGAGCTGTCTGGCTATATTTGACTTCCACATCTTTGAGTAGATCTGAGTCTCTTCTGGAGGTCACTTGCGTCTCTTCCCCTTTCTTAGTACATTCCTTTTTATCTTGAGACTTATTGTAAGTTTTAAAAGCTTTTTTGTTTGAGATATTTTTATTTTGTAGAGTTATTTTTTCTCTCAGAATTGACTTAGTTATGGCAGAGGGGAAAGATCAGAGAGGTAGCTGTCAGAGATTTGTGAAGAGATTCAAACTCGAGGAAGAAAATTACTATAGAAAGACCCTATCCAGCTAAGAGTCATTATGTCCTTGAATTTTATACTCAAGAGCACTTATCCTGGAAAATTACTTGACTGGTCAAAGGAATCATTATAGGAAGAAAGTGGGAACAGGCAGCAGGTTAAAACACTTCAAGAAAAAGGACTGGAATTAAAAAAAAAAACAGAGCTATCAAAAGTTGGTCTTTATTTAAAGGGTCCAAAAGGTCCCTCTAAAATGTTGGCCCCAGATCAATTTATTGCCCACACTGATCACTTTTTAAATTTCAGTTTTTAATATGACAGTGGCCATTGGTGTGGAGAGAATTCGTGTATCTGGTGGTCTTATGAAACAGAACTGCAGGAACTCCTCTGAGTGCCACACTTTCTTACCCATCACAAATCTCCTTTGCTGTTGTTCTTCTCTTTCTGGACTGTGACAGAATGAAAATAACTTTTTAGATTGTAAGTATAAATTATTAATTTTGTCAGGATTCTGTATCCTAAAACTGAAGTCTTTTTTTTGCTGATTATGAAGGGCCACATATACTAAGAAGCCCTGTTCTGGAAAAGCATGTTGCTGTCTTAGAACAAGAAGAAGCATTGAACAGTCATTCCATGATGAGAATTGTTTATAAGTGGAGAGAAAGTGTTCATTTTGGGAAGCGTTTGTAGTTTATTGGTCTTATCAGGTGTACATCTTATCAGATGTAATGTATACATCTCCTAGTAAGTGTAAAAGGATTAGTTCACAAGACTACCCAGAAGAAAGCAGAGGAAGTAAGACATACTGATACGTAATTTACTAGTTAATTTTATATCACTACTTAAGTCAATCTGATTTGTGCATTGATTAATAGTTGTCACTTTAAGACTATTTAAAAGATACATTCATCTAAAAGAGGGCTATATGACCATCTTTCTACATAGTATGTCCTTTTTAGTGCAGACAGGATCACAGGCTTTCAAGCTTTCCCTCGGTGTGAAGAAGGGGAACACTGAGTTTTTACTATTGCATCAGCGCACAGGTTGCTCCTTTCCCGTTGTCAAGCACCTGCTGACTTCTGCAGGTGTGGGTCCTGGTCAGGGCTGGCATAAAGGTAGTGAGAACCTTCTAAAGTTAAAGGCTCTTCAGCGGCCACGCTGGAAAAAAAAAACAGTTCCATTTATCACACGACGCTAGAAACCAGTGCAGACGCCTATGGGAGACGAAGCGCTTGCACTCCTGCAGCCTAAGCTTTAATATTTTCTTGTATAGTTGATAGAAGCATTCTTACTTGGCATGCAAAGGTAACTATTATGTCTAGGGATCTCGGCTGGGCTGCTGTGTATGTCAAAAATAAAAAGAACAGTGTTTGTAAGTCTAATTCCAGGATTCACTTGCAGGAAAGGAACCCCTTTGTGAGGCGGACTCTGAGCTGAACGAAGAGCTGGAGCTCTGCGCAGCCGCAGTAGTGAGGGAAGGAAGGGGCCCTCGTGGGGGCGGAGTGGGGGAGGATTGAGGGCAGGGCCTGCTCAGTTGTGTCAGCGCTGTAGCGTGCAGGCGTTAACGGCCCTATTCTTTTGGTGCCTCAAAGATCCTCCCTGCTTTCCCCGGTTTCTTCCTCCACCTCTTGAGTGAGCAGCCATGTACAGGGCTGTGGGTGTTCTGTGGGCCATCCGGAGAGTGAGCACCTCTGGAGGAAGTTTCTGGGGTCCAAGGATGGCTCTGTGGCTCAAGCAGGTGTCATTCCTACCTAGCCGCCCCTGGCTCATCACACCTGTGTGCAAGATGGCGACTATAAAATGTGAGCTTATGAAGACTTTCATCTCAGAAGAGCCAGTTTGTCACAGTAAGATCTCCATTATAGGAGCTGGATCAGTGGGTATGGCCTGTGCTATAAGCATCTTATTAAAAAGCTTGATTGATGAACTTGCCCTTGTGGATGTTAATGAAGATAAACTGAGAGGTGAGACAATGGATCTTCAACATGGCAGCCCTTTTGTGAAAATGCCACGTATTGTTTGCAGCAAAGATTACCGCATCACTGCAAACTCCAGCCTGGTGATCATCACAGCAGGCGCACGCCAGGAAAAAGGAGAATCGCGGCTTAATTTAGTCCAGCGAAATGTAGCCATCTTTAAATCAATGATTTCTGCGATTGTCCAATACAGCCCCCACTGCAAACTAATTGTTGTTTCCAATCCAGTGGATATCTTAACTTACGTATCTTGGAAACTGAGTACATTTCCCATCAACCGTGTTATTGGAAGTGGCTGTAACCTGGATACTGCTCGTTTCCGTTACTTTATTGGGCAAAAGCTTGGTATTCACTCAGAAAGTTGTCATGGATGGGTTCTTGGAGAGCATGGAGACTCAAGTGTTCCTGTATGGAGTGGAGTGAACATCGCTGGTGTCCCTCTGAAAGATCTGAACTCAGCTATAGGAACTGATAATGATCCCGAGAAGTGGAAAAATGTCCATAAAGAAGTGATTGCCAGTGCCTATGAGATTATTAAAATGAAAGGTTACACTTCTTGGGCCATTGGCCTATCTGTAGCTGATTTAGCAGAAAGTATTCTGAGAAATCTCAGGAGAGCACATCCAGTTTCCACCATAATTAAAGGCCTCTTTGGAATTGATAAAGAAGTATTTCTCAGTGTTCCATGTATCCTGGGAGAAAATGGTATAACAGACCTTATAAAGATGAAGCTGACCCCTGAAGAGGAGGCCCATCTGAGAAAGAGCGCAGAAACAATTTGGGAAATTCAGAAGGAGCTCAAGCTTTGAAGTTATTGAAGACAAGATAGTTGATATCTGCTGAAGTTTTTGGATAAATTTGAATGTGTAAAAGTTAATGCACCCTCTTAGCCCTCCATTTTTAGTTAGCATCCATATGTTAGATAGTACTTAACTTTTTAAAATTCTTGAGTGACGGTATCAGAGAAGATATTTTTGGTGTCTCACCATTACTTATATAGAGTCACCGTTAGGCCCCAAAATAAGTCAAATCTTAGTGTTTATTGTGTTCTGAAATTTTTCATTAAATATGTATTCATTCCGATTGGCTTATACTTATGTTCATTTATATACTGTTTGAAAAGTTTGTAACCTTTTTGCGAAGTACACAGTAGTGTTTTTGTAATGGATTCATTTTGAGGCTGCCTTTATCCTCCTGAGCCATAAAAAGACATCATGAAATGGGGGCAGCATCTATATGTAGGGTGTGTGTGTGTGTGTGTTTTCTGCCTTTGAAGCAAAATCATTAAAGACACAAAAATACAAAAATAATAGTCATCAAATTATAGCTATGTTTAATGGAGTAGAGGGCTTTTTTAGAAAGAGATCTAGTACAGTTAGTGTCATCTGATTTGGCAGGGAAAAGAAACAGCCCTAAATTTTGCAATTGCCAGAAATAAAGCTTGATTTAAATCCTAAGATATTTTAGAACTGCCTCTGAGAACCTGACCTGTTGTCATGTTAAATCAGGACACATTATAAATTGTTCTTGTTATCCTGGGTCTCAGTGTTGTGGATCCTGGCTCTACAATACTCCTGGGCCATCCCTTCTGCTCAGTTTGCTTAATGTTGACAAATCTTTTGCTTTTGAATTTAGCCCTTTCATTAATCATTGTCATAATAATTGGCCAACTTAAAAGAAGTTCAAAGATTGTATTTCTCAGAAAGTTACACATTCACACATTTACTTTTTATTCCTAAATCAGTTGAGCTCACTACGGATTCTGGAGTTTATATATGTGATATAGTAAGGGTTTAGGAGAAAGTAAAGATGCTTGTCTCTCATTTACTTATACAGTAGTACTATTAACTGAGAAAATAGGAAGCAGACTTTAAAATATGTGCTACTCTTCCTAATGGCAATGAATATTTAAATAATATGTTCTAACACCCTCATCTTTGGATTCTTGTGAATATCAATAGACTATCAACATCTGCTCTAAAAACTAAGCCAGTATATGCTCTCTAAGCCTGTGCTTCTTAGTTGAGTGATATCAAGTAGACATTCAACAGCAATCCTTCTCCATTAAAAAATGGCCCTTTAGGAGCTGGGGAAATAGCACAGCAGTTAGAGTACTTGCCTAGCAAACACAACAAGGCTCTGGGTTCGATTCCCCAGCACCACATAAGCCTCAGGTCATGGCATGTGCCTATAATCTCAGCACTCAGGAGGCAGAGGCAGGAGGATTGCTGTGAGTTAGAGGTCAGACTGGGCTACGTAATTCAGGATCAGCCTGGACTACAGATTGAAACTGCCTCAAAAAAGAAAAAAAAAAGAAAAAAGAAAAAAAAAAAAAGAAAAAAAGCCATTTATGGGCTGATCAGAGCCCCCATACTGTTTTATTGAGAATATCTAGAAAAGTTCTGATTTCCCCAGGAACTAAGTTACTAAGTTCTCTGAAAGTGATAATTTACTTGTGCTGGCAGGACACGAGGATTTTAGGACTCTGAATTCCTATTTGTAATTATCCAGCCCTTGACCTTTTCTTTAACTGAACCAGAATGGCAAAGATAGAATGAGTTATGCTACAGTTAAATAGTAACCACCTCCAGTCTATCTTACACACATACACACACACACACACACACACACACACACACACACACACACACACACACACACACACGTGTGTGTACGTGCATGTACACACACATGCTGAATTAAGCATTTTTCTTGGGAAGCCCTCCACGTACTGGCTCAGCACCGCATGTAGCTTTGATCTTAAGTCACCACCATAGCAACACAGGCTTCCAGGGTTATGATGGAAAGGGCAGCAAGGCCTAGAGAGTTGAACTGCAGTTAAATGCTTAGCCTAGAATTGACACACACTTTGCTCATATTCACTGGTCACATGGTTATGTAGCTTCAAGGAGATGGGGAAGTGTAATTCCTCCATCTCCAGAAGTAGATGAAGACTGGCTAATGATGCACATCAAAATGACCACCTTTACATGAGGCATATGTCACATGCTGCTTTATTTTCAGTGAGGCCTGGCACAGGGTAAAAGTTTTATAGATACTTTGTCTTTTCTGGTCACAGAACCAGAGTGGCTTTTGGGGGGAAAGTCTTAGATGTAGATGACTGAGGTCATGAGCCATGTCACAAAAATCAAGTTAACCTCCCTGAACTCTGGAGGATGTGTATAAAAATGGATATAAAATGGTGGTCATGATTTCTGCCATATTAACTTGTAAAGATCAAGTAACAACACAGTGTTCATTTCAGTGCCTGATACACAGGATGTTCCAAACGATAAACCTTATTCCTGTTCAAGTACACTTTTACAAACTTA
Organism: Ctenodactylus gundi; assembly: GCA_004027205.1. Taxonomy (NCBI): domain Eukaryota; kingdom Metazoa; phylum Chordata; class Mammalia; order Rodentia; family Ctenodactylidae; genus Ctenodactylus; species Ctenodactylus gundi. Next base: position 286,287 of record PVKB01000165.1, on the reverse strand, counting down.
CTATACTTTTTATTTCCCAGAATTAGTATTGTCTGGTCTTACCTGTTCTATTTTATGAAGAAGTTGAATTACCAGATTCTTGAAAATAACTGTTGACTCTAATCATTGACATAACAAAGGCTTTTCAACATCAGTAGATCCTATAATTTCGCTGTCCTAATCCTAGCCTGGAGGCTGGCAGTGAGGAAACAGAAGTGAAATTAGCTAGTCAAAACCAAAAACATTTCAAAACTCAGAGCTTCTAATCCAATAACTGTCTGTTTTTAGAACTGATGCTATCAGATTTTCAGAAATTACTTACACTGGGGACATAACCTGATGAAAATTTTCAGTTATTTTTCAGCACGCCGTACATCAGACCAACTGTTTCCAAGTTGTTTTTCCTGAAAGTCGCACATGGTGCCTCAGTGCTCACGTGCCCAAGCAAGCAAGCTGTAAGCAGGGTGAACCCCAGGCTGCACAGCCAGGCCTGGTTTTCCCAGCTGTGACCTTGAGCACTTGGTGTAGTTTTCCCAAACTTCCATCATCCTGCCTTTAAAAGGAGGATGCCATTTGCCCCTTGTTATTGTGGGTTGAATGGCAAATATGCCTGACACCTCGTAAGAACTCTTTAAGTGGCGTCTACCACTGATTATATGGCCCTTCAAAACTGTTGAAATGTGAACAAGAGTAACATTATAAAGGGTGTAATTTTGGTATGTTCAGATAGCGAAAAAGTCAACTCTGTCCAATCCTCCAGATGTCCATTTTGGTGATAATTAACTTGTAGTGCTTTTCCTTGTTAGCACGACACACTGTTTGAGCACTGCTGCCTTAGATGGCAGTACTTTGTGGTAATACTACCCTGTATAGCACTGTTGGATACTAAGACATGAGGACTTATGGAAGAGGTTCGAGCAGCAGTCAGCTTATTACTCTATGGAGTATCATTGATGTCTTGATCTCTGTGCAGAGTAGTTCTGGAGGTGTGCAGGGCAGAGCCTGTGACAATACACAGTAGCCCTGTTTGTAAAGGTGACCCTGAGATCCACAGCATAGAAAAATTCTTTCGCCTGAGAGGAAAGAGAAAAAAAGAAAGAGAAGACCATCGAGAAGTGATTGCAGAGTTTGGAAAGTACTTCAGAGTAACACTGAGCTGCTGGAGGAGCACTGGCTGCCAGCATTCCTCATCTTCACCAGACTTTTGGGGTATAGGACAGAGAGACAACTTGATGGCAGTAGGTGTGTTTATTTACATGGAATTTGGTACTTGCTTTGAGACAAGATCTTGTTCTGTAGTCTTGGCTGGTCCTGACCTCACTATGTAGTTCAGGCTGGCTTTGAACTCCATGGCAATCTTGCTGACTTCTGGGATGTTGTAGTTTGGATCTGAAGTGTCCTCCAAAAGCCTCATGTATCTTATGGATACCGTGCCTTGTTGGGGTTGGGACCTGGATGGAAAAGACTAATGCTTGGGGCTTGACCTGGAGGGGTGTCTTTTGGTTCCCTTGCTCTAAGATGTAGCTGTGTTCTGCCATGCCAGAAGGATCTCTGGCTCCAACTCCAGCTTTGATCCTCGCCCTGACATGTGATTCCACCATTTTCCAGCCACCTACCCATGAATGAACTGTGACCTTCTGAAGCTGTGAACTGAAATAAATCTTTCCTCCTTAATTTGTCCATATTGAGTGTTGAGTCACAGCAACAAAAAAGTAACTATAGTATTGCAGATATAGACCGGTATATGTGGCTGGTACATTTATTTTTATAACCACATTTATTTAACTGTACTGTAGCCTAAGTCTTTCTTGAAGGCCTTGTTTAGGTGGGGAGATGTTCTGTTGTCTTGTGTATAAATGTTGATGACAAAACCAATCCTTTTTCTGAAGCACATACTAGAATTTATATAGGTGGTAGGGAAATGAAGGTTTTAAATCTCATTTACTATCCATGTAAACAAATAGTAGAAGCTTTAAAACTGGTTATGGAACCCCATTATCTAAAGTAACTTGAGACCCTGCTTGATTTAAATGTAGACTGCATTTCCATTTCCACAGCTAGAACACTACATAGCAGACCTCAGGAGCACTGTGTCCCACTTTCCTCACTCCTTGTGTCTCAGTCTGTAGCCTCTGTATTCCTGGTTGGCTGTTTTTCAGGTATGACTCCTTCCCCTGGCTCAGAAACTCACATACACTCCTGGGAACAGATAGATAATACAATACTTGGGAAATAAGAGGAGAGAGGAAACCAGGCCAAGAGTGGGAAACAGAACACAGTATGCTAAAGCTGAGCAGCCCCTTCCCTCTCCTACCCTGGCCGCCTCGTGGGGTGTCCCAGCCTGTCCCTTCCCAGCAGCTCACTGTGTTCATGGCACTGAGAGGAAGAATGGAAAATGAAGCAGCTCATGCCTTGGCATTGGGCTTAGTTTTAACAGATGTTCAGATGAAAAAGAGAAAGAGAAGGAACCAGACAGCAAGCACATTGTACACTTGGGCCAGAGAGATAAGTTCTTTATCTATTCAAGTCTATGCTGAGTTCCTCGATGTGGGCACAATTGGTGTGTATGACAAAACAGTTCTTTTTATGGATTATCCTGTTACCAAACACTGTGTACCCCAACTTCTGCCACATAATAAATAGTAGTCCACTACGATTATAACTACCAGAGACACCCCTGTGTAGTCCTAGTCCCTCCCCCAGATTGCAGCACTATCTCAAGTAGAGACTGTCATGAAGGGGTCATCAGAGAACAGACAGGGAGGAAGGAGCAGGGAGTCACATGCTGTGATGTGTGCGTATTCCAGATTGGTGTCTGAGCCCACTGAGGTGAAATGGTGGTTGGACCTCCTGCAGGGCACACATAAGGGGTAACTTTGAATCTCTATTGTCTGAATAATCAAACCAAAATAATATATAACTATAAGGAATGCTATGAGAAATTCACCATAATATTCATATAAGCTTTGTAGAATACAACACACGTAGTTTGATAATGTAGCGCTCACAGCTCAGGAGTACTTACTTTATATGAAGTGCTCTGTGTTTCCACACTTAATCTGACAGCTCTGCAGTGGAGGGTGTGGCTGGAGAAGAGCAGCTTTCCCAAGTGGTGGAGCTGGGATTTATTCAGGGGTCTGCTGATATAAAAGCCAGTGCTGCCAACAGCAGTGCTGTAGAGACTGGGTAAATGCCTGGGATTTACTGATCTCAAGCAAAATGCACCCTCTTGATTTAGAAATAAGATTTAGCCTCACTTCAGAATAACTGCATCAACATAAAATATTAGCCAACTTTCAGATGACTGCCATAAGAAATGACTTGGCCATTGCCAAGGAATTCAGGATGCTTCACAACCTCAGAAAAGGCGATCTGTGTTCTCTGCTGGGCCGTGGCTGATGAGGAAAAATTGTGATGCTATATATAGTTCTGCAGAAATCGCATCTTCATAGCAGGACCATATAGGTGAGAAGCTGGAACAGAGTATATAAGTGGGACTGTCTAAGATAAAATTGTCCAACCCTCCTGTGTCAGAGTTCCCTTTTCCTCTGGGTATGCCCCTTTGGTGGGCTCATTGCCCAGGGTCAGCCGCAGCGTTCTGCTGGTGAAGCATCTCTGGGTTTCCACTGTCAGGCACATAGAACTCACCAAGTTACCTGCCATCCTTTGGTTCATTCTCTGTTAAGCTCCTCCTGAGTTTCTTCTCTCTGCTCTTTCCCTCTGGCTCTAAAATTCTAATGTAGAATGATGAGATGAGTATATTCATTTATTCACATGGACCACAATCACATCCTGCGCTCTATATCCGTACACATGACAGCCAGCAGTACATACCATTCTTTTGATAGTGAGACATATCCTGGAGCACCGATGGTTCAGGCATGCTGCCTTCCAGGCTAAGTCTTATGTTCTGGATTGAATGGATTTCCATTTGGAAGAAGACCAGAAGTGCCTCTGTCAGTAGCTAGTATCCACCCCTTAGTTTGTATTGCCTTTCCTTTTGCTCTGTGCTACGAGCAGTGAAATGTTCTAGCCTGCTAAAGTGCTGCTTCTGATAGCTTTGACTATTTCTCCTGTCTTTTGACATTTGGTGATGATTTTTTTCTTCTTCTAGATGAAAGACTTTCGAAATAAAATGCAATCAATATTTCCAACAATTCCCAAGAACTCGGCATCAGCTGTTGAGTGGGAGGAAGCATTGAAACCTAAATGAAAGAGGCACAGATGAACTGCAAAGCAATCACTGCAGGAGGGGTAGCTTTGGAGGCATCACAGGTGACAAGGATTAGGGGTGATTTCTCCTCTGGAACACGTGCAGATTATTGATGACCCATGGGGGTATGGGGGTCTGACAACGATCTGCCTTCCCCTGGGCAGGCAAGTCTTTCTGTGTGTCTATGGCTGTATTGGAGAAGGGGCAGTTATCCCAAAGTTAAGACCACTATTCAAAAATAATTAATTGGGACAACTTCTCCAGGTGGAGGGAAATACTTCTGTTTATAATAACCATGTTTTGTACCTGAAAAAAAGTTTATACTAAAAGTATGATAGGAAATCTTTACAAGACCCCTGTCAACAGTAGTACTTTGATGTATCTAATTAAACGAGTTTTAAGAACCTTTCTTGTCAGTGCGTGACTGTCTTAGTTACTTATTCATTTCTAGGGCAGAATACCTGACATACACAACTGAAGGGGGAAAGATTTATTTCAGCTCACATTTTCAGAAAGATGTAGTCCACTTTAGGTGGCTGGCAGTGATGGAAACACATGGTAAAGGAGCCGCTGGAGAGCTGTTCTCCGCAAGGCAGACAGGAAGCCAAGTGGGGGAGGAAGAGCAGAACTACCCTTCCAGGTTCTGTCCCAGTAATTCGCCCCTACTGGGTCACACTGCAGTGTTCCGCACCTTCTGACCAGGCCTCACCTCTTACAGCACATGGTTCCATCGGTGTCCCACTACATCAAAGTACATGAGGCTTTTGGGGCATATTTGAGATCCAAACCATGACAGTGACTAAGAATTTGGAAGACTTATTCCTATTAGCCTGACTCCAAAGTGATAGATTTAGTGGTGAATGCAGTTCAGTAGGAAAGAGGTGCGGTCTTGGTCCTGAATACACGTGGAGTCACAGGCAGTGCACATTTGTACCTTATCTGGTGGGTTTACTTGATAACCCCATACATTGTTATGTGAAGCCAGTAACAGATGACGGTAACTCAAAAGGTGCAGTTGGGCTGAAAGACCAGTGAGGATAATTATAGGTAGGAAATACACTTCTTTTGAGAAATTGGTTCTGGGTCCCTGAACAGTGGTTTTCTGTAGTTTTGTTTTTGTTATCAGTCAAAGTAAAAACAGCTCAGTTTTTACCTCTCTTATTTTTCACCAGAAAGTCACCTATATACTGACTCAATATTAGTATTACATCACTTATATTCTGAGTATCAATATTAAGAAGTGGGTACCCCCTCCTTAAAGAAGCTAATTCTTAAAGACACATCCAACCCTCTCACATTCTTTGTGATCACTTACAGAAGACAGAGAAGAATGTCTTCATGTAACTATTTTTACTTTAAGTTAAAAATTTTAAAGAAGAAAAATATTTTAACATATCAGTGTTGAGCGAAATAACCTCCCTGTGGTTGAACATCAGTTGTGCAGTTTCTATAGAATTGCTTAGGCCGTAATTAGCAATCAGGTTTAATAAAATACATTTGAAGTTTCTGCTGTAATGAGATCTTTTAGTTCTAAAGAAAATTTTAAATGAAATGTCAAGTGCATAATGTAACATTTTTCTCTAGACTACATTACCCTGTTAAAATTCCTGTATTGTTAATTAAACATGTGTAACCAGTGTCTGGTATTCACATGTAACCTGTTAAAAATCCAAAGCCAAAAGAAAAGGGTTGAGGAATTTACCCACATATGTGAAGTAGCAAAAAACTCTTCAACCAGCTTTCATTTTAAAACTAAAGCTTTATGAAGAAAAATAATTCTGGCTTTTGAACACAGTGAAGTAAAGGCAGGAGGTAAACTAAACAAGTCTGTGTTCATGTCCAGGCTGCCCCTAAGAGAATGGGCACAGCCTACGGCTCTTTACACCAGGATCCTGATTTTCGTTTTTCTTACATGGAGAATGCCTATTGATTTGTAAAAGGCTTCTACTGGGTAAGAGCCAATGAGAATCCTGGCTTGCTGGAGTGATAAAAGGGGAAGTCATTATTAAGTGTGGTCCTGCTTAACAGAGTCCTGCCTTGTAAGCTCACTGAGGGTGGGGACTCACTCTTAGACTCTCAGGACTTGTGGTGGCACCTGCTGCAGGGACTGATACTGGGCTCATGGCAGCCAGGCCTAGGGAGGAGCCAGCACCCTGGTATGTAGGCTGTGCTCCAGGGCCCGGCACGAAGAAGCTTGAATGAACTCACACTGGAGAAATGAGTGAGTACCCACCTGTGTGGGTGTGTCTAATGCTAACAAAACCTGGTCCTAATACTTGACCTAGGTTCTTCTTGATGGATGGCTGGGGAGTGACTCCCATAGAAACAACCTCTGAGTCAGCCACAGAGAGAAGGTTGACAAGAATAGATTCTCTGAAATTTGTACCAAGCATAACCTGCAGTTACATTTTAAAAGCAAAAGTGAAGTAACACAGATGAAAATTCAAAAAGAAAACAAGCAGTATGACTAAAGCAGTGTTTTTCTACTGTCAGGACTCAGATATCAGAAGATTTAGCCATTTGTCTGTTCCTTTTATAGCAGAGGCATATTGTTAAATTGGTTAATGGAAAGGAAAAATGTTTAACAGATAATGTTATTCTTTATGTGAAGTACCATCTGTGTATTGAGTTCTGAATGTTCCTGGATATGGAAGAGAGGAATTGTTATGGAATTTCAAGTTTGCCTTCTCTGCTGTCTTTATCTTGAGTAGAGTATGACAAACATAATCACATTTATCTCCTGGAGCATAAAGAGTTTTAATCACCCTATTAACCAGGATGACATTTTTCACAGACTTAAAAAGGAATAGAAAGACATTATCTCCCCATAAGCAATCCATTTCATGGAGGCTGAGCACTAGAAATGCTTTAAAGGAGGAATGACACAGCCGTTTCCATCCCTGTCTAAGAGAAGGATGCAGCTTCCACTGGCTGAATGCTCAGCTTTCCACTTAGACTCTCAGTGCCCAAAAGAGCTGGTAGAGGAAGCCAGACAAAAGACGGTGGGAAGCGAGGAGTGACTTCCAAGAGCTCCGGGTTGTTTCCAGATAAAAGTGAGTGTCCTTGTAAATTACTGCTGCCCTGTAGTGATGTGTCCACAGGCTGCTGCTTTTCTCCAGGGTTGAGAGCATGCTATTGCCAAACAACATGGGAAAGGGAAATGGGGAAGAGAGCTGCCTCACAAGGGGCCTGCAGCCTGACCCTGGAAGAAACATGGTGTCCCGGGACACGGGTAAGCAGATCTGAGCCGACAGTGAGCGACCCTCTGTCCCATCCTCATTCCAACTCCGTGATACTGGCTGACGCTGAGAAAAGAGCTGAGCCTGCTCAGTCAAAGGAGGGACCTGTCGTACATTGTGCTTGGTTTCACAGATATTGAAGGACTGAGCTTGCAAATTAATCACTGCCACCTAAGGGGGAAATGAAGAAATGAAGCGGGGGGAGGAGTCCGTGGGGACAAAAGTAATTAAAATCCATTGAATTTAGCGATTTCACTTGGGGCAAAATTTAATCTAGATTTGGCTTGCAGAGAATGTTTATTTTTGCCTCCTTCGTGTATCTTCTTTAAAAGAGTTTTAAGTACAGTTAAAATATGAAAGTATTTCTTCAAATAAATTTCTAATAAAGTTTAGCAAAAATACCTATTTGTATGGCATTTTATCATGTTTATATGAGGTATTTTCCTTTCTATCAAGAGTCACTGAGCGTACCATGAGTATTTGGGGTTCTGTTGGTGTCGGTGGGAGAATTGGCACAGGCTGTGATACTATGGGCCCAGGAGAGGAGGCAGTGAGCGTCTCTTGCCAGCATAGATGTGAGTCTTTAACACTGAATGAGGCTGTTCACAAATTTTGCCTGATGTTAGGTAACTGGGTTTTGAAGAAAATCAGATTCACAGTTACCAAGAAGCACTGAGTTTCAGTATTAGTGACGTGATTTAAAACCTTAATTCATATTTCTTACATAAGCTTGATCAGGTCCTTCGCCTCGTTACCATTTGGTGAGGCATGATATTTACTTAGAATAATAGTAAAAAAGTGGGCAATCAAGTATATAGATGTTCTTAAAGACATAAGGGCAGAGGCTGTTCTTACCAGAGTCTAACAGACTCAGCCAAAACAGGCAAACTGAGAAAACACATTCGGAATACTTGCTACATATGCATCTGAAAGTGCTCCAAAAATCAGTCCTCTCATTGCCCCTGACATTCCAGCCCAACAGGTGATGTGCCATAGGGGACACGCAGGAGGGCGTGTGAAGCGTGAGGCTCCAGGCCTTGGTCTCCAGCTCCCCACACGTGTGTACTGCCTTAAAAGAACAAGTTAACATTATTTGTAAAAGAAAGCGTGAATTTTCCCCAACTCTGTAAGCTGCCCCTTTGTTTTGCCAAGCCAGGGGATGAGAATGTTTATTGCTCCTGGTTGTCTTACCCACTTGTCCTTAATGTGCCAGCTGAGTGCCTCCTACATCCTACATACAGTGAACATCCTCTTTTAGAAACCACAGGAGGACGAGCGACTGGTGAGCCAGTGCCACAGCCACGACCTGTATCCTGTGCTCTTCAACCCATGATGGCCACAGCTACTCACAGACCCTCCTGTGGTAGAGATAGAGGTTACAATGCTAAGAAAAAAAAGTCTAGTGTAGGAGACCTCACGAAAGGTAAAATAAGACCTTGTGTCAAAAGCTAAGACTGACTGAGGGAAGCCTTCCCTCTTAGCTTGCTCGGGAATCAGCTCTACTTCCCTTGTCACAGATTTTTCTTACACATGACCTGTGGTAAAATATCGGTGGAAACCATCTGTTATCGGGCTCCCAGATCCCTGTTTCCGTGGGAGATTGCTGTATGCAGCGTAGTTGGTGCCCAGAGAATTCAGGTAGGTGGGACCATGCAGTGCCCAATGCAGGTTTGTCCCAAGCTGCAGGTAAGTCAACTGCCAAGGTTTGGCTCTGCCCAGCAAATCAACCTGCTTCTAAGTTGTCCCTTTCCAAATAATCTCGAACTCCAAGGATGCGTCCTGGAAACTGTCAACATTTGATGGCTCTGAGTTGGGGGTGGAATCCACATTCTGCTCAGGGGCAGTTTACCTAAAGTTCTCAGTGTTCTGAATATTCCCTTAGGAGCAGAGAGTGAGGACTGGACTCAAAAACTGCAGGATCAGGCTTTAACAAATACCTCCATTCATCCTGTCATTTCCTTCAGGGTCAGGACCCAGCCCCCCTTAGCCCTTGGCATGTGAAGGGAGGGAAGAGTGTCCCTGTGTTCAAGCTGCTACACACGAAGTCCAGCCAGACAGCTGGTGAAGCTGGCATTTATTTGCCCACTCACCCATGCCAGCCATGTTCAACCCAACCCCAAAATTTATGAATGAAAATTACATCAAAATGATGAAAATTTAACTTGTGAATCCTGGGGTGGGGTGGAGTGGAGGTGGGGAAGAGGAAGGATTGTACTGACTCCCAGGACTGTGACCAAACAGCTTACAAACTAAAAGCTGTCTGGTATGAGCCTAATACGTTCTCCAACTCTGGCCCACCAAACAGGAAAAAAATGAGAATTGGTAGGAGTATGCTCCTTTAAGTGAGTCTGCATGCCATCAAGGAGGGGGATAGCCTCACCCAGCACCCTGGCCTCTGATGGTTCTGAGAGAAGGCTTAAAACCTCCTTGCATCTCATTCCCGAGACCTCGTTCTTCCCCTGGATACAGAACTCACCTCTTCCCTCCTCCCCATGGTGGAGATTTTATTTCCAGAGAACACAGTTGAAATTTTACTCTGCGAGTATCAAGAATCAGGAGAGGCACCCAAGAATACCTGGGCTGAGGCCACCTAGTCACAGAATTGCTCATCAAATAAATTAGACAAATAAACCAGCCATTCATTGCTTCCCTTGGACTTACTATGCCCTGGAAATAGTAATAATTCCATCCAGTCTCCCCAATTTGTGCCCTTAATTTAAGCCTTAACATTATATCTTATTTCTCACTAGTCCCTAAATCATTCTAAACCGAGTGCCATCACACATTAATTACCCAGCATGACAAGCCCCCAGGTCACCTGGTTTCCTGGGTTGTGTCTTCTGGGAGGCTGCAAGAGTCATTAGGAAAGTTTGGCTGCTAGGTTAATAGCGTCTCTTCCTGGAGCAGTGTGCGACCCACACTCCGTGCCTGGGCTGTAAGCACCAAAATTAAAACCAGCTCTCTCAAACACAGAGAAAGCTCAGAGTCTTCTGGGCCCTGGGCCTTCCTGACCGGGCAATGACTTTATTCCCTGTGGCTCCAAACTTGGACATCACTGACTCAAGTAAGTGCTTAGTGGCGCAAGTACTATGCCACCCCAAGGCCCATGGCTGGGAGGCCAGTGACAGGTGAGTCAATGACAATATCCAGCACAACTCAGTGACAGACCATCCAGGGAGAGCCTGTAGCAGCACTTCTGGGAGCTCAGATCCTCTGAAAGCCTTAGCTTTGAATATTGCCCCAGAAAACATCCCCCAAACCTTCCTGGACCAAGCCCTGTCAATTTTCATACCCACTGTTAACAGTCTTCAATGCCCTGATACACTAATATTTTCCCTGGAGCTCAAACTGCTGCTTAACAAAACTACAATGTTCAGCACTTGAAGGACTCTTCACACTCACATGACACTGCACCTTCAGACCTTCTAAGCCTCCATCCAGGAGAACCCCTTCCACCCAAAGAAACACCACTGACAGCTGAGATGATACTGGGTGGATCATGGCCTTACTTCCTTCATCTCTAAAATGGGTACAGGAACTTGCTTGTCACCATGTTGGTGGGAGCATTAAATGAGATGGTTTACGTGGAGCTCAGTGCAGTACACGGCTCAGGACAGGACCCCTGGCTGTGCCACTGGCAGGTGTATAGGAGTTGACGTGAGTAGGTGGAACAACCTGAAAGCATTACACTGTCCCATGGCACTCTCCTTTCTCTTGCCCTGTGAGGGCAGCTCCTGGTGGACCTGGACCAACTTCCAGTGCTTGGGCCTCCAGACTGCTCACCCTTCATCTATCCTCAGTGGGCTCCAGAGGCCACACCTGCTGGTGAGTTGGGACATCTCTACTTCCATGGGCACCCCTGTCAGTTCTGAGGGGCCACTGAGCACCTAGGGGAAGGCTGGGATGCCTCCAGTTGGAGTGGACAGGGGCAATATGGTAGCTTATGCACCACCATTACTCTGCCTAGACCCACCATTGTCAGGCCTTGGCCCAAACCTGAAAAACCCAGGGACACACAGACTTCTAAACCCACCTTCAAGACTTCTGATTCAGCCATCTTTGGTAGAGTTAGAATTTACATTTTTTACATTTTTATGGTGTGCTAATGACCTACCTTCACCTTTCTCTTATAGGCTCCCCCTGGTGGCCCAAATTCTATCCACGACCTGAGGACCACAGGCTGAGAACAACTGTTCTAGGGCTTTGATCACAGCACTTATGACAACCTTTGTCCCACGGCACCATCTTCAATGACAGCTCCCTTGCTATCACAACAATCTTCTTAGGCTTCTGTGAGTCATTGCGGTTGGACTCTTCAAACTGGCTGGGCTTAGGTGTCACTTTTCCTTCTGCAGACTACCTCCCACCCTGGTGACCTCCATACTTGTTCTTCAAGATATTGGGGGCAGGATCCTCTCTGTCATCCAGGTAAGAGGGATGAGGGAGGCAATTGGAGGACACTGGTGCCCTGATGGAGCCCCTGAGAAGCAGACAGAGTCAAGGGACCAGACAACTTGATATCCTAGACCAGTTCTAGGGGTTGTACAGGTATGTGAGTGGGCACAAAGGTGATCTACAGGTCTCAGTTCACAAGTGTGGACAGTACAGTTGGATAGGCAGACAAGGTCACATACAACGTTAGCCAATCAAGACTTGGGTGTGGCTGATAACCCCAAGTAGGGAAAGGGGACAGTGGAGATGAAATTCCTTTCCCCACAGTCCCAGCTGAGAGAGTAACCTGAAAAGGGAAGGACAGGAAGAGGCTGGGAAGGCATGACATGAATGGAGCAGGAGTAGCCAGACCAAGACCAATAGCCAGAGTGGGCCTGGCCAGGCACAGGAAGCAAGTCAGAAAGGGCATCCGAGCTGCTTTATAATAGGAAATGGACTAGCCACCAGAGCTTTGGGGTGTCCTGGAAGCAAGGGGAATGCAGAGTCCATTATGTTTTCTAAGCTTGCAACATATGACATTGGTATTTTCATTCATTCATTCATCTGTGGCATAATAAGTGGCTGGCTGGGGACATGGCAAAATTAGACTGCCCTTCTTCATTGATGGGGAAGAGGGAAGAATACTTCAAGGACAATAGAGGAAGGCCAGGAGTGAGGACCACCTCAGGTGGCCAGAGTGTGGCTAGAGGAACTAACTGAGTGGCTGGAAGCACCCAGAGGTGGGCTGTGGACTGCACCTCGTAATCTCCCTGGTGTTAACTTTCCTTTTTGAAAAAGGAAATAATTAGATATAGTGGCACATGCCTATAATCCCAGCAGTCTGAGAGGCCAAGGCAGGAAGACTATAAGTTCAAGTCCCACCTGGGCAATTTTTTGACATAGTAAAATTCCGCCTCTCCCAGCCCCTTCAGAAAAGGCTGGAGATGTAGTTCAGTATGAAGGTCTTGGGTTCAAACTTCAGCAGAGGTGAGAGAGAGAGAGAGAGAGAGAGACAGAGACAGAGACAGAGAGAAAGAGAGAGCACACAAGTGGCAGAGCTGTAAACAGCCCTTGCCCTCTCTCCTGGAGGGAGATACTGACCTGCCCATGGGTGGTTATAGGTGCATCTCTGCTGGGATCCTTCAATGAGATGGTAAGACTGAGGCCACACACACTTTCTGTAAGAGCTCTGGAGAAGGCAGGTTCAGCCTACATTCTGGGGAAGGGGAATCAGGACCCACAAGTAGCAGGGCCTTGAGACACCTCAAGGAACTACGGGCCACTGAGCAGAGAAGGATGCACCAAGGGAGCTGACCTTGTGCTCTGGACTCCTGCTTGGAGGGAATTAGAGGAGACCCATTAGGGAGGAACTGTGCTACTCCTAATAATAATAATAATAACAGCACTTAGGTAGCATTTACTATCTTCAGGAACTATTCTAAAATCTCTACCTGTATGGGCTCATTTAACCCACCCACAGCCCCACAAGGTGGATGCTATTATTACCCTCAATGTGCAGAGAAAACCGAGGCCAGGAGAAATCAAGGGTCTTCTCCCAAGGTCACACAGTGGAGGTTCAAATCAGGTGAAATAACTGGCTTGAGGTCACATACTGAATAAATGTCACAACCCACACCTGACCTACAAAGCCCCCACTGCCACCGCAAGTAAATGACAAAGATCTTCAGCCCCAAACACCACATTTGCCAGGCCTGGGACATGACCTCGAATGGAGGCCCAGGCACTTCATACCTACCTAAATTTCTACGGAGCAGTTATAAATCAGGTGGACAAGTTGGTGAGTAAAGTGTGCTTAACCTCCCTTGACAAATGCAGTTTCACAGCCTGGAATGCCAGGGTCCAATGTAGAATCCTCCAATTCCACAGAAGCCCACAGGACATAATGGCAGAGGCAGAGCTGGCCCAGCCAGAGGTTGGCCTCGGCTCCACTCTACGCAGCACACATCTGGGTGCCCATTCTACAGCACAAGGGCTCCATGCATCCTTATCCCCCGGCCCCTCCTCGGGCCCACAGGCATTGTCTTAGGCACATTCTCCTTGCTGGGACACGGTACCCGACACCCACAACTTAAGGGAGGAATAATTTACTTTGGCCTATAGTTCAGAGGTCTCAGTCAGTCCACACATGGTCTCCCAGCAATGGCAGAAGGGCCTGATGGAAGGGCCTGGTGGAGGACAGCTGCTCACGGCATCACAGCAGGAAGCAGAGAGAGAGAAGGATGGAGCCAGTGAGGGCAATAGGCCCTTTTAGACCTCACCCTCAGTGTTCTCCCCCTCTGACCAGGCCCCGCTACTTAGCAGCATTTGAAATCAGTGGATTAATCCACTTGACCCAATTATCACCGCCCCCCCCCCCCCAATCTAATAACTTTCCAAATGCATAAGGCTTGGGGCGGGGGGGGGAGGGGGGGGACACTCCAGATCCACACCAGAACAGGTGTGAACATCTGTGAGACTCGATGTGAGCATCTGTGGCCTGGGGTGGGGGTGAGGGGGTGGCCCCAGAAGTGAGCTTGAAGTCCCCGGTGCAGGTGATGAAAGGCCTTGGCCTTGGAGTTCCTTTACCCCATAGAATAGGGCAATGGAGAAACAGGGGCCTCTGTGGTAAGGGGCTAGCCTGGGCCCCTGGTGTCCCCCTGTGACTCAGCTGCCTCCTGTTCCTGCTACCCTAGCACGGGCAGGGAGAGCAGGGCCCTCCCCATCACCCTCCTCAGGTTCCCTTATAGGAGTCACCAGAAGAAACAGAGCCAGGGGCTAGCTAATGTCCCCTACAGGACTAATCCACTGCTTTATGACTGTCTTTTCAATACTCAGATAATAAAAAGTCCACAGGTCTTCATGTTTCCATCTTTGCTTCAGCTACCAGAAAGCTCGGAACTAACTGAAGTCTGAGTCATACCGCTTTCGCCGCCTTCTTCGCTCCCTTCTCTCTGGGTGAGTTTTCCATGTTCTCTTCCCATTTTAGCGAAGTTATCGTGCACATGTCTTTTATTGGAAGCTGCCTCCGATCCTTTTTAGAAGCTGACAGGGTGTAAATTATAAATAAAAATAAATGCTGCTGAAATCTTCCCCTGTAACTTTCTTACTTCAGGAGGTATCTTAAATCCTGACTTGGCATTTGGGATAAATGCAACACATTTTTAAGTTTTGTTTTCTAGCTAAGACCCTGGGATCACAACAGAACCAGCTTTCCAAGGGCAAGCAATTTGTAAATACTGACCTTGAGCAGGCTGTTCGCGTGGCCCACTTTTATCATAAGCAAGGATTGTTTAAAATTAGGGATTATACTTAGCTGGCAGAGAATAGCAGAGTTAGATGCTGAAAAGTAGTCACTTCTGGTTGGAGAAAACAGCCTTGCAGCCTTAGTTTACCAGCATAGAGATTCAGGTATCATTCTTGCCATGAAAGGGACCAGAAGAAAGAGAGGCATCCCTGGTGGCTGGAAGGCAGTGGAGCTAAATCAAGGATCCGACTGCCACTGGGTTAACTGTAAAGGGAGTTCTGGTGCTAATGGAGAAGACGTCCCTGAGTTCCTTGTGGCAGGATGAAGGAACCTTCTCATCCAAGCTGGAGAAAAGATGAATGTGAGGGACAGTCCAATAGAGCCCTTTGTTCAAGTCTTTTTTTTTTTTTTTTTGGTACTGGGAATTGAACCCAGGGCCTTTGTACTGAACAACATTTCAAACCTTTTTTTCTTAATTTTTACTTGGAGACATTAAGTTTCCCAGGTTGTGCTTGAATTTGTGATCTTCTTGCATCAGCTTCCCAGAGCACTGGGATTATAGATGTATACCACCGAGCCTGGCTGTCTTGTCTTTACTTTTGAAATTTTACTTTATGAAATTACATTATTATTTACTACTGTTGATATTTAGCAGTTGTAATAAGGAACTCTATTGGTTGGGCCCTGCATCCTGTCCTATCCTGTCCACCTCGCAGAGGGGGTTCTTGGCTCACACAGATCACTCGGGAGTGTGTTTCCAGTTCTCCTGCCTCAGCTCCCCTCCTTAGCTAAGAGCAAAAGAAGAGAAGCAGGAGCCTCCAGGAGCCTCCCAGGCACCTGTCACCTGTCATGTGCAGTGGGGGAACGCCAGGCGAGCACGAGGGAGGGACAGAAGTGACATCTCTGCTGCCAGAAAGGCTTGGAGTGGACCAGATCCTTCCTCCAGTCTTCCAACACAGGGCCTGTGGGTGCCTTGACTCGGGACTTTTCAGCCTTCAGAACCATGAAGGAATATTTTTCTGTTTTTATTTTGTTGTGTTGTGTTTTCAGGAGATTAAGCCCAGGGCCCTCACACTGAGCTCTGCTTTTCTTTTCTTTCGTTCTTTCGTTCTTTTTTATTTTTTTAACACTTTTGATTTTGAGACAAGGTCTATCTGAGTTGGTAAGTAGCCCAGGATGGGCTCAAAATTGTGATCTTCCTGACTCACCCTCCCAGAGTGTGTGCCATCTGGCTCGGCTTTTAAGCCAGCCGGTCTGGGGCGCTCCAGCGAGGCAGCCCTCGGGGAAGGACCCCTCACTCTCTTTTGCCCACCTGACATACGCTCTGCTGCCAGCCACACCTCCCCAGTGCCACCTTCCCCAGGAATCCCCTGTCTACCTGCCCAGGTCCTTGGACTTCTGATGGCAGGGCTTGTTCGGCAGACTGTCCCTGTCGTCACCTGATCCTGCAGAAACTGCATCCACGTCTGGTTCCTCCGTGTCCGTACCCACTCAGCCTTCTACGCACAAGGCGGGACAAAAGTCCAGCCCACTCGTGCTCCGTGGCCACCGGGTCACGCAGGCGGCCTTTCGCACCCTCGGGCGCTCGCCACTACGCTGGCCTACCCTCTCACCGTGTCCGCTGTCGCGCAGGCCTGGCCTCTGTTCCCAAGGGCACCGCGCGGACATCCCTGACACGGGAAAGTGGGCAGACGTGTCTCTCGCGTGTCGATCCAGCAGAGGGCGGCGGAGTCGCGGCCGGCAGCCGCCTTGCGCCCGCGTTAGCAGCTCCGGCGAGAGCGCGGCCAGCCGACAGGGGGCGCCGTCCCGCCTCCCGCGCCCTGCGCCGCGCGCGGCTTCCGGACCGCTCCGCGCCAACGCACGCTGTACCCCGCCACGCGCGCCTGGCTGAGTCCTGTGGTTTTTGTGCCATTCTTGAGAACCAAGGCCACCAAAAGCTCTCAGAAACCCCCAAGGAACATCTCGATGACGGTGCCCATCAGAAGCCACACACGGTCCCAGCCTGCTCACCTGTCCTAAAGGCGCAATCACTGGTCTTGTGGTCACTTGTGTCGCCCACTCCGTCTCGGCCACCTTTAGCCTTCTGCCACCAGCTTGGACGGCCCGCTTACATCCGGCCCGAGCCTGGCTCCTCCATGTGCCACCCCAGGCTACATAGAGGCTCTGAGGAGGAAACCGGGGCGTGCGCCTCTGCCCCGACTGCACTGTGGGAATCCGGACGCAGTGTCCCTCCAGGGGTCACGTCTGGGTTCCACCCTACCTCCACCGTCCCAGATCCCAGAAGAGCCCACCCTCCCGCGGCCTCAGCCAGCCCTCTCCCAGAACCAGTCCCCCTCTCCAAATCCTGGAACCACACTACAAGGAGGACATCTGCCCCATATGACCACAAAACCAAAAGGAGATGCCTTTCTGCTCAAGAGGGCGTTTCCGGTGCCTCCGGTTTAAGGTAACTTCTACTAAATGTTTACTTTCTTTACTTTTTGGAATGACGTGTTTTTTCTTGCTACAAGAGAATTGCGTATTTAAGATTTTTTTAAAAAGAGAGAGAAAACAGGAGATTAGCCCACAATCGAGGAGAGTTGCCTGACATCCCAGCTTCCTCCTGTCATAAACTATGTTGACATTTTGCTGAATACTGCCACGTTTTTCTCTGTGCATGGGTGTGTGTATGGCATTATATATGATTTTGTATTGTCATATGTTATTACTTATTAGATATTATATCGTGATGCTCCCCCTGGCTCTGCCTTCCGCATCTCCCGCCCAAACAGCATTAAACATGTGGCCAGAAGCGGTCCCCCAGGGTGGATGGGAACTGGACAAGATGCCAGGTCCTGTGGCCAGAGAACTGTCTCTGAGAGCCTCCAGGAGCCTCCCAGGCACCTGTCATCCTGTGTCACCGGGGGTAGTAAGGTCTAGTCACTGGTCACGGCTCCCAGGGCTTAAGTATGGCTTTGTAAAGGGCATACTGAAGAAGAAAAGCCCACTCCTGTCCCCTCTAGTCCTTGCCAGCCCCTTGTGTGGTGGAAACACCTCTGTTCTTTAATGGGATGGCTGTGAATTTAAATCTGAAGAACACAAAATGAACCTACATAGACACATCAAGGGAGGCCGATTCTGGGGGCGGGGTGTGCTGTCAGCATCCAGAAGTGGGGGTGCTGCTGGAGGGGGCGGAGGAGAGGAGGGGCGGCCGTAGGCATCGTGGTGAGAGTACCTCTGGGTCTGGGAGCATCCCTGTGTTTGATAATGCTTGGAGACATCCTTGATTGTCACAACTGGGCCATGCAGCTGGCACCTAGTAGAACACTCTAGAAAGGCCTGGTGGTCCAAGCCTACAATAATCCCAGCACTCTGGGAGGTTGAGTCAGAAGGATCACAAGTTTGAACCTAGCCTGGCAACTTAGTGACTTAGTAAGAACCTGTCTCAAAATCAAAAAGAAAAGATTGGCAGGGGATGGAGCTCAGTGGGAAGGTCCTGGGCATGGTCCCCTGTATCCCCCAAATAAAAGCCACTCTGCAAAGCACAGAATAGGCCTCACAAGAAAGAGTGAGCCACCGTAATTGTCAGCAGTATCAGGATTGCAAAGTCCAGCTCCCGATGTTCCTCGACACCCTCCTTGGGGCCCAAGAGCTCTAAAACCCCTGGCCTGCTTGCTGTACCACCTAAGAGTTCATGACCTTGACCAGTCACTCCGGGACCCTGTTCATTAACTCAGGACATAGAGGACTGGGGACAAAGACAAGCAGGAGCTTGCAAGCCACATCAGTGGAAAGGAGAAGGGCTGGGTGACATGCAGGTGTGTGTGTGGGAGGGGAGGGGAGTTGCGCGGCAAGGAGGCTCTGGGCAGAGAGGGAGGAAATGAAGAATGAGGGAGTAACTGGGTGCCTCCTTCACTGCTTCATTGTGCATGTGTTTGGGCGTTGCCGATGGTGACGGGGAGAGGTGTGCCTCAGTCATGAGCCTTGCTTTTCCACGTGGCTCCAGACCACCTTGCCAATCTGACCCCCTTGATGGAGGCATCCTTGATTGCTAGATCTCCGAAAAACCTTGGGCATTTTCTTTAGAAAATGCCTCTTTTGTCAGGTGGGACACTAGGCTGAGATTTACTCACAATTAGGTACCTCAGTTTCTTAATCAGTAAAATAATAAATAATGACATCTCCCTGCTGCCAGCTGTCCCGACGCCCACAGCACTTTCACACACATTATCTGAGACCCTCCTATCCACTCAGGGAAGGCAGAGCTGCTCACGCCAATCCCAGGGGATGGGGTGAGCCTCTTCCACAGCAGGCCACTGAAGTAACACTGTGAGCAGAGCCAGTTCCAGGTCAGGAGAGTGACCCTGGCATCTCTCACCCTAAGGCCAGACCCAGCTGCCCACTCGAGTCATCTGGGAAGGTTTTACT
Organism: Ctenodactylus gundi; assembly: GCA_004027205.1. Taxonomy (NCBI): domain Eukaryota; kingdom Metazoa; phylum Chordata; class Mammalia; order Rodentia; family Ctenodactylidae; genus Ctenodactylus; species Ctenodactylus gundi. Next base: position 266,774 of record PVKB01000165.1, on the reverse strand, counting down.
GGTTCCAGAGATATTTTTTTTCTTTTTCCTTTTCTTTTCCCTGTCCTTTCTCTTTTTACTTCTTTTTTTCTTTTGTTCTTTTTTTGGACATGGTCTTGATTTGTAGCCCAAGCTAATCCTGAACTCACCATGTAGCCCAAGTTTGCCTCCAACTCATGGTAATCCTCCTGCCTCAGCCCCTCAAGTGCTATGATTATAGGTGTATGCCTCCACGCCTGGCCAGTTTTTGTCTGGTGCCGGAGGATCAAACCCAGGATCTTGTGTACACTAGGCAAGGGTTCTAAATAATGATCTATGCCCCTGGATTGGGATTTTAATCTTGAGATTCCAGTTTGATCCATTTGAGACCTGTATTTTCTGGAGAGGTGAAATATCAGGTGACAATATGCCCACAGGCCCTGGGCAAGAAGCTGGCGCAGCCTGCCCGGAAAGCCAGGCTGAGAGCTGCTTCCTCGGGGCCTGTGGACATAAGACCCTATCTCTTCCAGGGATTTTTGCATTCAAGCAGAAAGCTGGACAATGGAAAGTCCTTTGGCTGAGCAGCACCTCAGAAGCTGCTGTTTTAAGCCAATGTGGTGGTATATGCCTGTAACCTCAGGATTCTCAGAAGCTGAAAAAGGAGATTCACAAGTTCAAGCCCAGCCTCAGCAACTTACTGACTTAGCAAGACTCTACCGCAAAAATATATATATATATATGTATATGTATATGTATATCTATATATCTATATATAGATATACATATACATATATGTATATATATCTATATCTATATATCTATATCTATATCGATCTATCTATCTATCTATCTATCTATATATGGAAAGGACTGGAGACGTAGTTTGGTGGGAAGGCCCCGGGTTCAATCCCTAGTGCTGAGGAAAAAACTGGGGGTGAGGGAGGGGATAAAAAAAGAAAGGGAAAGGTGACAGGAGGGGCAGTAGCTAGCCTGGAGGAGCAGGCTGACGTCACTTCCAGATCCCTCCTCTCTTCAGTCTATCTAGTTATTCCTTTTTGAAAGTGAGTTCCAAATCTGAGAACATACTTAAAGCTTTATTCTCCTGAGTTGGAGTGTTGTCCATGTTTTTTCTTTCTAATGTTGAGTAGTGAGAGCATTTAGCCTTCACACTGCACCTAAGTACATGGCTAATAAAATGTTGTAGACAAAGTCACTAGAATCTAAGTGGCTCATACAATGTAGGTCATCTGACTTGGAGTTGCTGCATCCCCCAGCTGCTGGCCTCTTTCCTTGGGCTCCAGGGTTGCAACTCCCTGCTCTGGGCAGCTCATTCACGGTCTGGCCCCCATACCCCAGCTGTGCTAGCACTACTCCGTTCCTAGCCTGGGCTAGGTGGTGTGTCTTTTGCCCCACAATTTCATATTTTCTATATAAATCTTCAAAATTTATCTCTCATCCGACTCTATTCTAACACTACTTTTTTCAGCTGGTTAAATTATTGATTCTAGTATGGCTTTCTCTTGTTTGCTGTATTTTTATTTTGTTATTTATTTCTGTTTTTATTTCTTCTTGTTTTTTTAGATCTACTTTGATGGGAGATTTCACCTGCCCCCACACACACCTGGGGCCAGGAATGGCACCCACGGCCTTCACACTAAGCTATATCCCCCACCCTTTTCTTTCTTTTCTTTTCTTTTGCCTTCCTTCCTTCCTTCCTTCCTTCCTTCCTTCCTTCCTTCCTTTCTTCTTTCTTTCTTTTCTGAGACAGGGTTTCACTCTATAGTCCGGGCTATTCCTGAACTCACTATGTACTCCAGGCTGGCCTCAAACTCACAGCAATCCTGTCTCAGCCTCCTAAGTGCTGGGATTACAGGTGTGCACCACACACCTGGTTTATGTGGTGTGGGGCAGTAGAACTCAGGGCTTTGCACTGGCGAGGCAAGTGCTCTAATCACTGTGTTCTTCTAGCCTCTAGTTTTGACTTTGAGATAGGGTCTCATTAAATCACAAAGTTGCCCAGGTTGGACTTAAACTTGTGATCCTCTTGTGTCAGCCTCCAGAGTGCTGGGATTATAGGCCTGTACCACCAAGCGTGGCTTCTGATTAGAAGTTTTACATTTAAAAACCTTTGAACCATTCTGCAAATGTTTGTATATGTGATTGGGGTATGTGTGTGAATGAGTGTGTGTTCAACTTTTTTGATGCTTCTCAAGTGGTGGTGAGCCAGAGCCAACACTTTGGGAGCCTATCAGAAGTACAAATTACCCAGCTCCACGCCAGCCCTGCTGAGTTAGAAACACCAGAGTGGGCCCAGAAGTCCGTGTCTTCTTCCCAAACCCACGGGGGGATTCCCTTGCACAGTAAGTTTGAGAAGTATCTATCTCCAATATAAGCCAGTGTTTTGTGATCCACTCCTTACCCCGAACAGAGGGACCTTGAGCTTCTGTGAGGCTGAAAGTGCTAGTAACAGCCCTAACACGTTCTTCATGTTTTGTCATTCACTACCTAACATACAACACATACATGTGCATGCATGTGTGAGGTGGTAGAGTGATGGTGTTGGTGGTGGTACAGGTGACGGTGGTGATGGTGTGGTGGGTGTGATGATGTAGTTTTGGTGATAATGGGTAGTAGCGATAGGGATGAATGTCTTAGCCAGGTTCTTGTCCCTGGACACAATACCCCACACCCATAACTTAAAGGAGAGGTTTGTTTTGGCTCTTGTCTCAGACATCTCAGCCTGTTCATGGTTGGCCAACAGTGGTGGAAGGGCCTGGTGTGGAGAGATGCAGCTCACAGAACAGTGGAAAGGAAGCAGAGTGAGCGGGAAGGAGCCAGAGGCAAGGATATATCCGGCCAGGCCTCACCCTCCATGATCCGCACCTCCCAACAGGACCCTGCCTCTTAACAGCATAAGAAATCATCAGTGTACATGGAAGGAACATGAGAACAGCTTTGGCTATGGTGGGTGACGGTAAGAGGCAGCTGCAGGGAAGCCTTTCTGGGGGAACACCCAAGAGGAAACGTGAAGAATGGGTAAGAGTTAATAGGATGAAGAAAGAAGAGAAAGAATGCTCTAGCCTTAGAAGCCTGTTCAAACCTCGGTAGAGAGAGTCTACTTTCCAGGATCTGCTAAGAGCTTAGGTGCAGAAGCAGAAGCAAGGGCTGAGAGCAGTCAGTTTTGGATGCAGAGTGCTGATGGCAGACCGTGTTATCCCTGTCTCAGCTCATTGCTACCTCTGGGTTTTCACGTTTCTTGTGGAGAAGGCATGCTGCCTGAGGACACGGGCAAACAGTTATACACAGACTCAAGCATCAGAATTGCCAATTAAGAACCTATTTTTTCTCCATCTGAAATCAGATGGGAAGTTGTGACACCAGATATGAACTGGAGTGGCTCACAACATATGCAGTGAACTGAGAAATATTTCATTCCTTAAAAGAGTACTACTGAAAAAAATGATCTGAAAATTTATATGGAACCCAAAGACATCCAGAATAGCCAAAACAATCCTAAGCAACAAAACAAAAGCAGGAGGCATCACAATATGAGATATCAAGTTATATTACAAAGCTACACTGATAAAAACTATGTGTGGTTGGCACAAAAAAGGACACACAAATCAATGGAACAGCACTGAGGATGCAGAGACAACCCTGAGTACCTTCAACCACTGGATATTCAATAAAGTGACCAAAAACATGCTCTGGAGCAAAGACAGCCTCTTTAACAAATGGTGATGGGAAAACTGACTGGTGACATATAGAAGAATGAAACTAGACTCACATCTTTCACCATGCACCCAAATCAAATCAAAATGGATCAAAGACCTAGGCATTAAAATGGGAACACTGAACTTCTTTGAATAAAAAGTAAGTAAAATCTTGGAAGAATAGGTGTAGGCAAAGACTTTCTCAATAAAACACCCAAAGCACATGAGATAACAACAAGAATCAACAAATGGGATTATATTATATTAAAAAGCTTCTGCACAGCAAAGGAAACCATCAACAAAGTGAATAGGGAACTGAAAGAATGGGAAAAGAAACATTGGCAGCTACTCCTCAGGCAGATGATTATTATCAAGAATGTACAAGGAAATGAAATAAATTAGACCCTCGCAAATAAAAGACCAAATCAAAAAAATGGGGCATCTGAAATGGATAAATAGTTCTCAGAAGTCTGACTGGCTAATAAATACATAAAGAAATGTTTAGCATCTTTGGCCATCAGAGAAGTAAATGCAAATCAAAACAACTGAGGTTCCATATAACTCCAGTAAGAATGGCAGGTATTATGAACTCAAAAAAAAAATTGCTGGTGAGTTGTGGGGTAAAAGGAATTCTCCTACATTCTTGATGAGACTGAAAACTGGTATAACCACTATGGAAAGCAGTATGGAGATTCCTCAAAAAACTGAAAATAGATACCCTATTTGGCCAAGTTGTGTCTCTTCTGGATATCATCGGAAAAAAAGTTAAAATTGTCATACAAGAGTGATACATGTATATCAATGTTTATAGCAGCACAATTTATGATAGACAAATCTTGGAAGAAGCCAGAATGTCCAACAACAGAAGAATGGATAAAGAAGATGTGGTATGTTACACAATAGAGTCCTACTCTGCTATTAAGTGAGATAAATTTGAATCATTTGTAGAAAAACAGATGCACCTTGAAAGCACTAGTGAGATGAATCAGACACAGGTTAAATATTGTAATTTTTCTAAAATGAGAAAAACATAAACAAAGAGTGACAGAAAAAAGTAAGAAGATGGTTTTGTGGAAAGGGAAATGGGAGGGAGCTTGAGGATGTGAAAATGAGAAAGGGATGCAATATGTAATTTAAAAGGAGAAAAGTTATACAATAAAAAGAGAACTATTGGGGAAAAAATCATCAATGAACTAATCTACCCATGAGTACAGAATCCGGTTCTCTAGTCACCTTCCAAGTACATGAGGTTGTGGGGCATTCCAGACTTAAACCTCAGTGATAAAGATAGTGGTGATGATGACGTTGCTGTTGATGGGTTGGTAGTAATATACTGATGGTGGTAGTGCTGGCATGGATGATTGCATGGTGGCTGTGATTATTTGGTGGTATTGGTGGTGTGGTTTTGGTGCTGTTGGTAGTGGTACTGGTGATGGTGATGGAGGTAAGGATGGAGGCAGTGCTAATGCTGGAGTTGGTGTTGGGTTGGTGATGATGCTGTTGGTGATGGTGGTGATGTGGTGATTATGATGATGCAAGTAGTACTGATGTTGTGGTGACAGCATTGCAAAGATGGTGCTGTTGGTAGTGGTTGGTGGAGACAGAGGTGAAAGCAGCACTGGCACTGGAGTTGGCGTTGATGGGTTGGTGGTGGTTCTGGCGATGGTGCGTGTGTTATTTCCATACCAAGATTCAAGTCATTCCCTTAGCCCCGTCTCCCTGATTCCTCACTTAGAAGTCACCCTGCCGGACTGTGGTTTGAGAAATGGGATGTGATGGCATGTGTGATGCTGTGTATGTGTGTGCATGTACACAGACTTGGGTTAGGATTCATCTGGCTACATTGGATTTAAAGCCTCCAAAATTTACAAAACACTCAAGTTTTAAAATAAAAAGAGAGTTAAGCCATTTGAATCTCTTGCATTAGAAAGAATAAGCGAACCACCCAGATGTAGTTATAGGCAATTAATGTTCTTCTGGGAGGGCTTCCGTGTGAGATAATGGAAAAGCTGATTAGGCATGAGCTGGGGCTGCCGAGGGAGGCTGTAGCCGTCGCTGAGCTCTGCAGGGGAAGCAAAGGCTTGGCAGTTTGACTCTGGCTGCTTTGAGCCACAGGGATCTCTTGCTTCACCAGCTGGGGACCAGGAGGACAGGACATCCAGCCCAAGCCAGAGAGGGCTGAGCTCACCCTTTGGTGCAGTCCCTGCGGCTTCCTTCAGAAAGAAAAAGTGCCTAGAGAGGAAAATGAGGACAGGACGGGCATGTGCAGAGGGAGGTCCCCTGAGAATAGGAGGAAACAGCCCTCCAGCATGGAAGGCTGTTCAGACAGTGGCGAGATTGGAAAGCATGGAGATCTACAGTGGGGTGGGCTTCTCTCCTTGTGCCTCTCAGTCAGCTTCTACCAAGAGCTGACCATCTATACCAGGCAAGTTAGAGCTATCTTTGTGTGCTGCCTTGAGTTTCTCAGAACCTGCAGTGTGGCCTTGCCCTCTCTCCTGAGCTCTGCCTCATGATCTTGATCCTTGGAGCTTTTCCGCCATACCTCTGATCCTCCTTTGTTGGTGAAATGGGAAGACCTGTTTCCTGGCCTTCATCAGAACTCAAAAGAGTTCACTGTTCTCAAAGATTCTGTAGTTTTGAGACCTGGGGGACTTATCTCCTTGCTCAGATGGTCTGGGCACAAAGAGTACCCCACCCTGTGGCCTTATTCCTCAAAGCACAGAAAGGGCTTCTCCAAGGGAAACAGCTTGGGTGGCACAACTTTATCTTTGGGAGGATAGTGAGCTTCTCTTGTCACATACACTCCTGAGTACCACATGTGACCCACTGTGGCCATTATTTTGTAGCATATGTGACTGTGTTAGTCTACTTTCTTGTTATTAGGACAAAATACCCGACACCCACAACTTAGAGGAGAGGTTTGGTAACTCACAGTTTCAGTGGGTTTAGTCCATGGCTGACTCCAAGGCAGAAACAGCATTGTGGAATGGCATGGTGAAGGACAGCTGGCCACCACAGGGCGGCCAGGTAGCAGAGAGAGAAAGAGAAAGATCGGGGGACAAGAACACTCTCTTCCAGATCATGCCTCTGGTGACTTGCCTCTTCCAACCAGACCCTACCTCTCCACAGCGTGTTCAGCTAGGAAGTAGTCAATGGGTGAATCCACCAATGAGGATAATGTCCCCCAGATCCAGTCATGTTCAGAAAAGCTCCACTTTTGAACATGAGACTCTTGAAGGGACATCTTAGATCTAAATCATAACACTGGGAGTGATACTATGACAGTTTACATGCACACATTTAAGCCCGCAGTCTGATGACTAGGAGTGTGGGTCCTGGAGCCAGGCTGCTGGTACCATCCTGCCTCCCCATCCTCGTGCCAGTTGTGAACTTGGCCTTGCCTCTCTGAAATCAAAGCCCTCACCTTCAAGTGGGATATGCTTTGTTCATAGGGTTATTATGAGTATTCAGAAATAAAAGATGTAACATGTTTTTTCATTGCTGGAAATAATGCAAATTATAGTGATGGTCATTTTTATTATTATTTCCCTTGGGCAGTAATCAGCCATTGGTCTAATCACCCACTGGAGAAATAGCACATTAGTGGTTTGATCAGGGTTCAGAGCAGAAGCAGTTAGAAGCCACACAAGCCTGGTAACAGAGAATTTGTTCTGTTTGACCCCATACCTAGACCTCATTGGCCAGCAACCTGTTACCCAGTCTTGCCAAGACCTGTCCCCACAGGTACCTTGGGACTGATGTCATAGAGGCCTTGTACAGAGATACCCAGCCCTTGGCTTGAGTGCAGAGGGCTTGAGGGCTCCCTTTCCTCATGTGTCCATTTTTCTTCTTCTGAGGCTGCCTATAGTGCTTGTGTTTTTTACTAATGGTAGTCACCCTCTTCTTCTGAGTAACTTCTTCTACTTGAGATTATTTCTGGGTTATAAGTTTTAACATCTTGGCATAGAAGCTAGGACTTCTATTCACAGCTTCCTTGAAGCTTGAACTTAGGCTCCACCCTCCAGTCATGGCTAGCACCAGCTTCGAGAGAGGCCTCATGCAGGACTGGGCTTCGCAGAGGCTTTCCTTTTTCTGGCACAGACGGAGGCTAATGCTCCCACTTTTAGTGGCCATGGTAGCTCAGGCAGCTAGATTCCTGGCTGCCTGGCTATCCTCCTGTGTTGAGGTGGCCCTCTACTACTTGCCATGTCATGGTGGAGTTGAGATCCCAGTGTTTATTGTGGCCTTTGGTGCTGATCCTTGACCGGTTTCCCTGACCCTCCCTGCAATGGGTGCATCACAGTCTACTTTAGTAATTCCCCTCTGGCTCCAGTCGTCATGGTGGGCTGATGAGTGTTCGGAGTTAGGACAAACCGTTTTTACGGAGATTCCACGCGCAGACTCTTCACCACGCCAAGTGTGCCTCCTCACAATCGCTTCTCCCACAGCCTGGAATCAGAGTGACAGTTTTTGAAGATATTACCTGCCTCAGGTCACTCTCAGGTGAGGCTGTTTGGGGCCAGTGTTGGGCCTCTACAGAGGAGATATAGTAACTTTGTTTCTGGTCCTTCAACTTAAAATTCACTGCAGACTTTATCAGGGATCAAATGCTCAAGCAGGCACTGGGGCTCGCTGGGTCCCAAAGGTGCTCCATGGGTGCTGGAGCAGGCTGGATCTCAGCTCGTCCTTCTTGGCCTGAAGTGCAGTAGGTTCAAGTCACCAGGTGTGGGACCTCAGGTGGTGACAGAGAGGAGTGTGTCCTTCACCAGGGCCATTAGCTAGGGCCCGTGGAGCTAGGTTAGACTGTGATAGGTCCCATTTCCAGCTGCCTACACATCACCTTGCAGTCACTCAGAGGTAAGGGGACAGGCCCAGCGTGAAAGTGGAGAGGGAGTGCCCTCCAGGGTGTTGTCCTCAGCCTTTAATTGTATCAAAATGTTTGAGCCACACACTGAGTATTCAGAGGATTCAGAAGATCTTTGGAGAGGGCAGGGCCCATGCACTGGAGGGACAACTGGACATCCTCACTTTTTTTCTTCTTCTCCAAATAATATTGCAGAACACAACTCTTGCTGTCAGTGCAGCACTTTATTTCCCTAATTATCTCCTCCAAATCAAACCAGAGGCCGAATTCTGGAGTCAGATAGATGCTTCGTGCCATTCATTCATGCAACATGTGTTTCTTGAGTACCTGGTCAGTGCCGGCCACTGTTTAAGGTATGGGATTCCTGGTGTTCAACAGACCAGGTGATCCTGCCCATGTGGGGCCTAGAGAGGGCCTGTGGACCGAGCTGGAACTAGATGCCTGGAGTGGTTAATGGGAGTTTGATGAGAGGATTGGGTCCGGAGCGATGTGCAGTGTGGGAGATGTGAGAAGTGGCTGGGCTTGAAATCTGTATAAGGAAGGTGTCGTGGTTTGGATCTGGAGTGTCCCCCAAAAGCTTCATGTCCCTGTGAACACTGTGTAGGGTTGGGAGGTGGGGCCTGAGTGGAAGGAGCGGATGCTTTGGGCTTGACCTGGAGGTGCATGTTCTGGTTCTGCCCTTCCTCCCAGTCTCTCTGCTCTTCCATGCCGTGAGGATCTTTGCTGCTGGAGCTCTGTCGCTGCTACTTCCTCCCCTCCAGCCCTACCATGTGCTTCTAGCCGCCCTCCTGTGAATGGACTGAGACCTTCTGAAACTGTAAGCTACAATAAATCTTTCCTCTCTAAGTTGTGGATGTTGGGTATTGAGTCACAGCAACGAAAAAGTAACTAAAACAGAAGGGCTGGGGAATTGGCTTGGAGAAAAGAACAGGAAACCCCAGAGTTCGGCTTGATGTTTGCAAGTCTGAGAGGCCTATGAGAAAACCCTACCAGAAGATAAAATAGGCAGCCCCCTCTTCTGGAAGCAGATGTCCTTTTCCAGTCCTCACTGAATGAAGGCTTATGCCATCATGTGGCTAGCCATGATGCTTGTTAGGGGACTCGGTGCAGTCAGAGGCCATGTTGCCAGATGCTAAATCTCCCCCATAAGAAATTTGAAGACAAAATTGCAGCAGTCACTGTCCAAAATCAATATGTACAGAACCAGCCTGAGCCCTGCTGGAGCAGCAGGTACCACAGCAGTAAACACGGAGCCCAGCATGTTGACTTTGGCAACGCTTGCGCATATCTTGTCATGGGAAGAGAGTGTATCAAAACTGAAAACTGCGAGTAGATGGCCATGCCGGGCTGCTCCGTCCCCTTGTCATCCCGACCAATGGGAGGAAGGCGAGGGTGGCCATCTCTTGAGTGCAAGTGTGTCACAGTGTGATCCAATGTCCTGGACACTTTCTGTATATCAATATTATTTGATTTCATCCTCCCAGAAACCCCAAAAGTGGTAGGATAACCCTATTGTTTTTAGTGGCTGTTCAGAGAAGCTCAGTGATATGCTCAGGATCACACAGAGAACTAAAAGATGCCCATGTTAAAACTGAGTGTAGTGGTCCTGCTAGCAACCTACCAACTTCTGGCCCCCTCTTCCTAGCTAATGGCATGTAGGGTTTTAATGGAAACTTGTTAGCCCAGAGACAATTATGAATGGTCACAGGGATCTTGTTTCCCTTTGCCAGGGGTTGGTATGGGAGAACATGTGACCATCCTGGCCAATGAGTTCAAAGAGAAAATCATGGGCTTCTGGTAAGGGGTTTCTCTCTGATCATGTTAAGGACAAGGATCCTTTGAGTCCACCTCTACTTCCTGCCTGTGAACATGCTGTGTGGGGTAACGTGTGTGGCCTGTGGTAGTCTCCTTAGATACACAAAGTGACAGAGATGAGGCCAAAGCTGAAGAGGCAAAATGGAAGCTTGGCATATGCCTTGGTCCACAAAGACATTACGGACTGTCAAAGCAATCTTAGGGCTACCTGCCTCCAGACTTCTTGATGAGAAAGCAAAAAATGTCCCTGTGGTTGAAACCACCGTTAGGTAGTTATATTATTTTCAGTTGGACCTCCTAACATCCACACTGTCTGGTCTAACTTCAAAGCCCATGACCTTTCTCCTACTACTCTCCAATGTTTGCAGACGTCCAGCTATCATCTGATGTCCCTCGTCAACCTAATGCCCAACAATTACAAAATCTATCCAATTTACACATTGCAAAAAAAGGTATCCTTTTAAAGGAGTGGTCAGTTCAATAAGATGGAAAATGTGGTTTTGGCCGGATTCTAGGATCACAAAACTTCAAAGTTGGAATGAACCAAGAATATCCGATTCAACTATGTTTTACAGAAAAAGAGACTGAGGATTTGAGAAGGTAGGTACTTACTCAAAGATCCCCAGTCTATATCAGCCCTGACACAGGGACTGAGGTCCCCCAGATGGTTCCATCTCTACTCAAAATCTTCATCACTAAATAAAACAAAACACCAAAACAACAACAACCACAAGCCAGGGATATGAAAGAGAGATTGATTCTTAGCCACATTTTTCTGGGGACAGGATAAACCATAAGTCCAGTTAACAGAGGTTTCTGTCATGTGCATTTCTTTGTCATGTGAGGCTACCACCCTCTTCCAGTGTTATCATGGAAACGTACCTAGATGATACACAGAATCCAGAGCTATGGTGGGGAGGAGTCAAGTTCTTGCCTTTTCAGATTAAAATCAGTTATGGAATGTTATGACAGAGAATTGTCTTGAATTACCTTGAAAGCAAGCCCTGTTGGAAGCTGAACGATGGATCTGTGCCAGGCCAGCAGGATCATGTGCCTTCAGCCACCAAATATCCTCTGAGAAGAGAGAAGATAAGAGGTCAGATAACTGTACTTCAAAGGACAAGCAGTGCCCAGGCTGGAGAAGACAGGAGCTTAGGTGCTGGAGGGTTCCTTAGTAGGGGCCTGATGTCCAGGTAGAAGGGGAGGGAAGGCCATGGAGGAGGGGACAGAACTATTCTTGGGGGAATGAGTGTGGGGAGTGGACCATGGATCTCCAAGATAGCTTAAGGGGCTCAGACCTGCTTCTTATCTCTGTGGACCAGAGAAATAGAGTGGAGATGTTTTCCTCGGAGAAGGGGAAAGATAGATGGCTGGCATTGCAAGGTCTCACAGCTGCTGGGAGGTTCTAGTGGGATTCCCTAGTGCCCTGGAGAGAGAGAGGGAACAGCTCGGGAGCAGCAGGATGCAGGGCAGAGCTATAGATGCCATAGTGCAATACCAGGCCTGAAGCCTTCAGGAGTCGTGGCCATCTCTGGCAACAGGAGGGAGGGTGGTGCTGGCTGGTGGCATTCCCTAGGAATAGATGTTAGTAAAGGACTATGAGTCCAGGCTTTTGTATCTTCCCATTCCAGAAGGACGGACACTTGCCCTGAGACAGCACAACCTCTTCTGCTCACTTATTTACTGTGACTGAAATGCTACAAAAAGACAACAAACATCAGTTTGGGTCTGGTGGAAAAGGCCTGTAATCTCAGCACTCTGAGAGGCTGATGCAGGAGGATCACAAGTTCAAACTCAGCCTGAACAGCTTAGTGGCTGAAGGAGAACATGTTTGAAAGTTGAACATTAAATATGAGCTCAGGATGAAGCTCAGTGAAAATGCCTTGGGTTCAAACTCTAGTATCACAAAATAAATATAATAAAATAAAATAAATGCATTTGGTTCTGTAGCCCAAAGCAGTTGCTTTCATGAGCTTGCCACAGTGGGTGTGGATTATCATTCCCACTGGGGACTGCTGAACACCCCAGGATGACCGCAGCCACATGTAGGGCAGGCCAGTTCTGCTCTCCTATCTCTCAGCTATCTCCTAGGGTCAGCAGGCCGGCCCGGGCATGTCCTGGCAAGGGCAGAGGAAAGAACAAGCAAGCCTAACTACAAAAGTGCTGTGCAAGCCTCCGACTGCCTCCTGTGTGCTGGTATCCTACTGGCCAAAGTGAGTTCCATTGTGGAGGCTGGGCCCTCATGATTTGCCACAGTAGGAATGCTACCACCCATCCAGTAGTCCCTGAAATATGAAAAACCACCAGGGAAGAGAGGAGGAAGCCCTGGTTTTAACTGATCTTCATTACAAAATGGCTGCTAGATACTGAAATTATCTGAATGCATCCGAAATTGATGAGATTAAGTTTGTCGTTAGATAGAAATGGGGCCCTTAGTCAGAGCAATCAGACAAGAGTGTGAAATAAAGGGAATACCTATCAGAAAGGAAGAAGCCGAACTATCCCTTATTTGCAGATGACATGACTATCTACATAGAAGATCCCAAAAACTACTCCATAAAACTCTTAGAACTAATTAACGAATTCAGCCAAATTACAGGATTCAATATTAATACAAAAAATCAATAGTATTCATCTACACTAATAATGAACTCACTGAGAAAGAGTTGAAAAGAATAATCTTGTTCTCAATAGCTCCTCCAAAATTTAAATGCCTAGGAGTATACCTAGGTGTAGAGTGAAGGACCTCTACCAAAAAACAAACAAAAAAAAACAAAAAAACAACAAAAAAAAAAAACCTATGCTATGCTACAGAAAGAAATGGAAGAGGACATTAGGAAATGGAAAGACAGCCCCTGTCCCTGGATAGGCTGAACTAATATAGTCAAAATGGCTATACTGCCAAAAGTGATACACAGATTCAATGCAATTCTTATTGAAATACCAACATTTTTCACAAAACTTAAAAAAAAAAACAATCTTTAAATTTAGATACAGCCAAAAGAGACCTGAGATAGCCAAAGCAATCCTGAGTAACAAGACAAAAGCAGGTGACAATGTGATTTCAGACATTAAGTTATATTACAAAGCTACAGTTATAAAAACTATATTACTGTGACAATAACAGACCAATGGAACAGAACTGAGGATGCTGACATCCTAAAGTACCGTTAGCTACCTGATCTTTGGTAAAGGGGCCAAAAACATACACTGGGAAAAGGATAGCCTCCTCAATAAGTGATGTTGAGAGAATTGGTCTTCCACATAGAGAAGAATGAATCCAGACACACACCTGTCACCATGGATCAAAGCCAAATCAAAGTGGATAAAAGACCTCGATATTAAGATGGAAACACTGAATCTACTGGAGGACAAAATAGGTAAAAATCAAGAAGACATAGGTGTGGGCGAGGGTTTTCTTAATGGGACACCTGCTGCAAAAGAAATAGCCCCCACAATCAGCAATGGAATTGTATCGTGTTTAAAAGTTTCTGTATGATAAAGGAAACTATCAACCGAATGAAGAAAGAACTGAGAATGGGAAATTTTTTTTTACCAACAACATCTTGGACAGGAGGTTAATAACTATATATAAAAAGTACTGAAGACCACTCAAAAATCAAAGACCTGATTGAAGAATGGGCAACTGAAATGAATAGGCAGTTCTCAGATGAAGAAGTTCAGATGGCCAGCAAATACATGAAAAGATGTCCAACAGCCTTAGCCATTAGAGAAACTCAAATTAAAATACCATCTATTGTGGTTTGGATCTGGAGTGTCCCCCAAAAGCCTCATGTACTTATAGATACTGTATACTGTTGGGAGGTGGAGCCCAGCTTAAAGGGGCAGATGCTGGGGGCTTGACCTGGAGAGGTGTGTGCTCATTCTACTCTTCCTTCCAGACTGCTCTCTGTTCCCCCATGCTGTGAGGATTTCTGTCCCTGGAGCACTGGTTCCAGCTCTGGCTCCAGCTCCAGTCCCACCATGTGATTCTACCATTTCCAGCTGCCTACCTGTGAATGGACTGTGATCTTCTGAAACTGTAAGCTAAAATAAAAATTTCCCTCCTAAAGTTGTGGATGTTGGGTGTTCTGTCCCAAAAATGAAAAAAAGAAACTAAGACATCCTCTTACCCCAGTGAAAACGATGCATGTCAAGATCTTGAACATTTCACTAAGACTCAAGACGGCCCCATTTTGGTTCAAAAGCTTCATTTGTCTTTTTTATGGCTGCATAGTATCCCATTGTGTATAGGTACAACATCTTCTTTAACCACTGTGGCTGGGCAGCCTCCCAAGTGCTGAGATTGCAGGCATGTGCCTCCACTCCCAGCTTTATGTGGTGTTGGGGAATCCAACCCAGGCACTTTAACCACTCTGTCATTCTTCCAGCCCTCTTTTTTTTTTTTTTTTTTTTTTTTTTTTTTTTGAGGCAGGATTTTACGAAGCTGCTAAATTCCTCAGGTTGAGCTTGAAATTGTGATCCTTCTGCCTCAGTCTCCCATAGTGCTGGAATTACAGGTGTGAGCCACAGGCTTGGTGGTTCCACTACATGTCTTGAACCTCTACCATCACTGTAAGAAGTATCTACTCCTTCAGTCGGGATCTGGCATCAACACTCCTGGAAGGGAGTCATTGGCCGGCCCTGAGCTTGGTGCCAAGCCCTGCTTGGGGAAGCCACTCATGGCCAGGAATAGTGCATATGTGATTCACCCCAGCCATGCCAGCAGTTGCTTTATATCATGTTACTGAGGTTCATGGTTTGCATGCTATGAATGTGATGGTGAAGGTCATGTGTCCTGTTTGTAACTATGTTTTCATAACTTGGGTTGGTTTATCAAATCTTTAGTAGAAGTGTTTAGGCCTTCAAGTGCAATTTCTAGAAAATCTTGTGAGTAAAACAACAAGCCTAATACAGAGTGGTGCCTCAGTCACGTTCCCATCACTAGGACATAATACCTGGCACACAATTTGGAGGAGATGTTTGTTTCAGCTCATATTTCAGAGGCCTCAGTCCGTTCGTGGTTGGCAACAAGGGTAGAGAATGGTGAAGGGCCCAAACAGAGGGAAGCTGTTCCCCACGTGGTGACAGGAAGAAGAGGAAGAGAAGGACAGAGAAAGAGGAGGGAGAGGAGGCGCTAGGGGCAAAGATCCATCCTTCCAGATCATGTCCCCAGTGACCTGTCCCTCCAGCCAGTCCCCACCTCTTAAAAGCTCATGAAATCAACAGGTGAATCTACTGATGAGCACAGTACCCCATGATGCAATCACTTTCCAAACACATGAAGCTTTAGGGGGACATTTCAGATTCAAACCATAACAACCAGAGAGTTGGCAAAGGTAGTGATGCTGAGGGTGATGGCAATGGTGACAATAATTGTTATGATGGTGGTGATGGTGGTGATGGTGGTGATGGTGGCCATGGTGACGGCAATGGTGACAGTGGTGACAGTGATAATGGTGGCCACGGTGGCAATGATGGTGGTGGAGATAACAATGATTGTGATTATGATGGTGGTGACAGTGGTAAGGGTGGTGATGAGGAGGAGGATGGTGTGATGATGGTGAAAAATGGTAGCTCTTCTGGGTACTGGAAAGACCCTGGCTGCTTGGAGGCCACCCATAAGCTCCCTACATGTCTGGCCATGGCAGAAGGAGCTTGGTGTTACAGAACATGTCAGGCTTCCAACCCAGACTTCCTTCATCTCAGTCCAATTATACAGCAGTCGGCTTGGCCTGAATAGCTTTCTCTAATGGTATTTACCTGCTCCTGGCACTTTGGCCGATAAACATGGAAGATAACTCTTCAGAAAAAAATTAATGAGAATATTATGAAAAATAAATAATCATCAATTAAGGCATCACAGAGCAAGGTGGATTCGGGTTGTTGATGTAGGGAACACGCTCCTCTTGCTATTTCTGGCAGGAGGCTGAGCTCTGAGAAATAATGAGGTGGTGACAAGGAAGAGAAGAGCTGACAACTCTGTGTGACCTTCTTGGCTTTCTGGGAGCAGGTTCAGGCCTCTGCTGCCACAAGGGCTTTGACAGTGATGGTGGGGTTGCTGTAGCCACTGGAAGAAAGTGGGGCTCTGGGAGGTACAGGTGGAAGCTGAGTTCTCTCACCCCACAGAGAATTTTAAAACTTGAATTATCCTTCCCCAATTCATATATTGAAGTCAAAGTCATGCCCATATCTCAGAAGGGATGGGGTTGGGAGATAGGACCTGTAAAATGATAATCCTAGCACTTTGGAATGCTCAGTTAGGAGGAATGCAAGTTCAAGCCCAGTACTGGCAACTTAGTGACTTAGAGATCATGGCTCAAAAAGATGTATTAAAAAAGACTGGGGATTTAGCTCAATGCAGAGGCCTTGGATTCAATCTCAAGTACCACACACACACACACACACACACACACACACACACACACACACACGTGAGTAGACAGAAGAGTCAGCAGGCACACACAATCAAATTTGACTGGTATTCTTATAAAAGGTGAAATTGGGACAGAGACATGCAGGTGGGAAGTGCTATGTGAACAGGAGGACAGCCACCTATAAGCAAAGGTGAGAGGCCTTCAAGAGACTTTTGGGGGACCTGTTTGCAAGACACCCTGACCTCAGATTTCTGGCCTTCAGAACTAGGAAACAATACCTTCTGTTCTTTAAACCCATAGTCTGTGTAGCCCCAAGAAATGCACCCAGGGGTTTCAGGATGAGATTGAACTTGGAGGCAGAGCCCTGACTGGTGCCAAGGAGGCTGGAAAAACGAGGTAGGTGAGAGGTCCCAGGGCCGGGGACCAGCGGGAGACCAGGGCTTGGCAGATGCTTTTGAGAGTGAGGGGTCTGGGGAGGAATGCCCTGGAAGCTGCTGGAGGGCGGTGTAGAACACTGGGGAGACATGGAACACACAGTATGCCAGATCACATCCACTTGGTGGATAATCTCTGTGGGGACAGAGGTGACAAGAGAGAGGCCAGATAGGAGGTTGCTGCCTCAGCCATGCCAGGGAAAAACTGACCAGGGAGATGGTGCGAAAGTTTGCTGGGAGAAAGAGGAATGGATGGGAACAACAGGAATTCTACTTTGGACATGTGTGGGTCCTTTGGCCCTTCAAGAGAAAAGATTTCTGGCAGGCAGATGAAAATTTTTTATTTTTGGAAAAAAAGATAGATGGGCTCAGAGAGAAAGATGGTGATTTTGTACTATAGGACTTTCTCAACATACACAAAAGGAGAGCGAATAAAGGAGACCCCTCTTAGGTACCTGTCTCCAGGTTCAATGTTGACTTTCTTTTTCTCCTCGTCTCGTCTCCTCGTCTCCCCAGAGTGTTTTATAGCAAGAGCAGAGCATTATTTCATTTTTATCCAGACTTATTTTAATATTTGTCATGGTTTAGAATGAGAAAGTCTCCCAAACTCTTATGGGTTCAGAGGTATCCTGGAAGGTGATTGGGTCTTGGGTGCTGTACTCACTAGTGGCTTGTTCTGTTGATGAGTTCATAGCTAAATGTGCTGTTTAGCTACGATGGATGGAAGCAGTGTGTTACTGGGGGCAAGAGGATGCATCTCCCTCCAAACTGCCTTTTTTCCCTTTGCTTCCTGGCTGCCGTGAGGCAAGCAGCTTCTGCACTCCATGCTTCTCCACTGTGATGTTTCTGCTTTGGAACTGGCACACCAGAGCCTGAAACCATGAGCCAAAATGAACCTCAACTTTTTAAGTTGTGGATGTCAGGTATTGTGTCCAACAATGGGAAAGCTGAACAATCCAATATTCATCTGCAATTTTAAAAAAACCATAACTTATACCACCATAAGGTAGGAGAAATTACACCATGTTTTTACTTAGAGGAAAATGACCTTAGAAAGAAAGGGAAGTTGTGCCAAGCAGGAAGATGAGGGCAGGAGTCAGCTCCTTTTGCAGCGGGTTGTGGGCCCCAAACTCCACGTTCTGGGGAGACAACTTTGACGGTCTATCCCCCATGTTAGGAGGGACAGCGGAAAGGACAGGGACAGGTGAGTGGAGAGTTTGGCTAAGGAGGACAAGCCCCTCCTGGGACACGGGAGGAAGCTAAGAGAGAGGCAAGATGACATGGTGTTGGAGACTGAGCAGACGGGGCAGTGAGACAGGAGGCTGGCAGTCAGGGGCTTAGAAATGGAGATGCTGGCCATGAGGGCCACATAAGTGTGGCTCTGGCTATAGGTGATACCAGTCAGCATGGTTGTAGGGTTTCCTCCAGGATGTCCGGCTACTGTAGGTGAGGTGATGAACATAACCAAGTTTAGGCTCAACTGTGCTGGGGAAGGTGCCGGGGCAAGACAGAGACAGAAGGGCTCATGAAGCCTAAAGCAGGAATGGACTTCGGGATGGGGGCTTTGGGGAGCTGAGGTTGGTGGCCACACAGAGAGCGGCCCAAAGGGGAAGTTTCTGGAGATAGGGCTGTAACTGCTGATGACAAGGTAGATGTCCTCATGAGGGCAGCTGGTGTGGAACAGCCACAGAAGTGCAGGGACCAAGATTCCGGGAGGTTTGATGTTCTCCCTGGGGATGGTGACGTTGCCCAGAAATGTCCACAGCCTTCTAAGGAGAAAGAGAAAGTGATCCAGGGACCAGGACCCTCAGTGGATGAGGCAGAGTGGTCAAGAGGGTGACTCTGGGACAAGGAAGATGGAGGTGCTGTCATTGGTGCTGTGTGATGGCACATAAAGATTCTGAGGAAGGGGGCAGCTTATGGCAGCCATTTTGGCTGGAGGCTGTACAGAAGGCAATGCTCCAGAGATGCCCCTCTCACACTTTTCCTAGGACCTGTTCCACTGGGACACATGTCCTGAACATTTTGTACCACTTGTGGGTGTTCCCCACACTCTCTGACGTCTAAGGGTGGTTCCTCAAGCCTGGGAAACCCTGTGGGTTAGAAACAAAGTCTCAATGGCATCCTCCGTCTCTCTCAGTCTGAATCTGTTTTGCATGGTACACATACATGTGCACACACACACACACACACACACACACACACACTCACTCTTCAAGACAGAGCACGCGCAGTGGAGTTGGCTGAACTCCAGCACAGCCTGGCAGGATTTGCTGTTATTTGCATCCTATTAGCAGCTGGAAGCCGTCGTGTCCTAGGAGAGACTCAGTTGCTTACCCTCCTCTGGAGTAGGTTCCTTGTCCCTGCCAGGGTCCCAGCCGTGGCTCCCTCCTTGCTGGTTGGGCATCCTTCTCGCCAGGTCTCCATGTCTTCTTCCATCTCTTTCCAGCATTCAGGATAGATCATGAGAGGGGTAATTTCGTCAATTATTGTTCTGGTGGATTATACTTTTCTGTACAATCCTCAGTCATCAATTTACATAAAGCAGGAAAATGATCTTTACACAGAGGCTCCTTGGGCCACCCATAGTACAACCCACCTCAGAGGTAAAATGGGTTCTCCTTATCTACTATGTAAATTAACTCCCTGGTTTCCACGGTGCTCCTGATTAAGCCTTTCTGGGCCCTCCCTTTGCCCCCAGTTTGAGCTCAGTCTCTCCCTTTGTCTCCAAGGCTGTGCCCTTGAGATATGGCAGAAAGTCCTTGAGGATCTGAGCTGCCATGCCCTGGGTTCCTAATTTACAGAATGCTCTGGAGTCTGTTCTTGGGCATGTGGCCCCTATTTTCATGGGGGTCCCCATGAACAAGATGGTTAGACAGGCTGGAGGCAGCACCATCCAGGCCTGAGCCACTAGTTAAACAACTGCTCCCGAGAGTCCTGTTTACAGATGAGGGTTAACAGCAGGGGTCTCTAGGGAGGCCCAGTGACTCACCCTTGGTTCTATATTTGTACCCATAACAACCAAATTCTGACACAACTGGAGTTGACAACGTATTAGCCTAATAATTAAGAGTGTGTTTGGCTGGGCTTGGTGGCACAGGCCTGTAATCCCAGCTCTCTGTGAAGGTGAGAAGGAAGATTGAAAGTTTGAGCAACTTAGTAACCTAGCAAGACTCTTTAAAAATGAAAAATAAAAACAGGCTGGGATGTAGCTCAGGTTGAAGGTCCTGGACTTGATCTCTAGTACCTGGGTGTGGGGGTTGGCACCCAACTGCTGGACTTAAGTCTAGCTTTCTCAGTTACTAGCAAATTGTCCTGGGTTAAGTTATTTACCCAAGGCTGTATCTCAGTTTATTAATCTATACAGTGGGGATCCTACTAGATAATACTTTCCCCCATTTTATTGATATGTACATGTGCAAGGCATACTGGTTACATTGAACTTGAGTAGTTTGTGCATTTATATATTATGGAAAAATTACAAATTCTTCCCTCTTTTTCCATCCTCCTACACCCTCCCCCTCCCACTAGTTCCTGTTTTTACCTGTTTAGTTCTATGCAGTGACTGTGATCTGGGTTTCTCATATTAAAGAAACCATTCGATATTTAACCTTCTGCATCTGATGCTGACTCACTTCACTGAGCATGATGGTCTCAAGTTGCCTCTATTTACCTACAAAAGCCTCAAACTTATCTGTCTTTGTAGATGAGTAGTATTCCATTGTGTACAAATACCACAGTTTATGTATCCATTGGTTTGTTGATGGGTATTTGGTGTCTTCCACGTTTTAGCTATTGTAGTTATACTTTTAAAGTGTTGAGAAGATTTAAGAACACTTGAAATTACCATAGGGGGGAGTTGGTTATTGTTACCATGGTTATGAAGGGTGTGACTAACAGTAATGGGGACCCAATGGATACCAGGAGAGCGGCAGTATGTCCTCCTCTACCTTATTCACCAGATCTGGTACCATGTGACTTCTGCCTCTTCCCCTAAGTCAAAATTACCATGGAAGGTCAACATTTCAAATTGATTCTGGACATCAAGGCAGCCATGACAGCACAACTAAAGATACTCAATAAAGAGGACTTCTCTTTCATTGATGGGTAAAGATAAAACATCACATAGCCTTAGCCCATTGGCTAAGAACTCAGTAGGCTATTAATTAAACCTGTGACTCTTGAATTTTATGTCTCAATTTCATGCTCTGTAACTAAATTAGTAATAATGATCTTGCTTTTTTCATATTTCTCTTTGGGAAAAAAAACTTTAAAATTCTGAAATTAGTAAGTACGCTATTATATCTATTGCTTTATGCACGATGTACTTTTGAGATATAGACTTATGTTCATTGGTCATTGATGTAAGTTTAGCCCAACAAATCTGACTGATGTAATGATAACTTGAATGTCTTTTGTACAAAAGCACATTTGCTAATAGCCAAATCTTGGAAGAAGCCAATATACCAATATACCTGAGTATACCAGATGACTGGATAAAGAAGATGTGGCATATATACACAATGGAATATTACTCTACTATTAACAGTGACACATCTGAGTCACTTTTAGGAAAATGGATGCACCTTGAGACCATGATGTCAGTGAAATAAATTAGACACAGAAAGTTGACTATTACATAATTTCTCTAATATGAAAAAGCCAAACCATAAAAAAAGTAAGAAACATGGATGAAAGTAAGAATATGGACTTTGTAGAGAGAGAAAGGGAAAGGGGAGGTGAGAGAGTGGGAAGGAGAAAGGGAGATGATGTGTAAAACAAACAAAATAAAACAAATGGGGTGATAGTGGGAGTTAGAGGGCATTGGGGAGTTGTGGGAGGGACAAAAGGGGGGAGAGGAAGGGACTGTAATTTTGATGTGCTATATATACAAAATACTCAGGTTCAATGTAAATATTATGTTTTGCATATGTATATATTAATAAAATGGGAAAAATAAAATAATAATAAAAGGTTAAATAAAGAAAGAGGATTTCCAGAACTGCTTCAGAAGGTAGCAAGAATGAAAGGATAAATGTGTGTTTAAAGCTAAGAGGAATATTTCAGGAATATTCATGGCAATGTGTCTTTTACTGTAATCATTTTTTAAAAATTTAAACACTCATCATATCTTTTGATTACGCTTCATAACCACAGCAACTGAAGAATGGGGGCCCAAAGGTGTCCTAGGGATGGGTGAACTTAGAAAGGAAGCTAATTGTTGCGTACTACACTCCCAGTTGTGCTGGATGAAAAACACAGGGCTTTGAAGTTGTGTGGATAAAAGTGGCCTGAGGGTTATTGAGTAGTAACTTCAATGTGGGCCAATCACAGCGCCCTTACCCCCAGGGAGTTCACACCACCTTTCTCTGTGCACCTGGCTATGGGTGACCAGAGAGAGCGGGGCGGCCCAAGCCTTGCTCAGAGAGGCTACCTTGACCCCTGGGGTCACTCTAAAAGGGTCTAAATAGGCAAGAAAAGTGAAAATCGTGAATAAAGCACTCCATGGCAGGAGTCAGCATGATGGCAGCTGCTGTGCCAGGACACCTCCAGCTGTAGAGACCCAGGCTGATTGTCTCTGCCTGTTCACCCCCCAGGGGTTCCTGATGGCACAGCTGTGCAAGGAGTCTTCCTTTCATGGAGGAGGGTGGAGGACATGGAGTGGAAGGTGTGTCCGGGCCAGTCTGGAAGTGGCCATGTGCCTTTAGTCCACATTCTAGAATTCCTATACCATGTTCACCTGGGAAAGAGGCTGAGAAGGACAGAAGAAGAAGCAAGGAGGCTGGCAATCATCCAGTGTCCTCTGCCACGCCGCATAATCGGAAGAAGGTCCAGAACACTGAGGACACGAAGCTAACAAGCCCTGGGGAGACCCCAGGTGTGCTTGCAAGCCATCAAAGAGTCTGTTCGTGAAAGAGGGTGTCTTAGTTTGGATTCTTTCAAAAGGCAGAATTTACAGAAATTATAACAAAAAGGATCTATTAAGAAGACTTACAAATCTGAGGATAGAGATAATCCAATATGGCTGCCTGCAAGTGTGAGAGCTAGCGTGTCCGTTGGCTGCTCAGCCGTGAAGTAGACCCCCATCCAGGACTGCAGGACAGCCAGTGAGAGTCTGCTGCGAATCTTAGTTGTTCAAAGAACAACAGCGAAGACTGGAGACGGAAGATCAATGACTGAAGATCAGCAATGGGCAGACAGGCACAGGTCAAGACTGGAGAGAACCTGTGATGAAGATCTGTGGTGTGTAGCAAGTCTGCATCCATAGACAATTGTGAAGATGAGAGCTTTCCCAGAGAAAGAAGCTGTAACAGTCTTCTTTCTTCCTTCCTTTTATACCATTTGAGTTCCAGTTGGGCCTCCCACATCCAGGTGGGTGCTCTATATTCACTGTCCCATAAATCACTCACACTGTAATCCAGGCTGGTTCTCAATTCCCAATCTAGGCATGGTTCCCAAACCCTAATCCAGGTGTGGTCCCTGATTCCCTCAAATTGACATAATCTCTCCAGCTGTCACAGGGATAAAGGAAAGTAATAAAATTTAAATTGTTTGAATCTGTTGTTAATATCAAAAGGTTCTTGTTTGAGCTGACTTTTTGAAAGAATAAACAAGATTGACAAACCTCTCTAGTCTGCTGCAGATCGTGGTTGTTCAAAGAACAATGGCAAAGACTGGAGCCTGAAGATCAGCAACTGGCGCACAGGCACAAGTCGAGACTGGAGCGAATCTGTGCTGAAGATCTGGAGTGCGTAGCAGATTGATGTCCGTAGGCAATCGCGAAGGCGAGAGCTTTCCCAGAGGAAGAAGCTCTAAAAAGCCGGTTTCCTTCCTTTCATACTGTTGGAGTCCCTGTTGGCCCGCCCACATCTGGGTGGGTGCTCTTCCCTCATTGGCCGGCCCTCAAATCACTCACACTCTAACCCAGGCTGGTTCTCAATTTCCCATCTAGGCAAGTTCCCAAACGCTAATTCAGGTGTGGTTCCTGATTACCTCAAGTTGACATATTGTCTCCAACGGTCACAGAGGGGGTTCCATTTTATGTTATTTCACTGTGAAGAGCCTAGTATAGAATATTAAGCGTGCACTAGGTAACACAAACAACTGTCCCTGCTGGTCTGGACTGCATCGTGTTAGGGCTGAAAGTCTCGCCTCCTAGGAAACCCCTTAGTCCTTTACAGAGTGGAACAGGTTGATCACCCAGCTGGGATGACTTCAGGTCTGTACAAATATATCTATACCAAGAGTTTGTTGGGGCCACAGCCCCCTTCCCAAGGCTCTCATTCATTTCAGGCATGAGTTACAGCAGCTTGGTCATGACCTCAATGTTAATGAATCGACTATATGTTGAACAAAGTGGCTCTAAATAGAAATACACACAAAGTAAGGTTGGACACTGATTGGTTGATGAAAATGTGATCGGAAGGCTCACAAAAATCTAGCCCTGTATTTCTCTTAGAGCCATTGGCTCAGCATTTTGGAATTTAGTATTCAAGGTGCTGTGTGGAAAATAACTACAGAAAATTAAGGGGAACCGACTGTATATCTATACCATGGAGTAGTACTTGGTTGTAAAAGTAAGGAAGTGCTGACACCTGGCACAACATCAATGAAGCTTGTTGTTGTGCCAAGCCAGAGAAGCCACCAGAACGGACCACGTGGGGCACATTAGCTTCACGTAAAGTTTCTAGGATTGGCAGATCTGTAGAAGACAGGGTGTCGGAGATAGGCCATAGTCAGGAAGCAGCAGCTGAAGCGGGCAGCGATTCTGTCTGGAGAAATGAAATCCTCTCAGGTTGACAGTGGTAATGGTGGCCCCTATCTGTGAATATATGAAAAGACATTGAATTGAATACTGCACGTAGGTGTCTTGTGTGGTATGTGAATTGTATCTCAATAAAACTATTAAAAAATAATAATCCTTACAGGGAACTAGACCAAAGTCCTACCCTGCTGTGCAGCTCCCACAGCCTTGTCTGCACTTGGACATGCTGTGCCCTTCATAGGCAGCCCATGGAGGCTTCAGCCCCCTCCTCAGCCACCTAGCTGGGGTGCCCCCGGCTGCCCGAGATGCAGCTCGCTAGAGAAGGCTGGCAATGGAATTCACTCCTGGCTTAAGGAAGGCTTGCCCAAAGGCAGCATGGAGGTTCAGCGGAAGCCAGTCCCTCCATCAGGACTCAAACAGCTGATGGCCAAGGCCCTTGGTGTCATTGCTGTAAGGTATCTTCCAGCCACCAAGAATGCTTTTGACCATAATTAACAAAGTCTATGAGAATGGAGAGAGGCCATCAGCTCACTCCACCAGAAATGTGAAGGTGGCCAGTCCAGGAGGGACACAAAGGAGGGACTGACTCGGCTCCAGGCTCTAGCTCCCTAAATTGCCATTTTCAGCATGTGGCTGTCCATCCCAAGCTTGTCACCCATGGTCACAAGATGCTGCCACGCTCTAAGGGTCACATCACACAAAAGCAGTCGAGGCAGAAGAGTAGGGGAGATGCAGAAGGGTTTCTTCCTTAATCAAGTTCTCCCAGAATCCATCAGCAGATGCCTGAGACTCCATAGCCACAACCGGGTCACAAGCTGAAGCCCAGGTCAGGCGCAGTGTGAGGCCGGGATTACGAGACGATGACTGTTCCTCTACAGAGCAGGGTGGAAGAGGGATTTGGCCGGCGCCAGCCATGGGCAGTGTGAGGCAAGTGACGCATAAGTACAACCCAGCTTGGCGGCCTTCTCTTGGGGGAGATCTGGGGTGCGTCCACTTGCGGTGCATGAGAACTGCGTTCATTTCGGGGGTGGCACGTGCATATCCCATCTTAGCATCTTTGTTTCCCCTTCCCTCCCTTCATCCCCACTCTCAGGTTCCTTTCTCGTTTTCCCAAATTCTACTCCATTTCCTGCCATCTCTATCTGTTGTGTTCTTTAAATCAATCCATTTGGATGTTTTGCTGAACAGCAAGATAAAAAGGCCTTGGATGCTTGCAAGCATAGGCCCCACACCTAACCAGATTTCACAGCAGGCCTGCTGCTGGGCCCCCAGAGTCGCAGGGCCTAAGATTTTAGAGCCTGTCGGAAGACCCCAGTGTAGTCACTACCATCCAGTCTACCCAGCAGCCTTTAGGTCCAAGACAACAAGACTTTTTACTGTGCCGCTAAAAACGTATCTCGAGGTCACCTTCTCATCTCTGCGTGATGCTTTGTCAACAGGGTGCTTCCTGATGGTGCTAGAGGTAGGCAGTCAGATGCCTTCCACGTGCATGTGTAGACACACACCCTAAGCGTCCCCTCCATGTCTCGTGAATGCTGCAAAATAGCTGTAACCTCCTAAAAATTAATTGGCTTCTGGATCATTTGCATTTTTTACAGTTTGCCAACAAAAGAGAGGGAGAAGGGGAGGGAATTTATTAATGTTTGACGAAAATCTCCGAAAGGAAAAGAAGCAAGCCTTTCATGTGAGACCCCGAGCTGCTCCTCTCCGTGTGACATGTGGCTTTCCTTGCAGCCTCTCCCGGGCAGAGCCTCCAAGGGCGAAATTGATGCGCTGTGCTAAAAGTAGACAGCTGCTGCGGTCGCCTGGCAAGTGCCTGGGGCTTACATGGCTTTGTTCAGGGTCTGCAGGATGGTTTGGTAACGGCCATTTTCAGAAAACAACCGAGGCATTTTCAGAATTTGCTGTCACAATAGGCACACTAAAAATAAAGTCAGCACAAATAGATTAAGAAATTGACAGAATAACAAGGCATAAAGAATTAGAATGAGTGCACAGGCTCCAGATGACAAGGCAGAGCGCGGGCGCAGAGACAGGCAAGGGGCGAGGGGAGGGGAGGTGGCTCTATCTGCTGACTCTGTGGTTCACACATGTCCCTGACTGGGGAGAGCTTATTTCCCAGGGACAGTTGGTGCATAATGGAATTCCGCTTGAGTAGCCGTCTCCACGGCTCCACACAGAGGGAAAAAGCAGCTTTCCTTCTGACAGTCCATTTATTTATTTATTTATTTATTTATTTATTTATTTATTTATGTAGCTGATACCTCTTAGAAGACAGGAAGTCTCCCATAGCTGAGCCCCAGTCCCAGGCACAAGTTTGGATAAGAATAGAGATGCGATATGGAAGGAAGTGGGTTGGAAAAAATATTTGCGGTTCATGACATTTGAAGAAAATGAATCTCATTCTGGAAGACGGATATGAGAAAAAGAAAAAAGAAAAAATCTGTGCCCATGAAACTTACAGTGTGACTGTAGGTCACTGTATGCCATGGCCACTATAGGGAGATGGGTTCTTTCTGGTAGCAGAATTTCCAAGTAGTCTTACCCACTGGCTCATCAGGGACCTCTCAGTAGAGCTTCTGGCTCTCTACTTTCAGGGTGTTGGGAAGACGCCACTGTCTCTTTCTGGGTGGTCAAGGTGGGAATACCACAGAGAAGCAGGCAGGGTTTGGGACAGCCCCATGTGTCTCCTAGTCTCACCTTCACTAATTCTATGTCTTGAGATGAATAGACTAGAGCAACACACACCGATCTGATTGGAATATCTTATGGAATTTTCCAGAAAGCCATTAGTTAAGTGGAAAAAGAGTTCTTATCACAAGTTTTAGTTAAGCAGGTCAATTTTCTTCAGGGCTTCTGTCTTTACTCTGGTAAAGAGTGATATGGACATTAGATAAGAGATAGACAACATTTCCCCAATAAATTTCCCACTGAAATTTCTATTTTTAAAAATATTTAAGGTAGGGGAGTTGTTTGGTGCAGCTCAGGAGTACAGTACTTTCCTAGCATGCGCGGAGTCTTGGGTTTCATCCTGAGCACTGCAAACAATAATGCTTCTTGAGGAGCACCTTAGTAGAATTCTGTAGAGATATGCTGTGCCCTAGATATAAACCCCATGATTTTCAATCCAGTGAGTGCCCCAAAAGCCACATTTTTGAGCACATCTTAGAGAGGTAGGAATGCCAAGGAACAGAAAGCCCTCTAAGTTTTTGTCTAGCCAAGACCAATTTTCTTGGAAAAGGGAAACACTTTTATTATTATTTCTTCTGGTCTGTTATCACTCAATAATCAATTGTGTTTGTAGCTTACAGAGTAGAAATGACACACCTAATTCTGTGTCTTGGGGAGGCAGGCGGGAGCCACAAGGTCAGCCCAAACTAGGCCTGGTGGCAGATGTCTGCTCCTGCCTTCCCACGCTGGGCTAGGGTTTTGGCAGACATTCATCAGAGGTCAGTAAAAGTTAAATAAATGAAATGCAGTTCCGCCGCGGAGATGTTTAATCATTTCATTAAGCACACTATTGTGTCTAGGTGCTCTGCCAAGTGGAGAGCTGGTGATAGCTTCATCGAATTCCTAACTGCTGGGAAAAATAAGTGAGCCATCCTGTGGATGTTCCTCACCCCACCCCCAGCCCTGCCTCAGACACGCTCACACAGCTGCCAGAGGGGAGCCACATGGGCTCCTCTAGAATAGTTAATCTTCTACACCTGAGGTTTCAGAGGGAGCCGCTCCACAGTCTTTCCTTTGAAGGTTCCGGGGCCTGGGTAGAGCTAAGTGGAGGTGAGGATGGTAGATGGGAGAGAGCAGAGGTGCAGTGGTAGTGGGGTGCTCCTTGGAAGGTCTCAGCGCAGCCAGGAATTCAGAGCATCTTGGGCACCTGCAGATGAGGTTCAGAGCTGTGGTCCAAAATATGGAGTGCTTTTTCTGCTTACTGGAAAGCACAGGATAGAGCCCTTCCCCTGCTTCTCTGACATGGGCTCACTTCGAACCTCACGGTATAGGCGACCAGACAGTGCCTGCCGGGGGTGGGAGCTCGACACTCACCATGACTTGGGAGTGACAGTGAGGCCCCGTCTGGGGATCATGGATGGAACACTGGGCATGGAGGCTGGAAGCAGGGACTTCTTTGGTAGTGGTAGTGATTCCAGGGATTGAGCTTAGGGCCTTAGCACCGAGCTACATCCCTGTCCCTATTTTACATTTTTGATTTTTAAAAGTATTTTTTTTTGATCCAGGACCAATGGTAAAGACATTTATTTTCTACAGGTGTGTTATGTGCCACCACACCCAGCCTACATGGTGCTGTGGATTGAACCCAGGCGCCCGCACTTGCCATGCAAGTGTTCTTAACTGTTGAGATGTACCTCCAGTGTCTCACTGATTTTGAGATAGGGTCTTGCTAAGACGCTAAATTCCCCAGGCTGGGCTCAAGCTTGCCATTGTTCTGCCTCAGCCTGCCAGAATGCTGGGGTTACAGAGCTGCACCCGTGGGCCCAGATCCTAGCTTGCTTTCTGCCTGCCTGTCTGTCTGTCTCTCAATGGTGCTGGGCAGGGCCAGCCCCAGAAGCAGAGAATTTCAATGAAGGATTATAAAATAAGGATTGAAATGCTCTCCAGAAGAGATACACTCATCACATAGAAGGACAACTGATTTCCAACGAAAGTGCAGAGGAAGGTGATCTTTCTAATGAATGGTACTGGGATAACTGGACATTGTTTGCCACAATTGAACCTCCATTCAAACCTCAAACCACAGACAAAAACTAACTCAAAACAGATTGTGCGTCTCAGCATGAAGTTTGAATATAAATCCTCTAGAAGAAAACAGAAAATTTTTAATCTTGGTTTAGGCAAAGATATTTTAGCTACAACACCAAGCACCCAAGCCATAAAAAAGAAATAAAAGTGAAAAATTGAACTTCATCTAAATTAAACATGAAAAGGCAGATCATGGTTAGGGAAAAACACACACACAACACTTACCTGACAAAGAGCGTGTACCTAAACTATAGTTTATAAAACTCAATAAAATAAAATCAACTAATTACAAACTAGACAGAAGACTGGAGCAATCTGCTTGATTGTCAAACAAAGGATGGCGGATAATCCCCTGAGAAGATGCTCAGCATTTTCAGTCACTAGGGAAATGCAAATTAAAACTATGAAGAAATAGCACTGAACATCTATGACCATGGCTAAACTGGACAGACTAACTGTGCCCCGTTCTGGGATCTCGACGCTGAGTCACTGGCTACTTTCTAGGAAAGTTATTTTCGAAGAGTACAATATTACGATATAACAGTTTGTTGGATGTCGGGAGTCTACAACACAGAGCCTTAGGCCAACAGCTCAGGAAAAGGGATTGTTCACATTCTCATTTAGAAGGCAAGTAAATTGGGGCCTGGAGCTCTTGGGTTACAAAATGAGTGAGCGGTAAGATGAACAGATTAAGAGCAGGTGGGCCGTAGGTGAGCCCCCTGCCTGGTCACCACTTCCCATCGCCTCCGTTTGCTGTAACATCATAAAGGCACACATAAGAAATGCTCTATCAGCAAGGACAGAGAGAAGGAGGAGGCCCTCCCCCACCAGGACGAACACAGAGGCACCATCTGGAGATCTGAGTTATAAAGGAAACCACGAAAAGATTAGAAAGAAAAATGTCCAGGGGAAACCGGTGAGATGCGGCAATGGATCTTTTTCTGTGTGTGATCCATCTTCCCTCGCACCCTCAGCAACCCAGCAACAGAGGCTCTGAGGTGCCTCCAGACCCGGGCAGACAGATATCAGCAAAATGCAGAGAGTTCCAGAAAACTGTGAAGAACGATCAAAACTGTGTTTGTGGATCACTTAGTGTCCACCAGGTCCCCTTGGAAAGGTTTTTGTAGTGATGACGTCATCACCATCTCTGCAGGAAGGTATTACTAGGCAGATTTTTGGAGACTATTCAACTGGCCTTCAGAAGGGGTAAGGGGCCTAAGGTGATGCAGAAAATGACAGTGACTATTCGAACCTGCTGCCTGATGTCAAAATTTGTCCTTTAACAGTCCTATTTGGGCAAGGATATGTCATGTCTCTATTCTACAGGTCTTTAATTCTTTCTGTGGGTGATACCTGTGTGCTCATGGTTTGCTCCATGATTTCTTGGAGCTGGTCTCTCCCCACTCCCCCCTCCATTTACCCCCACTGATTATAAGTCCCAGGCAGGACTGAGTAGGGCAGGTGACCTCCTCTCCCCTCCCTCTCCCTTCTTCACCTTGGCCCATCCTGTGCTAGCAATAAACCTCAGGGGATAACTGCAGCCCCTAGACACAGGAAGCCCCAAACTAACCCAGGCCTCCGTGTGGGCTCGGCCACCCACCCAGCCTCCGGCGCCTGGTGTGGGCCCTGCAGAACCTCCCTCCCCATCAGCTGTGAACACGGGGCTATGTTCAACAAGCAGCATTGTTCCAAGCAAGCAGCAGTCAGCGTGCTTGGCAAGGAAAAAGGACTTGGAACACGCCGGTGATTATTTTTAATTGGATGAGCCTCATGGCTGTAACAAAAATCAATGTGTTTCTGACGGCCGTGGATGCTGTCATCAGATTTGGCCCTGCAGATGCAAGTCCCCGACCTTAGGGACCAGCAGACCAGGCGGCCCAGCCCAGGGCGGGAGATGTGTTGGAGGTTGAGGTCCAAATACAGGATGGGAGTTGGGGACAGGGATGGGTGGGCCCAGGGTGCTGGTGGGCCCAGGAGGGTACAGGGTACGGGTGTGAATGGTGGGTGCCAGGCACAGGGTGTGGGTGAAGACCATCAGGTCTGGTGCGTGAGAAGTGCGGGACTGTGGGGGTGGCACCCACCCTCTTGGCTCTGGCTCTGGGCGGCTGCTGGTTGTATCCTTTCAGGTCCCTTTGTGGAAAATGCACAGAGGGGCTGAGTGTCTGCCACTTGCCTCGGATGTGACAAACTCCCCAGGCCTGATGGGAGGAAGAGAGCTTGTGGGGTCTCAGCCTTGAAGGCTGCTTTCCAGAGCCTGAGTGGAGTCTTGAGGAGAGACAGGGAAACTGAGGCCACAGGCGAGAGGGTTTGTGGAGGAGCCTGGACCCCCTAGCTCGGCGAGCCCCAGGCGCTAGGGAGACCTGTGGTGGGATTCTGTTGTTTCTTGTGTAAGATGGGGAGAAGAGGGGACGAGAGGAGACAGGGAGCGCTGTGGTGAGCAAAGTAATTTTTGCTGTACTGGGGATGGAATCCAGGGCCTTTGCAATGAGCTACATCTCCAGCCCATTTGTTTATTTATCTATTTATTTGTGACAGAACCTCACTAAGTCCCTGAGTTGCCCAGAGTGGGCTCTGTCTTGTCATCCTCTTGCCTCAGCCCCCTAGAGTGCTGGGATTGTAGGCCTGCACCACCACTCACAGCTTGTAGAGTCTTTTTAAGACAAGGATGCCCTGAGGGACGAGAAAAGTGGTTAGATACCCCTGTTCTCCAGAGCCAGGAGCCCTGGAGTCTGGCATAGGTCACTCTCGAGAAAGGCTACAGTGTGGCCTGCTTTGGGGTCCAGCAGGGTGACCGCAGGGCCAGGATGCAGGTGGTGGCACAGCGGAGCCCCGTTGGGGCAAGGCACACCCCTCAAACTCCCTCCTTCACAACTGCCATGGGAAGTGTTCTTATGCACCCAGGAGTGCGAGTGGGCAGCCACTTTTGCAGGGGACATGTCTTTTGGGGATTGTTGGAAGCTGCTTCTAGAACACTGTGCAGTTATGCAGGAAAGAGGGGACTCCCCGTAGCGCTGGGAATTTTGCTGCCTTGCCTGTGAATTGCACGAGGCTGCCACACTGGCTCCACTGACAACTCAGTAACCTCAGAACAACTTCAGATCCTCCGCAGTGAGCCTATTTTTCACAGTTCCTAACCTTTGTCCTGAGCAGGGCCAGGAGCACAGGCCTGAAATCGAGCACTCCAGGAGGCTGGGGCAGGAGAACTGCAAGATCAATTCAAATGTTCAATTAAAGCTCTGAGTTCAATTCTCAACACTGCAAAAACAAGCAAACAAACCTAATCTTTGTTCTGAGTGGATGCCTAATATGCTCTCTCTCCCCCTAGCCCCCTTCTTCTATCCTGGGGAGTGATCACTGAGCTATATCCTTACCCCATTTTTATTTTTATTTTGAAATATAGTCTCACTAAGTCACTAAATTGCCTAGGCTGGGCTTGAACTTGCAATCCTCCTGCCTTGGCCTCCCAACATGCTGGAATTACAGGCCTGTTCCATCAGACTTGTCACCTCTTAAACACACTATCTCAGAATCTAGACACCCCTAAACCCACCTGATCCTGGCTCTCTGGAGACCCTTCACATTATGAGCCCATAGAAGCGTTGCTTGTAGGCTGCTGTGTTTGGTAGAGAGCCTCTGAGTTCCACAGCCACCTAAGCTTTTTCTCTCTTGGGGCTTTACTTTTGTATAAAAATTTATCATTTTTCCTCCTCCATCCAGAAGTGAATTCTATTTTCTTTAAACTTGGAGGAAATCCTTTAAGCTGTTTCAGATTCACTCAAGCATGTAAAAAGGATATTTTCCACCCAGTTCAGATGCTTAGTATGTTCTCAAACAGCCCAAATAATTTGAATTTAAAACTTTGAATTGGGCCTCTTTATGTAGCATCTTAAAAAGGTGCCATTTATGAGAAAAAATATGGTCGCAAAATAAAGGATATGGGGAGTAAGTGATCCTGCTGGTTACAGTAATAGATGGAGACTCATAAATCTTCATTTCTATTCTTGGCTCTGGGAAGAATTTATGTGTCTGCTGCATTTGGCACATGCGGGAAAAGAGAGAGAGACACTTGAGAGCCAGGATGTGCAGGAGATATGGTCATCCTGTACAAGCTAAATTGTGAAAGCCACACAGCGGCAACCACAGCAAACGTGGTGAGGCCAAACCAAAGAAACAAGTCCGATGGGGTCACCCAGAACTGGACCCAAGAGCCACAAATGCACCTACTGGGGAAGGGGCTGAGGACAGGGAGAATGGGGAGGTGGTGGGACCTCTGCTTCAAGCCCTGGGGCTGGGTGGCAAACAGTAGATGTCCCTGGCTAAGCAGAGATCCAGGCTCTGCTCTGCCTTTTTCAAGCACTGTCATCTAGACCAATTACTTCACCTCTTGTCTTAGCCCATTCGAGCTGCTATTCAAAATAAAGTGCTATAGATCACACGGCTTATAAGCCACAGAAATGGATTTCTCATGGTTCTGGAGGCTAGATCAGGATGCCAGCAGTGCTGGTTCTGGTAAGAGCCATCTTCTTGTTTTTGGATGGGCCTAAGCTTTAAGCCCATTTCGTGTCCTTACATGCTGAAAAGGGCAGAGAGCTCATTGGAAGCTCTTTTATAAGGGCACTAACTCTATTCACGAGGGTTCCACCCTTATGGCCTACCATCACTAAAACCAATCCCATCACCCTAACCCCCAAAATCACCATGGCAACGGCGGTATTGATGATGGTGATTATAGGATGAGGGTGATAGTGGTCTTAGTAACAGTAGAAAGGATTATGGCAGTGGTAGTTGTCATAGCAATAGCAAAAGTAACTATGAGGATGATGGTTAAGGGTTAGGATCTCAATATGTGCATTTACGAGGGACACAGACATGCACTCTATAATACCTCTCCAAACCAGAATAGCCTCATTTGGGAAAATTAAGATAACTGTACTTTGCCCACAGAGTTGAAGGAGCATGAAAGTAAATTAATCACTTGGTGGTGATGACTTTGGAAGATGGGGTAGTAAGCATGGCAAAGTGATGGCGGCCATATAATGGTGGAAATGACTACCATGGTGACAGTGGTAATTACAGTGCTGGAGGCAGTCACAGTAATTAGTGATGGGAATGTTTTGGCTATCAGAGTGGTCTCTGTCACAGTAGAAGTGCTTTTGAAGGTAAGAGCCAGTTATTATTTTGATAGTAGTGATTACGACAGAGTGGTGGTCATCATAATGGTGGAATAATCATGGTGGTCATGGTGGTACAAATGTAGTGATTACGGTGATGGTGCTGGTGGTGATTCTGTCCTCAGTGCAGAGATGGCTGGCCTCATGACATTGTCATTACCAACAAGTGTAAGGTACCACAAACATACAGGTAAGTGAATAACGTTGGGCTTCATGGTCATTGTTGGGGGAGACTATGTACCAAGGGAAACCTGGAGGGTCTCTCAATAAGAGGAGTGGTAGGACTTCTTATAGGATATGGGCTTGTGGATGACTTGGGGGACAGTCGATCTGGACTAGGTATCAAACACTCAAAATTCAAACATTCAAAATTCACATTAAAATCGGATCAGATTGGTTATCAGCACATTGAAATCAGTGTGACTGGGTATCACTAATTTTTATTTAGGACGCAAAGGGATAGAGCAAGGATATGGCTGCAATTGGTAAAGAAGTATTATGGCTCAGATCTGGAATGTTTCCTGAAAGCCTCAGGTATGCGAATATTGCAGATTATCTGTGGACTTCACGTGCTGGGACGTGGGCCTGGTCAGGACAGGCCGGTGACTGAGGGTGTAGCAGGGAGTGTGGCCTGGGAGGATATACTCTTGTCCCAGCTTCTCTCCAAGCCCTGATTTCTTCCTCTTGTGATGCCAGGAGCAGCTGTTCTTTCATACTGAATTTTACTTATTTATTATAGTATTGAGGACTGAACCCAGGGCCTTTACACTGAGCTACATCACCAGCTCTTTAAAAAGATTTTTTTCTTTAAATTTCAAAAAGGGGTCTCATCAAGTCACTCAGTTGCCCATGCTGGGCTTGAACTCACAGTCTTCCTGCCTAGCCTCCCAGAGTGCTGGGATTACAAGCATGAGCCAACACACCTGGCTTGCGTGACCATCTTTGTGGTTTGCACAAGGAGCTTGTTTTTGTGCTCAAATGTAATTACGAGTGGCCATGTGTTTGCCTTTTTCTATCCTTGTCACAAAATGGCCTTGTTCGAAGCTGGTACTCAGTGAAGCCATGTTTGCTCAACAGGCAACGTCACGGCTGTGCGAGCTGTGCGTGCCAGGCAGGCTCCAGCTGACAGCTGTCTCCCGGCCACCTTTTTGCTTCTCACTCTCCGGCTGGAATCCTTGCTCCAGCGCATTGCTCACTGTGCCTGCGGGGGCAACGGTGGCCGTGCAGCTCTGTGTTGTCCCGATCTCCCCATGGCGAGATTAATTTTGCGCCATATGAAGTTGCCACTTTTGTAGATCAAAAGCATTCAAATATCAGCCGTTTCACACATTGGATCCTAAGTATTTCTCCCCGTTGGTCAATAAATTGTTGTCCTGACGTCCATGACAGTGTCCTGTGAGCCCACAGTGAGAGAAGGCTTCTGTCTGAGGGAGTGAAGGGCTTGGGGTTTCTGATTCTGTGAGACAGTTTAAATCTGAACCACATTCAGAATTCACAAGCTGGGCCTGGTGATATAGGCCTCTCATCCCAGTAAGCTGGGGCAGGAAGACGGCGAGTTTGAGCCCAGCCTTGACAACTTAGCAGTTTAGCTATGATGATGTTTCAAAATCAAAAATAGAAATGGGCTGGAGTTGTAGCTCCGCCTGAAGGAACCGGGACTTGAACCCACTCACACGCACACAGCACAAGAGACTTGAAGGCTCTGGAGTACAACAAGACCTTCCTCAGTGGATCTGCTTCCACGTTCACCTCTGTCGCCCGGGTAGTCACCTCCGTGTCCACTGTAAAATGGCTGCCTCATAACCTTGCCCCAGCTAGGGTACTGCCCACCCTGTGCCCAGGTAGAGGAGATGGGCCCAGGCAGAGAAAACAAACGAGAACACTCGAGACAGCGTGCAGTGTGCAAACTGCACACTGGTGTTACAGCGCCTGTCACCCATCCCCTGGCCCAGTGTTAGCCTCCAGAAATTGTAGTGGTGATTGCTGCAGTTTTTCCTGGTTGGAGTTCTGGCACCCTGGATACAAATTCAGGTGTAAAAGCAACCCGCTTTCCGGGTCTGGAGGTGCAGGCCCGTAATATCAGCACTCTGGGAGGATGAGGCAGGAGGACTGCAAGATTAAACCCAGCCCGATAGCTTAGCAACTTAATGAGACCCTATTTCAAAACAAAAACAAAAAGTGAGTGGAGGATGTAGCTCAGTGCTGGATGTAGGTGCTGGTCCCCGTCAAAATTAAATAAATAAATAAATCCACTGGCAGCACATGGCTGCTGTTCTTAGGGCTGAGACTGCAAGGGCAAGCTGGGACATGAAGTTTCCCTGTGGTGTTCCAGGCACAGCTGCCCCCACCGGTTTGGGCAGTTCTGTCCAGAAGCAGTAGGCGGAGCTGCTAAATGACTCTAGGGAGCCCAGGTTGGGAGAAAAGGAACAATAGTCTACTGTGGCTGCTGTTACCGATGACCACCAACCCTCGTAGCTTAAAACGAAAGAAGGTTAGCCAGGCATGGTGGTGTGAGCCTGCAACCCTGGCACTCCAGGAGCCTGAGGCAGGAGAATTGCAAGGTTAGTGATTTAGCAATACCTTATCTCAAAAAAATAAAAAAGCCTGGGATATAGCATAGTATGAAGGCTCAGTTCCAGTACCACAAAACAAACAAACACCCAGAAATTATTTTTCTTGCAGTTTGCAGGCCAGAATACCAAGCCCAGGTGGCTGCTGGTAATTGCGGCGGTGCCCGCCTTGCAGTCTCAGCACTGCAATCCCGCCCCGCCTTCACAGGGCCTGCCCCTCTCCTGGGCGCTTTCTCCTCTTCTCTTTGCCTTGAATCCTTCTGCGTCTCCTGAGGATACCCGTCATTGGACAACAAGATGGAGGTCTCACCCAGACCGTCCAGGATAATCTCTTCTCAAGGACAGCTGGGCCTGGTGGTGTGGGCCTGTGTTCCAGCGCTCTGGGAGGCTGAGGCAGGAGGATCACAAGTTGAACCTGGGCAATGTAGTGACTTAGTGAGATCCTACCTTGAAATCGAAGAACCACCAAGAGGTGGAGAGGCTGGGGATATAGCTCAGTGCCAAAGACCTGGGCTTAATTCCCGGCATCACCCCCCCCCCCCCACACACACACACAAATACACACCTTAATTTAAGTACATCTACTGAGACTCCTTCCCAGTAGGTCACATTCGCAGTTTCCGGGATTAGGATGTGAGCATAGCCTTTTGGGGGCCACCATTCCACGTGCCCAGGAAGCAAGGGAGCAGTCCGGCTCATCCTGCGAGTGCTTGACGCTCTGGCCCCCATCAGTGGCTGCTCTGCGCACTGTAAGCTGCTACTTTTGAACACAATGGCAGCTATCATTTCCCATTCTACCTCCCAGAAATAGCTGGCTACTGTGGGGTGGCCCAAGTGCATTCTCTACCCCATACCACTTCCTGAGGTCACACCTGAAACCTGGCATCCCTCCCTCCGCCCACTTCCTCCGTATTCTTCCTGAGTGGGTGGCTATAAGATGTCAGAGGTGCGGAGAGGAGATACTCAGCCAGGCGCTTGGACATCCAGCCCTTCCTCCGCCCCATCAGGTAGTCGCTCCCGACCTCTCTGCACCTCCCTGTGGCGACGCAGCAGCGCCATCCCGAGGCTGCCCGCCTCCCCAGCCCCCAGCTCCCTGGGCAGTGACTCAGCCCCTGGAGTCATGGCTGTAGCCGTTCATCCAGCACGGCCTGGCTGGGTGCACGGCTCTTCCGGAGCAGCCAGGCTGTCCGTGCAGCCACTGATTTAAGAGACCCTATCACTTGCTTCCAAGTTTATGAGGCAATAAACAGCCCCGCATATTGATGAGTGCGGAGGTGTTTGCTCAGCACGTTGCTGCGTGCATTTACTACAAGGGGCGCGCTGTAAGGCAAATGGAGCTGCAACTGTTTTCCCTTCCGAGGGTAGGGCCGGCCCCTCCCCACCCGGCGTCTTCCTCGGTTTGATCCTGGTCCCTGCACCGGCCCGGAGGCCCGCGGAGGCGCCCTGGTCACTGAAGCCCCGCGCGCCAGGGCTGGTTCTTTGTTTTCTGTTTTCTGTGGTCCTAGGGACGGAGCCCAGGGCCTTCACACGCAGCTATAGCCCCAGCGCATTTTTGATTTTCAGACGGGGTCTTGGTAAATCGCCACGTTGCCCAGGCTGGACCTGAATCTGCGACCCTGCCGCCTCAGCCTCCCAGAGTGCTGGGATTACAGGTCTGCAACACCAGGCCTGGCTGTTGTTTTGGGCCTTAGGGAGCCTCAGAGGGACTAGGGCACCTGCTGGAAACCCTGCACCCCCACCCCTTTAAGGAAGAAAACAGAGAGGGTTGTTTTTCTGAGAGACCCAAGGGTCTTCGGCCTCCCTGGTCTCCTGTCTGGCAGGGAAAACAGTGCGCCTAATAGCAATGGCGCCTCGCAGCTGGCCAGCACCGACTCCCTCGTGGCGTAACACACCAAATAAAATTCCTTTTAATCTTAAGAAGCTGGACGCCAACAAGGCCAGCCTGCTAGTCCATAAAGATGAATCTTCAGACCATTTACTAGCTGGGGCGCCCCGTGAATCCAAACTGGTTTCTGTACAGAATACTAGGACGGCTTGGAGGAGGCGGCGAGGCCGGTGGGGAGCGAACGGAGAGACTGATCGCCGACTTTGCCCGACCGAGCGGTTCTGCGCGCGCCACGCCGAGACAGCAACACGTGAAAACTGCGCGAGGCCACCGGAACCCAGCGGACGTCCAGCCCTGCAGCCCCCGCCGCCAGCCGTCCGCTGCGGTGGCCCAGCGAGG
Organism: Ctenodactylus gundi; assembly: GCA_004027205.1. Classification (NCBI taxonomy): domain Eukaryota; kingdom Metazoa; phylum Chordata; class Mammalia; order Rodentia; family Ctenodactylidae; genus Ctenodactylus; species Ctenodactylus gundi. Next base: position 227,125 of record PVKB01000165.1, on the reverse strand, counting down.
CCTGGCGCGGTGGTGCCTTGCTGGGGCTCTCGCGCCGTCCCCTCCCCCTGCAGCCCCGGCGCCCAGTGAAACCTGGGGGAAAGTCAGGAGCTTGCGCTCTTCACCAGCCGTTCAGATGGGGATGGTTCCCCTTTTGGAAGCATGTCCGAGTCTGAGCGAAAGCTGCCTGGATAAGGAACAGTGTTTATTTTTTTTAAAAAAACAATCTAATCCTATAGATTGCTTAAAATCACGAAGAATCTGGGCCCGTAGAACAGGCCTGTAACCCCAGCACTCGGGGAGGTTGAGGCAGGAGAAGCACAAGTGTGAAACGCAGTCCGGGCGATGTAACAACTTAGCGAGCCTGTCTCAAATTCGAACATAAAAACGGGCCGGGGCTGCAGCTCCCTGTGGCGGCCCTGGGGTGGCTCTCCAGGGACTGTGAGCGTGAGAGGGGCAGGCAGCTGCCCTGGAGCACCCGGCTGGGTGAGGAGGGGCACGTCCCCGCAGCTGGCAGCCGGGTCCCCTCCAGACCGTCACAGCCAGTGGTGACGCTGTGTGACGGGGACCCAGTGTCCCTTTCTCTCTAAGGGTGCTCTTATTTTTCGCTCACTCTGCACCAAACACGCACCCTCACCCGCCGCGCTCAGCCAGCTGCGGCCGCCTGTGCAGGGAGCCAGCACCGTCTTCACAGCGAGGACCAAAACCTCCCGTTTCCGTCCTCCACGCCTCCGTGTCCTTCGTTTGAACAGGTGAATCCTTGCTGCCGTTTACAAGAGGCGCCTCACAGTGGAGCTGCCTCAGTGGTCCTTCCTGGAGCACAACCGTGTTCCTGAGCACATGACGGCGGGGCCACCTGGACTTGGAAGGACAAGGACGGAGCCTGCCTTGAGAATATGGTGCAACCTCCCCTCCCCCCATCCCCATCCGTCCCTGGCCCTTGGCCAGTCAGTAGAATCACCAAGTTGCTAAATGCGGGGTTACGCCCACCCCTGTTGTCGGCTAAGTGCCTGGTGAGGCGCTCTGGGGCCTTGCCCTCTGACCCCTGACCTTGCAGTCCCAGCTGGAACGGGGCACAGGAATCAGGTGAGTAAGTAAGTATAGAACTTGTCCAAAAAAAAAAAAAAAAGAGTTGGCATCAACTTAATTCGGGGGCCAAGAAGAGGGCAGGGCCTCCTGGGGGCAGGATGACGCAAGAGCAAGGGACATTTGCAGTCTGTGCGGAGGGCTCAGAGGAGAGCCGCAAGATGGGAGCTGAGGGCCTGGACGCGGCCCACCCACAGGGCCGCTCACCCGTTTTCAGCCTCCGTGGAAGGAGACATGGTCTCTAAAAACTGTCTTCCGAAACCCCTCTCTTCCAGGGGAATCTTATTTTCATGGTTCTAATAAATAATTTTAAGCAGGGTCTCCAGCTTCTGGGCCACAGCCCTGGGTGCAGGACAGATGACTGAAGCTCTCCGCTGCCTGCCTGTGTGTTCCTGTTCTGTTCTCATACTGCTGTTGGTCTGACAGGATCTCCCCCTACCCACTCCCACGGGAGACTTGGTCTTCAACTGAAGTGGTCCATAATGTCAAAAAGCTTGGGGACCACTGGCTTGAAGAGCTCTTATCTGCTTACTCCATCTCTTGTACATGCATGAGGCCAAATCTATCCTGAGACGCTGTGTGTGTGTGTGTGTGTGTGTGTGTGTGTGTGTGTGTGGTACTGGGAATTCAAACCAGTACTTTCACACTAAGCTACATCCCAGGCCACTTATTTTGGTTTTTGATTTTTGAGACAGGGTCTCATTTCCCTAAACTACCCAGGCTTGGTTCAAACTTACAATCTTCCTGCTTCAGCCTCCCAGAGTGTGCAGATTACAGGCCTGCATTACCCGGACATCTTAGATTCTCTGAAGACTGTTTGGCAGTTGTAGTAAGGCCTCATCCAAGCCTGCTGCACCTGAGTGGGGTGGGAGAGGCTGCCTCCCTGCGGGTCCCCTCCCCTCACAGAGGAGTCTCTTCGGCTGGGGGGAGGGCATGCTCTCCAGATGGAAACAGGCCCACCACCCTATGTGGCTCCCAGCTGCTAAAGGGAGTGAGGATGAAGGTGGGTTCCTTGTCCATAGAACTGGCTGCAAGAGGAGGTCAGGACACCTGCCCGTGGGTGTGGCGGTGATCAATAGGGTAATATGATGAGACACATAACACAGAACCCGGTGACAACACTGAGGTACGGGTGGTGCTGGAAGAGATCCTGTGAAGTAACCGCCATCATAACCAGTGCCGCCGTCACGTCCACCATCCTCACCACCGCACTGCCTTCGCCATCACCTTCATCAGCACATGCTCTCTACGGTGCCTGCGCCCAGCCCTTTGTGAAGGCCTTGACAGGTATCTAGTCATTCCCCACAATAACCCAGTGCCTGAGGGACCTCTGTGGTCCCACTTTGCAAACAAGGACACTGAAGTTTGACGCTGCCATATGGATCTCAAAAGTCTCCCAAAGTCTCGTGTGTTGAAAGCTTGATCCCTGCCAGTGACGTTACTGCGATGTGGGGTCCCGCTGGAGGAAGTGGGGATATTGAGGCCCCTCCCTCCCTTCTCCCACTGTTCTCCTGCCAAGCTCAGGTGGCCCGCTTTGCTCTACTACACGTTTTCTGCCGTGATGATCAGCCTCACCACCGGCCCAGACAGCTGCAGCCTGAGCCCTCTGGAGATGAGTCCGACGCGCCTTGCCGCCTTTGCTTATCTAGGGTGTTTGTCACATTGACTGAGCGCTGACCAAACCGCAGCCCTTCTGCCAGAGCGCGATCTATGATCCTTGGGGCAGCGAGTAGGAGCACATCTAATGGCTCTTGTCTGGGAGGAACAGGCAGAGCCAGCCCTGTTGCGTCTCTCCTCTGAGAGCCCAGGTAGCACCCTTCACCCAGTGCCTTCTGCTTCTGCTCTTCCTTCTCCCCCCATCAATATAAATATGGCACATGTGCTTAAGGAAAAAAAAATAACAATCGCTGCCCACGCAAGACAAAACCCCAATCCATTTCACCAAAGCCCTTTTCCCAGACTTAAAACCCTGTGTAATTTCAGAGGCATGTAATTCACTTGCCTGCATCTAAACCATCAAAGTGTTTTTAAAAGAGCTACTTGAAATCTTTGGAGCCTTTTGAACCTTTAAAGTTCTTCCTTTGAAATAGGGGAATTGCATGCTGCCAAGTATAAAGACAGTCAAATACCAAAGGGCTAGGAGTGGGTCTGAGACTCGAAATTCCTGGCATTTCATGCTACAAAAATGAGTTTCCCATTGTTTAACATCCATTTGCTTTCCCATTAGACCCGGGCTGCCACTTGGTGGACCACAGGGGAAATGCGGCTCAGTGCAGGGACATGCCCCTAACTATGGCAGTGCTGGCCACCAGACAGGTCAGGGCACGAGCTCTGTGGAAGGACATCTTTACCTTGTTCTCACAGTAACACCATGGTACTGGAGATTGAACGCAGGGCCTTTGCAGTAAGGCAGGGTTTCAGCTGGGCTTGAGTTTGCAGCGCTCCTGCCTCAGCCTCCCATAGCGGTGGGATTACTGATCCGTGCAAGCAGGACTGGCTTGTTTTGAAACGCAGTGCACAGGTCTCTCTCCCGGAGTGGCCGACTCGACTCCATGGGCTCGGGTCTCCAATGTTGCGTGTGACTGAGTGTTCCCCGTTCCCCGTGCACAGGCACGCACAGGCACACTGGTGATGTTCAGGTGCTCAGGTTTGCAGGTCCTCTGCTGCATCCCTCATCCCAGTCCTTACTCCACTGTCCCCTCAGGATGGTGCCTGGAGGACTGTCATGCTCTGAGCTGACCTGGGAATGTGGACTGGTATCTGTGGCTAGAGCTGATCTTTTTTGTGTCTGGGAGAAGACATAGCCAGGAAATCCCATAGGCACCGAGTGCAGCGTCCTGGAAAAACCTGTCCTGCAGTGCTAGGCAGGCTCTGACTGCCAGATGGGCTTTCCCTTGAGGAGCCCAAATCAGAGCTGTCAGAGCCACTCTATCTTCTAGAGACAGATCCCTGGCCTGCAGGAGAGCCTCCACCGGGCACCACCACTTAGGTCTGTGGGCCTGACCTCGCATCGCAGTGCCAGAGGAGCTGAACCTGCAGCTCTCTGGTGTGTGACTCCTCTCTCTGCTGCTCCTCCTCACCAGCCAGAACACCATGCCTGGTACCTGGGCTCCCCAGACTCCTGCCCCACAGGGGCCAGCAGAAGAGGGTGTGTGGTATTTTTAAAGCAGAGCAGCCTGTCACATCCCACGGGCTCTAAATCAGGCACACATTACTTGGGGGACCTCAGAGGAAGCCAACTGGCTGTATTAATAATAACAATGCACTCATAATGCACTTTTCAATTTGAATTAATTTTTGTAGCTAATTCTAGCTACTGAATGTCTTCATTTAAAATATACATATACATGTATTTTGTTTGGTATTTTAATTAGGCCCGAAGGAATATACTTTCAAATTTGGGTACACTTCATTTGTTATATTAATGAAAAGGCGCTTTAAATCAAGCTTCATGTTGATGTTTCATTATGTATGCTGCTCTCCCTGCCTCTGAAAGAGATTTACGGTACAGGTAGTAACCACAAATACTGGCAGCGGCATGCTGTTCATTTAAAATGGAAACTTTTCTTTTGAGATGCAGGGGGAAAAAGAAACAAGAAAGAAAAAAGGTAGCAGCTAACTTCCCCAGGATGTGGCTAACAATAAAGTAGCCAGGTCTGGTGGCACAGGCCTGTAACCCCAGCAGTGGGGAGGAAGGGGTGGGAAAATTGTCATTTTGAGCTTTGCCCGGGCAAGTTACAACTTGGCAACTTTATCTCAAACTACGACTACTACTATTATTAATAATAATAATAAAATACCTGAGGATGTGGCCCAATGAGAAGGCCCTGGGTTCAGTCCTTGTTCTGGAGGAAATAAAACAGTTAAGTATCCTGAAGAATTCCATGGAACATCTGGAATTCTTATTAATATACTTCTGAAATTACAATTATTAAAGCACAACAGCTACAATTTCTTGAGTAGGTACTCATTGCATCCAGGTCACATATGTCATCTAGTTCAAGTACGCACACACCTGCCTGCCGGGCACTCCATCAAGACCCTCCTGTCTGGCTGAGGACCAGGACCAAGTGAATTCTTGCCTCAGGGCCTTTGCGTGAGCTGAACGAGTGTGTGGACTCTTCTCCCCTGGGCCTGGTGTGGGCAGATTCCTTTCTGTGCTCCAGGTCTCCAGGAGGCTTCCCCTAATCATCCAGGCCTCTGGGGGTGCTTCCACAGGTTTTTGTCCATAGGACCTGCCAGAATCTTGAAATTACATATATATTTTGTGTGTGTGTGTGTGTGTGTGCGTGCCTAGTTCTCTTTCTCACATAGAGTAGTCAGATAAAATAGACAGTAGTCAGTTAATCTGAATTTCAGATAAAGAGTAAAATGTACTGTGGATACCTATGCTAAAAAACATACTTTTTTGATTTTCAAGTATTACTGGGTGTCTGAAACCCTTGTTTGCAAAATATGAGAGCACTGGCCCTGTTAGTAAAGGCCACATGAAGAAGAGGACTCTCTGGTCCTGTAGTGCTGCCCAAGTGGGTGCTGAGTGATCACGTGGCCAACACACTGACCAGCAGCCATTCTACCCTGGCCTATCCAATGCCTCAGCCCTTGTTCCTTCCAGAGCAAGATCATCACTGGCAGGCCATTGGTCCCATATTTCTGAACATTCCAGCACCTCCAGGCCTCCTCTTTCCCACTGTCAAAAGACTAGAGACCAGAGCAGATCCTCCACGTTTCAAGTAAACCATCTTTGATACACTTAAAACTGAACCAGGAGAAGGAGACCAGGGACACAGCAGAGGAGATGGCGCTAGGCCCATGGTGTGTGCTGGCCATTTGAGGAGGAGGCTGTGAGATGGGGACACTGCAGGCAGGGAGGTAACATGTCTCATCACAGAGGCTGCATAACCTCACAGGAAGACACCTCTAGTAGAGGGGCCTGTCGCCATGGAGACCAGACAAATGGGCCAGGCACGGGGAGGGCAGGAGCAAAGTCCTCCATGGGGAGGGTGCTCAGGGCAGCCGGGTGAGCTCTGTACAGAAAGTCACTGAAAGAAGATGCCAGATATGGGAAGGAGGCATATCAGGGAGGGGGACAGGAGAGGTTAAGGAAAGTTCCAGAAATACGCCCAGCGGGCCTGCCATAGACTTTGAGGAGGTGACATCCCTCACAGCATGCATCCTTCCCTCCAGGAATGCAGCCTTTCTCTAGAGTTTGGCCCACAGAGCCACCCTGGTCCCCTTTGGCCAGGAGCGGACCATGCCTCTGCCCTCGGCCCCTGCAGCAGGAGTGGTCTATGAGCCTGCCTTCCTACAAGGTCATACCCGCCGCTCTCTGCTGGAACTTTCCCCTCCCTGCCTGTCCTGCCCTGTGTCACCGCCTCCTCTTCCCTAAATCACCAGTCTCCCTGAGGATCCAAGGACAGAGCAGACCAGGCCATGCGTGGTCTCCCAGGGCCTCCAGGGTCCTGCTAGACAGCGTCCCCCGAGCTCAGCACATCGCCGAGGACCAGGAGACCACGGCAGGAGGGGCTGCTATGACTTCAGTGCCCAAGTTCCCCATCTGTTTAGGTCTATAGCCCATGGCTTCATCCCTGCAGCAAGACGTGGCAAGGCTGTATGGGCCGGCCAGCCTCTCCTGACAAATGTGCTGAAGGCTGTTGGGAAGAATGTCCTATCATCATCATCTTCCTCCTTTTCCTCCTCTTCTTCTCCTTCTTCCTCTTCTTCTTTTCTTCTTCTGGTTCCTCCTCTTCTCTCTCTCTTAAACAGGGTCTCACTAAATTGCTTAGTGTGGCCTTGAACTTGCAATCCTCCTCCTCAGCCTTCTGAGTAGCTAGAATTAAAATTAAGAAAATCCTCCCTAACAAAAAGAGACTCAGCAGAGACTAAGAGTACCCTCGCTTCCTTTTCCCTTCTTGCTCTCGCTCTGGCAGCCACTTGGCAATGTGCGGACCAAAGCCAATTTCCTGAGGGAGTTAGGAGATGTTGAGGAGAGCCAGGTCCTCCATAGCCTCACTGGGTTGGAGAACCTTCCTGGGCCACCTGTCCAGAACATTCTGCCAGGAGGGTTCTATGGGGTGGATTCTAGAACCTAGGCTCAAACTTCTGTGATGTACCTGCCCTGTGGTTCCTGTGTCCCTATGCTTGCCGAGAATTCCAAGTCACATTCTCAGAATAGACACCTGGTCCCTTGTCCTACGGCCTTATCTAGGACTTACTTGTTACTGCCAAGGCAAGGGTGTGTGCAGACTCCCTGTATGACTTTACGGTCACTCCAGTGCTGTCCCTACCCCTTGTGTAGTTCCAGCTCTGAGATTCCTCCAGCATGGCTCCTGGCCATGCCATAATACTTGATGCTGCTTTGTCCACCAGGACCACCTCTGCTTTTGCCCAGGGAAATCCTTCCCCTTTGTTGCCATCCAGGTCATAGCCTTGCCCCACCTGTCACCACAAACAAAAAGCTGTTCTGTTCTAGGGAAACACCATGGCCTGGGCATCTGCAGGGGCTTCTAGACCAGAAAGCAGATGTGTGAGTGTGCGTGTGCCTGTGTGTACGTGCATTCTACTGGCTCTGGAGATGCACAGAGAGAAAGTCTGAAAAAGTTGTGGGGGAAAGTGCCCCTGAGAGCCCCTGTGCTAAGAGGTGGTGACCCCGGCCACACTTATCCATGAGCTGACCAGTGAGAGAAAAGGCTCCTCACAAAATCTTCATTCGACCCGGGGACTGGCCTCTCAAGCAGCTTTCCAGGCCGACCAGGTAGGCGGGGCTTGGACAGTGAAATGGGGTCACACCCAGGTTAGCCTGCAGCTAACCTACAGCACTACTTTGGCCAACGGGGTCGTGAGGCTTCCTCCGGGCAGCCACATGGAGGCAGCAGCTTGGGAGGAGAGACAGGGGCAAAGGAGAGGTGGTGCTGCTTGTCCAATTGTAGCTCAGGGTGGTTATGGAAAAGCGCAAATTAGAAGAAACAAGTAAGCCAGTCAGGTTGACACTCACCTGTAATCCGAACAGGAGGCTGGGACAGGAGGATCTCAGGTTCCAGCCCAGTATGGGCAACTTAGTATCTCAAAATAAATAAATAAATAGCCTGGGGGATGTAGCTCAGTGTGCAGGCCTTGAGGCTCTGGATTTAATCCCTAGTACTACATGTACACACACAAATAAAAATTGATCTCCCCTCCTTCTGGGGGTGAAAATTGTTAACACCTTGCAAGATACACTTCCAACTTAATTCTCTATGGATATGTCCATGTGCATGTGTATGAAGGGGGTTTGTTTTTCTGGAATCTTCTGGAACTTTCCTAAAGATAGTTTCTTCTCTGTCACAAAATATAGACCTAAACTCACTGTGTGGCTCTGTTATCATTTCTTTTCTTCAGCCGGTGAGAACACAGAGGGGGTTGGCCCATCACATGTTTTGGTAGCTGGTAGAACTGCCTGCACCGAGCCCTGGCCCAACCTCAGGAGGTTCCTAGGGGGTGCGGACCCTTGGCCCAGTCCTTCTCTTGGCAGGCGCGAGCCCTTACTCGCACCAGCAAGCCTGGTTAGCCAGCCAATTTGATTATCCAGTGCAAAACCCACTTTAGAACTTGGAGCTGTGCTAACAGTGAGTGTTATAACCTACACGGCTGCGAGAGAGCCCATCTGATCTGAGCATTTGGAAATGACCTTGGGAATCAGGAGGTCATTTGAGCCCACATTCCACTTTGCAGGTAAAGTGACTGAGGTCTGAAACATGACACTGAAGGGGAAGAAAGAAGAAAAAGCAACAGTTTTCTTTCTCTCTTTCTTTTTTTAAAAAGATGAATAGAACTCAAACTGAATCAATTTTTAGAAAAGATTTATATTCTGGTGGAAAAATCAACAAAGCATATAAATAGAAAATTTCCAAAATACAAACTATAGAGAGGTTAAGAAAAAAAAATGTCCAATCTTGCTGACAAAGAAAAGAAAACAAGAACCTTTGTCTGTCTGATTTCAGGGAAGATGCCCACTGCTAGCGGGGCTCAAGGGCGAGATTTGTTTTCATGATTCTGTTGAGATTTTAAATAGCACAACATTCCCAAGAGTGTCATGGGGGCTGGGAGTGTAGAGCAATGGTAGTGTACTGGCCTAGCACGCATGAGGCCCTGGGTTCTGTCCCCAAGCCCACAAAAATCCAAACCAAACCTGACAGCCGGGTGCAGTGGTATAGGCCTGTAATCTTAGCACGGAGGGAAGCTGAGGCAGGAGGATTACAATATCAAGTTCCACCTGGGCAACTTAATGAAGACTTGTCTCAAAATATAAAAAGTACAATTCATAAAAGGGGCAGTGGACGTAGTTCAGTGATAGAGCACCCTTGGGTCCTATCCTCAGCACTGAAAAACAAAGACCACAAAGAGAATCAAACGACCATATATCCAAATATTTCTTTAAAAGGTCATATAACTTGATGTACTATTTTTACTTGTAGGAATTTATGTTAATGAATTAATTACAGATGATCTCACAGATTTATCCTCCAGCATGTTCACTGCAGCATTTTTATGATGATGAAAATGTGGAAAAGGCATAAATGTCCAACAAACAGGGATTGGTGAAATAAATGAAACCCCAGGCAGTCACAATAGCTCAAATTTTAGCAAAATTAGTGACATAAAGAGGGTCATGCTAGTATAAATTTTAAAGTTCACTTATAAAATTGAACATTTTATGAAAGTAGATACTCTTAGATGCAAGAATTTTAGCTAGGTTTCAACTTTTACCTTTTATGTTCCAGTACTTTTAAGAATTCCTTCCTTCGTTCGTTCCTTCCTTCTTTCCTTCCTTCCTTCCTTCCTTCCTTCCTTCCTTCCTTCCTTCCCTCCCTCCCTCCCTCCGTGTTCCCTTTCCTTTCCCCTTTTCCTTCATTCTTTGCCCCTTCCCTTTCTTTCCCCTCCCACTCCCCTTCCTCCCTTCCCACCTTCTTCTTTCCTTCTCCCTTGGCAAGGATGGAACCCAGGCCCTCCTGTATGCTGAGTACACGCTGTATCACTGAGCCACCTTTGAGCCCCTGAACAGATTTGTAACCTTTTATTAAAAAAAAAAAAAAGATAGTAGGTCTGGGACTTCAGCCTGTTGCAGGTCTAGCGGGAAGACCACATGCTGTAGGTAAAGGGCCTCCCGTGGGCCACTCACCTGCCTTGCTCCTGTCCTGAGCAGGAGACTCAGTGGAGTTGGTTGCTCTGCATGGTCTTTGGCACCGTCATCCTCTGTCACCGTTCAGGACTCCCTTGTTCCTGGGACTGTAGAGTCTGCGTTTCCCAAAGTGGTAGGTTCTCTGCACTGCTAGTTCCACATAGCCTGATGAGACTTTTTCTTGCTATGCAGGTAAGAATCATGGTCCTGTCAGCTGGCTTTCCATCCCTAGAAAAAAGAAAGAGCTGGACCACTGGTTCAAAGTCAGAGAAGATGGTACCTGATTTCAGAGTAACTCATGAAGCCACCAAACGGTAGGCAGATGGCAAAAAGGTGACAGCAAAGGTGAAAGGTACAATAGAGCCTGTTCTAATGCCCCAGATGTGCTCTGACTTACAGACACTGAAGTCGGGGGATGCTCAGGTGCTGTAATTTGTGTCTAGAGCATCCCTCTGAGGCCGTGAGTTGGAGGCATGGTCCCCTACCTGTGGCACTGCTGGGAAGTGGTGAAAACCTTAAGAGGGTCTCATGGGAGGAAGTCATGTCACTAGGAGCTAACTTTGAAGGGCATATCATCCTCTGGAAGATAGATGGGATAAGTTTGTTAGAAGAGTGAGGGAGTATTTTGGGGGATTAATGACAGTGTGTCTCTTCTTGTAAGACAGAATTTTAAAATTCAAGTATTCACTATATTCTTCAATTGCATCTCCTATGTTTCCTCACTGGAAATACCACAGAAATTCTTCTGCTGGGACAAAACTCTGACACTCTGCCACATGCCTGCCCTGGGCCAGACCCCCTTCCAATTCATCTGGCTTTCATGAACCCCAGAGAACGTTAATGACATCAGTGTGAGGAAGGGGGAAAGGCCACAGATAAAGGGGCCAATGTTATGAGATGGCAGTGGCCTCTCCAGACTCAGGGCTGTGGCCAGGTGTAGGCCCGGACCTGCCAGGCTGCGGGTAGAGGCCAGAGCCCTGGCTGTCCCTGGGAGAAGCCACCGCTTAATTGGTGCCCTGCCTGTTCCTAGTGGTGTCCATTTGAAGCTGTCTAATGGCTCTGTTCTGAAGAAAGTTCCAGCAGAGGTTCTCGATTGCCCTCTGAAAGACTAATTAGTTCCTGAAACAGCATGTCTGCAGGATGGGGTAGAATCAGCTGGCACAAATGGCAGGGATGGCATGGGGCTGCCTTCTGATAGCTTTTTGAAGATTGCTCTGCATTTGAGCGACAAATGACTATGTCCCTAGGACTCAGGACTTTTGCCTCAATCTGAGCGCTCAATTCCTCACTCCTAAAATGTTCCTCTGTTCTGCCTTCATTCATGGGATCTCATCAGTGCTGCTCTTTGAAAAGGGCAAGCACAGTCCTGACCCTTCACCCCCCACAGGCTGAGCCATCAAGGTGCCTGCTCCAACTGTAATGACTGTAGCTCAGTCGTTAGCCCATGCCATGGCAGGGGGCACCAGGAGAGCCCGCTGGGTCCCTCAGCACTGTCTACTCACCCCCTCCCTGGCATCTCCCTTGATGCCGGGGACACTCTGAGGACAGGGATGAAAGACCCCCAACCTGCTGCAAGTAAGACCCCAGAAGCCCAAAGGACTCACAGGACCCCCACGTGGTGCTATAGGGAATGTCACATCAGCCTTCGTGGCCACACGGTGCCTGGGGGTCCTACTGGGCTCAAGAGCAGCACTGGGAGGACCTGTGCCTCACTGAACAGTGGACGAGCCCCACAGGAGCCTGGCCAGGGAGGGTCCCATCTTGGCTTACTCAAGTCCTCATTGTAGAAACAGTGGCCCTTCCTCCCTTGTCCCGCCTGCCTGACGCAGGCCAGAGTGCAGATGCGGCTTGAGCTCGCCCTTGGCGAGGTGCAGCCGTTATAGATCTGCGCCCTTCTACTTTCTCCTCGTAACTCCCAGCTGAGCTTCTCTTCTCCAGGCAATTCTGGAAACTCCTCGTTGCTTTTATCAACCTTCTCTCCGAGAGGCACTGAGGACACAGAGCCTTATTTCCTTCCTTGGTTCTGCCAGCTGGAATGTCCCGGCTATGAGGACAAAGTTGCTCCTGAAGGGTAATTCGAGGTGCAGGAGGAATTAGAGGCTGGGAACGCTGTGCTGGGGCACAGGTGACAAGCCCATTACTGTGTGCTCTAACGACCTGAGTGTTCCCTTCATTTTGTCAAAAATAACATCCTCTTTCCTGCACAGCACCCCGGCACCTGTCTGTCCTGAAGCCTTGGGGACGATGACTTTGCTCACTGTCACCAAGGCAGCGTTGTGATTCTTTGGGCCCCATGTCTTGCTCTGTCCCCTAATCAAGAGCTCCCAATTTTCTGTTACCCGTTCACTCTGTGCCTTATCTGAAGGACCTGAAGCTCCATCTACGGGTGCCTGACATCCTCCCAGGACAAGAGCAGGCCCCACTTTGCTGTCCCCAGGAATGCATCAGTGCTCCCAGACCCTTAGCAGGAAGCTAGGCCTGCAATGTCAACAGCCTCAGGAATCATCTTTCTAGCAGGTTCTTAGTCTTGCTGTGCACACTGAGCCCCTTGGATAGTGAGTGCCACAGGATTTTAAAGGGAGCAGGGAGTGACATTGAAATGTCACTGCCCACTGCCACACTGGCAACTGGTGGCTGAGGAGGGAGGGGTTGAGTTCCTGGCTGCAACCTGACTTGGCCCTGGCCTGTCTTCTGGACCCAGTTTTTTTCTTTCTGTTGATTTTTTTTTTTTTTTTTTTTTTGAGACTGGGTCTCACTCTGTAGTACAGGCTGGTCCTGAAATCACTACGTAGTTCAGGCTGGCCTTGGACTCAGTAATCCTCCCGTTTGAGCCTCCAAAGTGTTGGGATTCCAGGTGTGCACCACCACGTCTGGCAATTTCGGTGATTCTGAGATCCCTGATATCCTCTGAACCATCCCTTTTGCTCCTCATCCACATGGTGTCTGTGGGTTCTGGGCTGTGGGGCATCCTTGGCTAGTGGGAGATGTGTGGCACTCTGGGAAGCAGGATTCAGAAGCAAGGTTCAGAAGTCACCTCTGCTGTCCTCACCTCTGTTCCTTTCAGATGTCTTTGGTTCACATTGACTGCTGAGGGTCTCCTGGTGACATTTCTAGTTTGGCTTCCTAAAGATTTCAGAGTCACAGAATGCCCTTGAGGTTCTTCTTGCTTACTGCACAAAGGTAGCAATGATCACCTCTCATATTCCTCTGTGAGTGTGACTCATGGGGGCCATCTGGACATTGAGGAAGAGCTGCTTAGTAGCTGGAGGTCACCCCCCAATATCCTCCTGCCCCACCTTGCCCTCTATGGAGACTCCTGTGGGTTTCCCCGGGCTCCTGCCCACTCTCATGGTCTTACCCCTCCATCTTGGTTCTGCTCTGGGTCACAGCTGCCAGGACTGGGCCTGGGGATCAGTTTTATAAGACAGCTGTTGTTCACTTTGAGGGGCTGCAAAAATGTAGTCTTTGGATCAGGGTTTAGAGAGGTAAAGCACGGCTGACAAACAGCCTTACAATGTCACCAAGGGTAGGAAATATTGTGTGTTTCTCTGTAAGAGTAAAATCAGTAAGGGAGTGTGATTAGCTAACGAGGAATCACCCTGTACCCGAGAGCTGGTATCTTCTGCATCCTTTGACTGTAGTCCTTCTGGAATCGTTGCAATAAGTACCTTTGCTTCCCAGGGTGCCAGCAAGCATGCCCGTCCCCTGCCAGTGCTTGGGTGCAGGCACACTGGCTTCCAGTTGCTCTCGGGGACATAGCTGTGTTACACACAGACTCATCTAACGCTCCATCTTCTGTACTGAGGCTATAATGACAGTACGGGACTCTGAGAGGTAGGTGAGGCAGGAAGAGGCGGCCTGGCTGCCTGGTGATCATGCAGGCTCCAGGGAGAAAGCCACTAGAGTCTCTGCTTCGGTTTTTCAAGAGAGGTAACAAGCAACAGGCCAGTAAGCCAAGCCAAAGTGACGGTCCTAAGCTGTAGGCAGGAAACATGTCACTCCTAGGAGACGCTTCAGTGAAGTCTGGGTGTGGCGAACACAAGGAAGAGGGACCTCACTTTGAAAGTGACTTGGGCCACACCCCAACCAGCTAGAGTGCAGGCTCACTTGGAATTGCCGTAAGAAATGGACAGCAGTAAAGGAAAAAAGCCAGGAACCGGCTGGAAACTTGCTTTGTTTCCAGAGCTATGAGGTTGCCAGGACTGGGGTGCACGGCTGGCTCAGCCCACGCCCCGGCACACTGCTGGTGGGTCCACAAAGGGTCTCAGGGATCCTGTGCTCCAAGTGGGGTAAGACCATCCGTGGTGGGAAGAATTTAATTTTCTCTTTAAAAGAGAGTAGCTTCCATTTAAAGTTGCTAATACATTCCTCTAGACACAGTGAGACTGAATCTGCTCGCAGGCCTTTTGTCCAGAGGAAGATGCTTGTGTGGCCCCCAGCAAGCAGGTGCCCTGGTCCTGGGGCACGGCACCAACCCGGGGCACAGTACTGATACTAGGGCAGTCCCTGGCAAGCCACTCTATCTAGAGGATGGAGCATCTAGAACTCTTGTCCGTATGCTACCCAGCAGAGTTACCACTTGGCCACGTCATAGGGCCTGGAGTGAGGCTGCTAGGCAGCGTGGCCAGGGACCTCCTGCGATGGGGTGGCCACCACGGACGGCCTCTTTCAGGTTTCCTTCAGATTCTCTCAGGGGCAGAGTTCATTTGTGAAGAAAGGAGACTGGGCCTGGTGGCACATGACTATAATCCTAGCTCTCTGGGAGGCTGAGGCAGGATTGCAAGTGTGAGTAACTTAGGCAGAACCTATCTTAATACAAAAAAAAAAAAAAAAAAAGGTGGGGATGTAGCTCAGTGTAAAGGCTTTGGCACACAGACACAGAATTTAGGGTCTTAGGGGGTCTCTGAGACTGCCATATAAGGGAAGTAAAATGAGGAATGGCACTTTATTTTTTTTAAATTTCCTACTCATGGTATGGTGATGGAGGCCTCCCCACAATGGCAGTGCTCCTAAGATAACCAGAATGGCCCAGCCTGAATCAGCCTCTACAGACTAAAGGAAAGTTGCTTGGGAAGAGAGTTTCTCATTAGATGTGAACATTTAAAAGCACGGTGTAGCAGGGTGTGGTGGCACAGGCCTGTAATCCCACACTCTGGGAGGCTGAAGCAGAAGGCTCCCAAGCTTGAGCCCATCTGGACAACTTAGCAACATAGTGAGACTCTCCCTCAAAAGCCAAAATAAATATTGGGACAGCGACGTAGCTTCTGTAAAGGCCTTTGGCTTAATCTCCAGAACCACAAATCAACAGGCAAACTAACAAAAAGAACGAGCAGGAGCGTGCTATGCCACCCACGTGCCCATATCAGTCTCCAGGTTCTGGTACTGTGCTTCAGTTATCCGAGAAACAACAGTTGGGGCAATTGGCGAAAGACACCCAGGACCTCTCTGTCATCTCTATGTTCTTCCTTGTGAGTTTAATTATTATTATTTTTTTGAGTCACTTATCAAATTTTATTTTTTCTCCCCCCCCCATTTTATTGATATGTACAAGTGTAGAATTTAAGGTTTACAATGGAGTTGAGCATTTGGTGCACATACATTTCTTGTCAAAGTGACAAGGGCTTTCCCGCTCTCCTTTTGTCCCTCCCCGAGTTTAATTATTTTTTAAAAAATTAAAAAAAGATATTAGAGAGATATTTCACAATACAAAGCTCCAACACATTCCCCCCTCCCCTCTCCCCCCCCCCAAAAAAAAAAAGAAAAAAAAAGGAGAAAGAGCTGGAACATCATTTTCATCCTAGCTGTGGGGTGGAGCTTCCTCTTGCCTAGGACCTGGCCAAGGGTGGCATGAAGCCCATGGAAGGGACCTAGGACATACCTGTTGCCCACCGGTCCAAGGCCTGAACCTGGCAGCATCCTTAGGCTGGATTTGTGTGGACACAGTGATTAGCAAAATGGGCCCAGAAAGGGGTTCCATAAGGCCCCCGTGAAAGTGGCTACACCAGTCAGGGAAAGGTTTCACAGAGCTGGGGTAAATACAGTTACTGATGCCCACGGCGCACACCCAGCACCTGCGCCGTGCCCCACCCTCTCCCCCCAAGTCTCCTCCTGACTCCCTGCCCCAGAGTTCTCTGTTATACACACCTTTTCCCTTCTACTCACCTCCACCCTGTGCGATGCTGCTTAGCACCTCCACGAAGCCCTGTGTGTATCTCTTGAAGCAAAGTGCCACGGAGTGTACAGCAGGGCAGGACTGGAGTCGCGAGGTAAGGGTGAATCTCAAAACTGAGCTGGAGTTTTGGTGCTTTTCCCAAGGTGGCTCCTCACATGCAGCCCCAGGATGCATTCATAGCCGAGCAGAGGGTTTTGGTGCTTTTCCAAAGCGACTCCATGACCCATAGCACCTCTAGTGACATAAAAGTAAAACATGGAAACTGTAGTTTCTCTTTATTCCTTAGTGTGAGACTGCAACATTTTAATACGATTTCCAACAGAATCCATCTCAAATCCAATAGATCAGGGAGAAAAAATAATTGAATATAGAAAAAGACTCAGAAACCTAAAATAAGGGGCTTATGTAAAAAAATTATAGCAAATTTTTTTTATAAAATTGATTTTTTTCAAGTAACAGAAAAAAACTCTTACATTATCAAAAAAACTGGAGAAGAATAAGATTTTAAAGTGTTTTTAGAAGTAAAACATTAAGTACTCAGCTTTTTATAGCTCAACAAAAGCAGTGAACAACATTGGTTATTAGAGAAAGCTAAACTCTACAGTCAAGAAAATTCTCCGAACACTCAGAAGAAGTGATAAAGGTGATGAGGTGGTAAAATTATGAATAATAAAGAAAAATTTTAAAAAGGCAAGAACACAAGAGTATCTGCTCAGGAGAATTGGGCAACAGGGGCTCCAGAAGGAAATAATGGAGCAGAGAAGTAATAATAAAAAAAGAGAGAAGAAAAATGATCAAAGATGGAAACTACCTGGCATCAATGAAACCGTGAGCCAGGGGGCAGGAGTGTATCTCAGTGGTTAGAGCGCTTGCCTAGCATGTACAAGGCCCTGGGTTCCATCCCCAGCCCCACATGAAACTAGCTGTTTGTGGCGGCACTTGCCTATAATCCCAGCGCTTGGGAGGATTGCCATGAGTTCGAGACCAGCCAGGGCTACACAGTGAATTTAGGATCAACCTGGACCACAAAGTGAGGCCCTGTCTCAACAAAACAAAACACAACAAAACCCCCCAAATGAACAAGAAACCAAAAACAAAAACCCAAGAGCCAATAACAAGTGGAATAGTGGGAAATGGAAAATCACTTCCAAACCAAAAGAGAGCATCCCAAATCATCCCTGGCTCAAAGTAAAAAAAGTAGCCATATCAGAGGGTCTTCAGAAATTAGGAAGACTCAGGGAATGTCCTGAGAAGGAACTGAAAACTTAAATATGTTGTAGAGAAGGAATAGGAGTAAAAATAAACATGCCAGTGAAGGATGAGGAAAGTCATAAAATAAGTTGGAGGGAAGTAGAAGGAAGGAACAACGCAGACATTTATGGCTCAGCGGTCACAGATTCGTTATCTGGGGGCTGGCTTTCTCTGAGGGGGACAGGCCTGTGGCAAGGCTGATGCAGACAGTGCCAACCGGAGGTACCGCATTAATGATGGAAGAGGAAGAGCTGCATAAAGACGGCAGGCAAGCAGGGGTGGCTAGAGTGACCAGGAAGGGGCACTGTGGACAGGCCTGGAAAAGAGCAACCCACCGAGACAGGACAGGCTCCTCATCCATGGGGATGTACAGCATCTCCTCCTTCGGGTGTGAGGAGTCGCGTAAGAGAAGCAAAGGTTTTGTCTGCATTTCCCTCTGAATTCTCAGTGAGACAAACAGCAGAGGACTGTGGCTGACAGTCTGGTGCACTTTCTGTGCTGATATAGAAGGCTCTTGGGAGACAGGTATTCAGGCAACACAGGGTGCCTACCTCAGCTGGCTTGTGAACTGATATATACCCTCCTTGTCCCAGGAGGTGAAGATTCCTGCAAATCTAGGTACGTACCTTGAAGGGTTCTGGTATCTTGGAAAAACGGGTCTTAAGATTCTTGTGGCCTGGAGAAGAGACTTAAGAGAAATACAGGGTTAGCTGGAAAGGAAGTTGTGCAATATTATGCAAATCTTGGTCATCTGGGAATTCAGCCTCAGTTAGGAGCTCATATGAATGGGGACTGGCCACCTGCCAATATCCTGCGGCACAAGCTATGCCTCTAGATTCCTTGGTCCCATATTCTGGGCAAAGCAGGATAGTCGTTACTATGAACCAGTTCAAGATGCCCCAACTCCTAGGCTTATCCCCTAAGACAAACTTGACCGAGCCTGTTTCCACCTCTAGGCATGGGCACCTGGTGAGCTGAGAGGTTACACCCCATTTTCTCATACTAGCTGGGGGCCTTGGAGACACTGAGCCTCAGCCTCAAACCCCCAGGTAGCTCCCCAGGCTCCAGGGCTAGGGACAGCCAGTGCTAAGGTACCCAGAACAGAAGCACATTGACAGAGGACAACCGCCAAGGTCAGGAGGAAACACCCTGGAGAGTATTGAATGTAATCTCCTCGATTCAACAACTTCTTAAGTGCAAAGCAGAATTGCCTTTGTTATGCATGAGGAGAGGCAAGATTGCTGGTCATGTAGGACTCTCCAGAACTGCTAATAAGCTAAGTGCGTCGGGAGTCCTCATATCAGACACTGAACCTCAAAAGGCTCTTCTGGGGAGCAGCTCAAGGGAGAATCCCCAGTGCAGTGTAGGAGTTGCTGAAGGACAGGCCCCTCCTGCCACGGAGATGGCTCTTTCTATGGGGTCTCAGTAGCTGAACTGACCGTGCAGAGAGCTACGGGCAGCTCCATGCCTTGGCCCTGGCCTTCGTGGCCCCTAACAGCCTCCGGGGTGCTTCCCCATGGTCCCCTTCTCTCTGGCTCCTGCTGTCATCAGGGTCTCCCTTCCATATCGATCTGAACTGGATCTCAGCCCTCTGACGGTCACGCACAGCATGATAATCCCTGAAGGCACCTATGCCAACCACTCTTCACAGATTTCACACGCTGTCTCCCCGGGCTGACTCTGAGATGTGGAGTTTGACCTCCGCACCGAGCACCAACTGACTGGCTCCTCTGGGAACTCCACAGCTCCAAACTCAGTCCCGGACCTGCTTCCTGCGGCAAATGCCGTGCTATCACACACTCTTGGTGGCCCTCTTTCTGCTCCATAGCACTCTGTGTCCACCTGGACATGGACAACATTCTCCTCTTTCTGAACTTGATGGGTGGCTACCTTGACTTCCCTTGTCTCCGGCTGAGCATCTGCAGAGGTTCTGGACACCTCTGGGGGACCTGGTCTGGGATCTTGTCTCTGAGAGAGACCCAGTCCACTTTTTGGAGCCTGGGCTTTCCTAGCCGGGGGCCTAGAATGGCTGCTGTCTCATTAATAAAAGTTTTCAGCCAGCCACCAATGCGAGCTTCTCAGGAGAGACCCTGGCTGTGGCCCTGTGCCTGCTCATCTCTCCAGCCACATCTTACATACCCCTCACCAAGAGCTCTGCATCTCAGTTGAACTCTTTTGGATTTGTTAGATTCTAGAAGCCCAGGTATCTTCCACCCCCCCCCCCCCCCCCCATAACAGGCTCTGCCTGGGATGGAGAGCAGGCTCCTCTCCTCGTCCCCTCTCTCCACAGGCCACCCTATACAAGAAGTCTTCCCAGGTGGCCCTCCAAGTAGGGCTGGCTCCTCATCTTCACCCTTCCCATGTTGCTCTGCACACCTCTCTGCAAGGCTGACACGTGGAGTAGATTTTACCTGCTGGTATGTGTGTGGCCCCCATAAGGCTTGTGACAATCTTGGTGTTTGTTTCTGGGATGAAAAGGACCATGGTCTATTTATTAAGTGTCTATTATGTCTAGACTGTGTTTGCTTACTGTTAGGCTGAGTGGAAGGAGCGGGGTAAGCACAGTCAGAATCGAGGTCCCTTTTCTGGGTCACACATTGAACACTGTCCTCCCGGAAGATCGTTCTCAGGACAGCTTCGGTGGTCTGCCATAGCTCCATGGCCTCACCCAGCTGGGTGGCTGGAGCTCTACATGAGGTCAAGGGGCTCAGGTGACGGTATATGACAAGCTTTGCTTCTGTGCAGAGCTGGGAACAAAGGCTTCTTCAAGGAGGACGGGAGCCCAAATAAGGCTCCACCAAAGCTGGCCTTGGATATGCTTTTGCAAAAACAGAAAACAAGACTTCTCACCTCTAGCTCCTTAAAAGAAGCCGGGCTAGCATCTGCGAGAGGAGTGCTCTCCAAAAACACCAGTTCAGTTCCCCATACAAGCATCGGACTGCAAAAACAATTTACAGGCACTTACAATTTCACCATTTAACAAGTCATTAAAGGTAGATTCTACGAGGGGGGAAGAAATGCCAGTTTATATCAAGATTTGATTGCTTAAAACTCTGAGCCTCCAAGCTAAGGCATCAAATTTAATTTTTGAAAACAGGGCCTGCCAAGTTGAACTTTCACTAATTAACAAAACCTGATTCTTTTTTTCCAGATGCATTCCAGTCTCCTGTTACCACCACCAAATGCTGAATGTGAAGACAGAGGATTGCACATAAAAAGTTGGCTGAGAGAGGCCTTCACTGTGAGCTCCCTTTTGGAAATGCAACTCATCTCGATAAATCGTGATGGCTCTTTGCCATCCAGAATCGGCTCCTTACGGATCACGTGGCCAAGAGAAGTTCTGGCCATATGTTCACACCATTTGGGGAAAAACACATGAAACCAAAAACATAAGCATTGCACTTATGTGTATTTTTTTAAAAAAATCATGTTAAATGCACTTGTCCTGACTGTGTAAACTATAATTGTGTCATTCCCCCACCCTAGAAACAAATTCTTACACCAGCATTCTTGAAGCCACAAGCCAAACACAAGCAACTGGTGTCTTTCCTATAGGTCTTCTGTCATTCTTCAGTGGTTTTCCAAGTCACAATGAAAAGTTAAGCAGGACAGAAAAACACTATGACCAATGGCCCTGAGTGGGTACTTCATAGGTAGACTATTCCAGTAGTCTCAAGTGGGTGCAGCTTCCACAACTTACGGAACACAGTGCCTGTGGATGTGCCAGTTCCTACTGGGCAGGCCCGTTCTGCCATGGAGGACCATGAATTTTAACCTTAAAAGGCAGCTAGTCTGGTTATTGCCAAACTTCAGTTTCTGGTGGGAGCCCAGGGGCTCAAAGCATTCTCGGAAGAAACGTAAATCTCAAATGAAAGCTTTGTGGTATCTTTGAAGCTTCGGGTAGTAAACTAATTCTGATATGCCCTGGGAATCTCAGTCCTCAATAGTGGACTTGTGCCCAGCAGGAATTCAAACCTAAGTTCTTTCAAACAAACTACAGGCCTGAGAGACAGTTGAAGGAGGCAGGTCACAAACAGCCTGCACTGGGGAGAGTGAACTGCGCGCTTCCTTCAACACGAAATACAGAGGACGCTCCAGAGGACGGTGATAGCAAGAGGGCGGAGACTCACAAAAGGACAGAGCAACTCCAGACTTCCCAGATTTTGGGTTAAAATAATGCTATTCTAGCTCAGTGGTAAAAATGCCGGCCTAGCTAGCAAGCTCAAGGCCCTGAGTTCGTTTCCCAGCACCAGCACGCTGGGTGTGGCAGCACACGCCTATAATCCCTGCACTGAGGAGGCTGAGGCAAGAGAATTGCTGTGAGTTTGAGGCCAGCCTGGACTACAGAGCACGACCCTCTCTCAAAAACAAAACAAAACCTTAACAAAGGAACAGATAGAGTGAGCATGTGGAGCTGGGGACCCAGTTTAGTGGCGACGAGTTTGCCAGGGATGTGAGGCCCTCCCAGCACCATGAGGAAAAAACCCCTGGGCAGATAACTCTGTGCTGAAGAAGTAACAGTAACAGAAGACCTCTGTCTCTGCTCTGTGGCCACTGTACTCCATGGCTTCTGTCCAAAATGTCCCTGGGCTCCCCTGGAGTTTGGATAAAGCTGAAAAAATTGTGTCCTGGGCACATACACATTCCCAGCTTGGTTTCAGTTCAGCAGGTTGCAAGGAGTCAATCTCTGCTCCTTTTCTGAAGGTGAACTGATTATGTTCTACACAATTGTTTCTGTGAAGAGCAACCAGGAGTTACGAAATTCCTTCAAGCACAACACAAGTCCAAATGTCGAATAACCACCACTTACCAGAAAGGTCTGTGTTGGCAACACTGGAGTGCTCACCTGACGGGACTGCTTACTTGGTGAAGTCAGTCTCCAAGAAGCTGCGTTCAGTTAGTGTCCTTGGTGCCGGGGGACATCTAGATAGTAAAATGTAGAGCTCGGGCCAGCCAAATGCCCATTTCTGTGTCAGAACAAAGCCACCGCTTCACCCACTCACCTGAGCTTGGGCTCCGTAGAAACAAAGGGTGCTCCAAACCCACTTTGGCAGATCGCAGGACGAGTGCCCACTCACCCAAACGGAAAAAGGGACACACCCCTTTGTGTGCCAGATGAAAAGAAATGTTAGGGCAAACATTGTGACCTGCCATATCTGCCCTTTGGAAGAACATGTCGTGAGGCGCTGTTTTTTTTTAAGTGGGGTTGGACACCTTATTGCACGCCTGCATTCAGATTTGCTTCTTGAAGATCTACATAAAAGGTGGGGGCTCTTCCACCACCCCTGAGTGTGTCATCCAAGCTGACTTTGAGAGAGAAATAGTGAAGAACCACTCCCTTGGCACTAGAGGCAAGCAGCAGGCTAACTGGTTTTATGGCTTTTACTTTTATTTATTTATTTATTTTTTTGAGACAGGGTCTCGCTCTGTAGCCTAGGTTGGTCCTGAACTCACTGTGTAGCTCAGGCTGGCCTTGGACTCCTGCCTCAGCTTCCCGAGTGCTGGGATTTCAGGTGTGTGCTACTATACCCAGCTTACGTGGTGCTTTAACTGCTCAGCTATTCCTCCAGCCAGGTACGGCTTTTACTAAAAACCCTAAACAATCACAAACTGTGCTAAATTATATAAAAAAGGAAGGTATTACCTTAAGGGTATCTTTTTAAAACTATGCAAACTATACTTGGGCCACCAAAAGAAATGTAAGTATGTATGCTTAGCACTAACATACACTGATCGATTATAAAACGTTATGTAATTTAATCTGTATCAATCTCATAAGGTGGGCATTGTGCCCACTACCATAGGTAAGGAAACAGATTCTAAGAAGTTGAGTATCTTGCTCAAGTTATAGAGAAGTTTCCAAGTCATCTCCTTCACAAGGGCATCTCAAGTTCAGTTATAAAATCAGAAAGCCAAGAACATGGACATCTAGGGGAGGTTAGGATGATCTTTGACTAGTAGATAGTTCTCCAAACTCTACAGCATGTTTACAAAAATTAAAAAAAAAAGTTCCTGGTTAATTAGGTCAGTGGGATAAATAGGACTCTTTTCTGCACAGCACGTCAGTCTTTAATAGGGTGACATGGACTACAGGTTGCCACGAGAACACTATGCAAGAATTCCTTTTTCTTCAAATGTCTTGTTTCTTAGAATGCACTTTGAGAACAGAAAGTTGGAGTATAGCCTCATGTCCCCAAAAATCAGATTTGAGAGGACTGTTCAGTCTTACGCTTGTGACACACTTCGTGGTCTCTCCCACTGCCAACTTCCCCTCATGGGTCATACTTTTAAATCCTACAGTGAGTTACTTTAGAAACCTGACTCTGACCTTTTAGAGGACTGCATGACTTGGACCATCATCCAACACAGCCAGACTGGCAGTGTCTGGATGGAGACACAATGTAGGGCCTAGAGATGGCAGGGGCACGCCCGACAGCTGGGTGCAGGACACCAAGTGATTCCATGGAGCTTCAGTCAGATCCTGTGTCCCCAGGGCTGGTGGTGTGGCCTGGGAACTGCTGGGACCAGGCAAGTGAGGGAAGTGCTGTATGCCATCTGCATATGCCTGCCCCATCCCCATCACAACTCCCCCACATATAAGCCCGGCAGGAGCTCAGTGCTTCCAGAAGAGGGGCCTCAATCCTTAAGAGAACACAGAGGTGAGTCTATGGACATGTAGTAGGTACAACAGCTAGCACCTATTTCTTACCCAACAAAAATATTTTCAATGCATACATGCTGTATTGAGACGACCAGTTGGTTTCTATGATTGTGTTGCATGAAAGTCTAAATGTAGACAGCAGAGCCACTGTTCACTGGTGATTCCTCAGAGCCTCGACAAACCATGGCTTGCTACTGAAATAATCAATGTGGCATGTTGGCAGATAATATGATGTTACCAGAAATAATAGAGTTTTGCCTGACCCCGAAGGTAAAGTTTACTTCCAAGTTTTCGGGTGCTAGGGGCATGGGTGGTGACTCCAGGCACTGGGCTGGGCTCTCCTGATAAAGCAGTGACCACAACGTAATCAGAAGCAAATGGATCATTTGGTTATCAACTGCGGCTCACTAATGACATTTCCTTCACTTCCTTGTAGACAGGGGAATTAGGACACAGAGTCTGATTGGAGATGAAAGATTTCTAACAATTTTGAAATGGATGGATTTCAGGGCAAAGGCTGTCTGGTTTTCATAAGAAGCAGTTAAAAGATCACATGATATTAGGCTATTCATGTTCTCCCCTCCAAAAAATATTCTATTATAGTTAAAAATTATGCTTAGTTTTTGACATTCACCAGTAAAGACTGATTCTATACTCTCAACAAAAACACTCAGCTAGTTCTGAGCAGATGCCTCCTAGTAACACCTACATTAAAAAAATTCACTCAAATACCAACAGTTTCAACTTTACAGCACCATTCCAAAATACTATACTTTCTTTGCACCTTTATTTTTATCTTTTTTTTTTTTGGTACACATTTAAAGTATGGGCAACCTGTAAATTTCTGAAAAGCCTCATAGAAAAGAAAAACAGCTAGTTATTAGGACAAAGCAATAGCTCAGTTTATAGGCAAGATGATCTCAAGCAGGCTGGAAGTTCTTCGTGTGCTTCTGTAAGTCATGATGCTGGGGTGAGTGAGAAAGGATGGTAGTGTCTTCCTAGAGGAGCCGGGAGACTGTGCTGTGGCAGTGTGTGCTCTCTGGCTGCCCGAGGGGCAGACGCTGCACACTGGCTACAGCTAACGCACGACAACATGCTCTTTTGAAGGACTTATTAACAAAAGATTTGGGATATTAGATAACCTCAGCATTTGTATACACTTTTGATACTCTGTAAGAAAGAAATTAGATATTGAATTCTCTCTTACAGATCTCCATACTTTAAGTTCAAAGCATTAAAAGCTGTTCCTAGCAAGCAGATGTATTTAAAATAGAATTATAAATGGGTTTTTAATTCAACCTGTGTTTGACTGCACTGTTATGTAAGAAAACTAATGTAAGCCACATGGGAATTGATAGATGACGAAGCTGCTTGCAGGAAAATTATCTTTTTCTCATGACACTGGAGAATCACATCTCACACTGATTGTAACTGTGTGTTCTTGTCTAATTCTTCTGTATAGTACTGTGAGTAATGTGAACCAAGATAGCAGGTGTGGTGAAGGACTGGGGGGTTACTGAGTACACTGATACCAGAAGACAAGAGGTAGAGTCAGAATAAAAAGGGGTCTAGTAACAGTATCATTATGCAGCGATTTCAAAGAATATGCTTTTTACACAATAACAGTCAATGACCCAGGAGAAGAAGGTTTAAATTAGAATTGATGAGTATTAAAAAGCTACTGTGCACCAGGTAGAAATAGGAGAGTAATAGTATGCCCTGAAGTAGGAATAATCACTTCGCGCTATGTACACCACACACAATAGAACAGAGTCTCTTTAACATTGCACAATATAAATATTATACACGGTGGGGTAAACTAAATGCAAATAACTTGAGGCACACAAAAACATGAGATAGACTGATCTTTGATTAAAATTCAGATGGAGTTAGGAAAAGGCAGAATGTTACATTTTCAGGCCAGTAAGCATTGGCGATCTCACCTCGAGTGGGCCGGCAGTCACTTCCTTTCTATACTGAAAACTACCATTATCCCAGTGTCGTTAGAGTTAACTGCTTCAAAAAAGGCGCATTACCTAAATTGAGAAAATCAAATTGTCATTCCTCACTCTAAAGTAGGCAACCCTAAAGGTCCCCTCTGACCTTAGGGTTTGATAGTGTGAGGACACTGCTGTACTTTCTCTATTTCTTGTACAAAACTTGGTTACTATGAAAACCACTTTAAGGAAACTTGAACATTATTCAAGAACACCCATCACAGTGCTTAACAAGATTTAATGTACATTTATTCTTAACATGTGGAACATATAAAGATTTTATACTGAATAAATGATATTCATTAAGCCAGAGGAAAAGGAGGAATTTACATCAAGTTTTTTTTTTAAACTACATTATCTTGAAATACAAATGTGGATTCTTGTCACTGAAAAATCTTTGAAGTTGTGTTTCTTCCTTTTAGCTGTATTTTTTTTTCTTTTTTGTCTGTACTGGTAATCATTTTTAAATCAATCCATATGCAACCGTTTCCATACCTTGATTCATGAAGCAAATTGTGATCAGCTGCTCTCCCGAAATAGAGCATGACTTTATACATACAGAAACTTGTACATTACCCTCTTTTTTTGTTTTTTTTTTGTTTTTGTTTTTTGTATTTTTTGTTTCTTTTTTGGAGATATGGCCCTAATGAAAAAATATATAAAATAAAAATAAAAAATTATTTAAATCTACCATCACTTTGTAGTTACCACATCATGAAAAAAGAAACTAAAAACTTTGTACTAAAAAAAAAGGAAGAAAAGAACAAAATGAGGGTATGTTTAATGTACAACTTCTATATACATCACAGCCCACAGGCGGTAAAAAACAATATTTAAAAAAATGATTAAAGGAATTGTGAAGAACTGTCATGTGGAGGCCAAAAACCAGACAGCAGACAGGGCGGTAGTGGTGAGGAAGCAACTTCCGCTGATCATTGCCAAGGATGCACTTTCAACCCTAACATGAAATACATGACTTCTGCTCCTAGCCTAATATCACCATTTTCCTGTGGAGAAACCAGTATCATTCATAGTCCTGATTACTAACTGATACACCTCCTTGAGCCCCTATACTTATCAATCTAGAATTTTCTATTGCACAGAGCTTTGGGTGATGGGATGCAGGTTTTTCATTCTCTGAAGACCAAAAAACATAGAAAACTGGCAACTTGTCATCTTTTTTTGCCTCAGTGTGGTAAAATATTCCCATCTTAGCATCTCTTGCCAAAAAAATTCTTTTAAAAATTGATCTGCTTCCCAAAAAATGCAATACAGCATGGAAAAGAACATTAAAAAGAAAATCCATGAAAAACAAAACATGACCTTTGAATGTATGGACAGCAACTTTGGTTAAAAAAAAAGAAATAAAAAACCCAAAGGATGTACTTATACACACAGACAGCAAATATTAATTTTATAACTGTTCAAATTAATTATTTAATTCCCAATTGGCAAATAGAGAATGGGGCAGAGGAGCAAAGATTCTCTTTTCCTTCTTCCTACGCTGGATAAACAAGAACAGAAAACAGCCCGTTATATGTGACCCTCTAAACTTCACTCACACATGCGTGCCTTCTCACTTATGTCATAATTGACCAATCTGAAATAGTACATCACAGATGACAGATGCAACCAGAGAGTTCAGGACAGCTGATATTGAGATATCCAGCAACCGGCCCTCGTGCAAAAGGAATTCTGAGCGATTCTCGTCCACTCTTGCCATGGCCAGCAAAGCCTTGGCCGCCCTGCACATCATGTCTACACTAGGTGGTTCCAGAGGCGGGGGCTGCATGTGCATGAGGTTATGCTGGCTCTGCTGATACTGCGCCATTGTGACCCCGTCCTCTAGGAAGCTTATCAAGTTTCCAATGCTCCCCTTCTGCACAGCTATTGCCCTGGCTGCTAGTGTGTCCCCCTGGGCAAGGTTCGATAAAAGCGCCATGGACATTTCTCGACAGACTGGGTTTTTGCGATCCCCAACGTACCTAACTAACGTAGCATAGAATTTCTCCTGACGACTAAATGGAGGTGTGGCCAAGATCAGGTCCACGTTATTGTCCTGGATACTGAGTTTACAGAGAGTCTCCAGGACGAGTCTCTGAGGCGACAGGACTGAATTGGGTCCCACCGTGGGAAAGGGGTCTTGTGCCTCTGCAGATGGGCACACCATCCAGTGCAGTAAGCCATCCAGGATTGGCAAGCAGATGCTTTCTGTGTAGGCAGACAAGTCCAGCTGCCCAGAGATGTTGGCCAACGTGACCAGTGTGTTATCTCGCAAGACCTCGAGGCAGTCCCACCACCACTCATCTTTGCTGCAGGCCACCCCCTTGTCCTCGTCCTCCTCTTTCTCATACGTCTGTGGGGCTCGTTTCCTCTCTGGATGCTCGTGGTGAAGAAGAATCAGTTTCCCCAGGATCAGCACCAAGCCTGGATGTTTAGACATCTCGGCATCGTTGCCAGGCACGAAAGACAAGCTCCGCACGATGTTGGAAACACAGATGCAGCGCTTAGCGAGTGAGTCCTGCCAGTGTGCGATGGTACACAGGGGCGTCTCGTCTCGGCTCCTGGGCTCGTCCTCCAACAGCTTGATGTTCCGGTGACTTTTGGCCTGCTGGATACCAAAGGGGAACTTGCTGCTTTCGGTCTGGGGCCCGGGGTTTGTGTCTTCAGGCAGGGCTCCTGGCCGAGCAGACAGGACATCATCAATGGTAGCTATGATGCTTTTCTCTGGCTGCTCTTCAAAATCACCTTTGCCCTCTGGTTCTTTCTTTCTACCTGCGGAGCTTGAAAGGGGAGGGGGGCGCCTGCGGGGAGGGATCTCCATCTTGCTCTCGAAGTGTGTCTGGATGTGCTCAGTGGTGTCACCACCCCCGAGCTGCCAATGCAGAAGTCCACTGTTGAACTCCTGAACACGGCCCAGCTTGTCGGACCGGTCAATGACAAACAGGTTATTCTTTCTGACAATCTTTATTGGCAGCCTGTCAAACTTACTGGCCTGCTTGGGCTTTTCCATGGGGTCTGCAGCGCTGTCTGCAGCACCGAGGGTCCCCCCACTCTTGGCATTGGCTTCTGCCTTCTCGCTGTCTTCCTCCTCGTCCTCCTCGTCCTCGTCCTCATTCAGACACTCAGGGTCGTCTTCTTCCCTCCCAGAGTCGTCAGCCAAGCACTGGCTGTCTTCTCTCTTCACGGCGTTGTGATCAAGCGCTTTCTGGCTGGGGTCTCCCACTTCATATTCCATGAGAATTCCAAAAATGTCAATCAGGCATTTTCTAAAGTACTCTACTAAAAGTTCAAGGAATCCAGACAACTGGAGAGGAAGGAGGGAAGAACAAGAAAGAACAGGTACAATGTCATGACATCAGCTAGGACTGGGAAGGGAACACATCCTGAGAACTATCAGCACCTTCTGCAATTACTCAGAGTCGTTTTTGCTCCTTTCTGAAAGGGCTGTGAGAGGTCCACTACACATCTGTGAGAACAGACTTTTCAAACTCTGTTAACCAAACCAACATGGAGCATGTTTACTATTTGCTCATTTTCTCATGGTGCCAGCATGAAAACTGACTTCTATTTCTACATTTTTAATATTACCAAAGAGGGAGTGCTTTGCCATTCTTTAGCCCCCCCCCCCCCCCCCCCAATTCAGCTACACTGCAGTCATTATTAGAAGAGTAGGAACGTGGATTTTATATTCTTTTACCCGGGGTGACTCTGTTCTATTATTTATCTGAGACTTGCTTGCTGGGATTTTTACAGTTATTATTCTTAGGATTTTATGGTTATTTTTGTCTCAGGTGCCATAGGTTACCCTAATTTATGTTCTCTCTCTATATTTTGGAGAAGATAATTTCTGTAGTGTAGTAGCTCATAAACACTGAATAATAGAAACAAATCAATTTAGTCCCTGATAAATGAATTAGAATATTTCATGAACTGCAATTTTCCATTTCCTGTTCCAGCTCTAGCTGGAACATGAAGCTGCTAGGAGAAAGTTACTGCCTGTGAAGACCAACTGTTTCCTTTGAGAAAATGTCTGCCTCAAAGGGGAATCTGGGCATTCTAGGGCTGCCCAGCCCACCTCTCCCCTCCCACAGCCTGCCACGCTCGGGGACTGTACAGAAGAAGTGGGCACTAAATAGGGTTCCTTCACGCCCAGGCTATGAAACAGCTACCCTGCTGTCTACTTTCTGCTTCCTGAAGAGTTCGCTGGGATTGTGGAGAAGTCAGAGAACCTGAGCAGCCACATTTTCCTAAGAGCTTTTGCTTAGGGCCTTAAAGGTTAAGCTACCCAAGTGGGGGCTGCATGACTCTCCTTTCCCCTTTAAGTTTATTCTTTCCCCCCCTGGGGAAAAGGGCAAAGTTAATAAAGCAATTCTGGGTATGAAAATAGGTGACCGGCAAGTTCATCTTTATAAGGATGAAAACTAATTCCTCTAGTGTAGGTCAGCTAACGTTTTAAAATATATTCTGTTAAAACAGATCACATGCGATGTCTATGACCTTATTAACCCACTTACTATTAACCAAAACTTGCCTTGAGGAGTTAAATGAGAAGAAACAAGGTAATCACATGTACTAGCTAACCGTCTGCGCGATCCTCCACCACCGACAACAGAATTGATTCGAAGGGAAAACAGCCTTTTCTGATTTTTACTTCTAATTTTTTTTTTTTAAAAGTCTACAGCACAGTCCATTCTTGACATTTCCTCCTTCTCTTCTAGGCATTATGCTGGAAGCTATGTTATGTCTGCCTCTGAACAAAGGGGGTGTTAAGCTCATTGAAAGATGCAGGTTTCAAGACGAGACTGCTTCAGCATAACGTGGAGAGAAGTAAACAAGGATTAGATCTAGGGGCAGGTTTAGCTGACAACATTTAGTATTTTTAGCTGGACGCTGGGGCTGTGGAAGTCTGTTTAATGTCTCCCTAATTCTACATATTTAATACGTTTTCTGTAGTATACCATTTCTTTTTAATTAAGAGAAAGATAATCAGTTCCCTGGAAAGCAGGGTGATGTCTTCCTATAACGAACTGTAGTTCCAACACAGATACAGTCGTAACTATCTTACATTCTGATTAATTTCCATGAATGTCAATATTTATTCTATTTAACGTTGCTACTATTGCACA
The DNA here is from genome assembly GCA_004027205.1 of Ctenodactylus gundi. Taxonomy (NCBI): domain Eukaryota; kingdom Metazoa; phylum Chordata; class Mammalia; order Rodentia; family Ctenodactylidae; genus Ctenodactylus; species Ctenodactylus gundi. Next base: position 195,693 of record PVKB01000165.1, on the reverse strand, counting down.
CACATACACACTCAGTCCCTCTGTGAGAAACAAAGATATGTGTACGTGTACGCACTCAATATCATACCAGACTAAATTCTCAGATAACTATAGACTGATTAGTGTTGGTTTATAACAACTACAACTACGTAAGATGTTAGCTGGTCACTGCCAGTGACCTTAGGCATTGGTTCAAGCATTATGCATTAAATTTTTTACCATTCTAGTTTGGCAGTTAGTTGGCTTACCTGGGAGAGATTGAAAGTAGCAACAGTGCTATCATCATAGAGAAGAATGTTGATAGTGTCCAAAGCCCAAGTGCTTTCAGCCAAAAGGCCTGACTTAAGGGACATCATTACACGCCACGCCTCTGGAGTAACTAAACATGGAAAAGAACGAGAGTATAAGTAACACAAACTCTGGGCATGAAAGAACAGAAGGTAAATAAGAAAGAAGTAGAGTGCTAAGTTAAATACTTATATTAAACAAATGCTCAGAGAGAAAGAGTCAAACACTGTCACCATATTTTAAACAGAGGTGATAACCTGTAGTAAGCAGCTTTTATTGCTTAAGATCTTTTTGCTTTGCCAGGTAACATGAGCCACAAGCACAGTGGGACATGCAGTCCTTCTCATCTCAGGTACACTTCTTTCTTTCACCACTCAGTAGAGTTTGTAATGATACACCCATTTTTAATAACTGAGTCAGCCCCAAAGTGGCTTCTGCTGCCTCTGCCTTCTCTACTCACAAGTGTCTCAAGTGTGTCTGCGGAAGGCTGGCTGTAAGTGGAATATAAAAGCAAAATTAAATTTCAAAGCAGTACATCCTTGGGTATAAAGTCTTGATTTTCCCATGAGGTTTTCTTATGTTTTGGTACTCCTGCCTTCAGAATGTGCTGTTAATAAATATCAGCACTTTGATACTTAGATTTTCTTAAGAGCACGGTTTGAGACAGGAAGTTGGAGATAGAAGGGATGTTATTTTTTGTTTTCCCCATTCCTATTACTGAAGAAAACAAAATCACTAGATAAGAAGTTGTAAGACTTGCACATGATGGGGCTGGAGAAGGGACTCCTCACATATCTGAGCTTTTGGTAGGAGCTGCTGAGGAGCCCATGGGGGTGGGGTAAGCCCAGGAGAGTAGAGAGGTACTGCCTCATTGAGACTCAGCACGGCCACCGCAGAAGGAGGCTCTCTGGGAACCCAGACTAATCTGCCCTGTAGCTGCCCTTCCTATATTTTAATTCTATCTGCTTTTCAAACTTTCTAAGATACACAAAGACTGTTTTTCTAATAAAAAAAATAAAATTTTCTCTTAAAAATTAGAACCACAAATTTCTTTAGGTTGAAGCATCCAAAATTTAAAAAAATATGCTAAGACATTGAAAAAACTTAAGTACTTTCCTGCAGTCCTCATATCAAAAATGCCTCATTTTCCCTAACTTCATATGTATCTTCTTCATGGCCAACAGATGAAACTATCCTTAATATCAATAATGTAGTATCCTTACTTTCCTACTTTCTAATCACTAACTCTAAGATTTTTGAAAACACTTTTTTTTATACCTTCACAATTCTATTATTTTCTTGTTAAGAAGGATTTCAAAATATTTAATGCAGAAAAACTGTATGTACTCCCAGACATTTCTGATCTCTCCCTAGCACCCACATCATCTCACAGAAGAGGAGTGAACATCAGCATTCCACTGAAGTACCTCCTGACCCACAGCTGCCAGGGTGGTATGGATTCCATCAATTCTATGCATCTTAGCATAGTTCCATATATTATATTTTCATGGTTTAAGTGTCCCCAAAGTCTCATGTATTCTAAAGGGATTTTGGAAAGTGACTGCGTAACAATGGTTCTGACCTCACAGGTGAATTAATCCACTGATGGGAGTTGTAATCTTATGGCACTGAAGTGGTAGAATTTGGTACCTAGTTATACGAGAGGGTCATAAGGGCATAATCTTGGGAATTACACCTGGTTCTTGGCCCCTTTTCTTTCAGAGTACCTTATTTTCTTTGTTTCTGGCTGATAGGAGGTGAGAAGCTTGTTCCCCATGCCCTTCCATCATGATATCTCAACACAGGCCCAGAGCAACAGAACCAGCCACCCAGACCACCACAGATGGAAACTTCCGAAACCAGTAACTAAAATAAAAATTACCTCCTTTTAAAGCTGGCTTTTTCAGGTATTTTGTAACAGTAACAGAAAACTGATTCATTCTATCTATCTATCTATCTATCTATCTATCTATCTATCTATCTATCTATCTATCCATGTTAGGTTTCTATTTTTTTCCCAATGGAAAGTAACCATATGTTGTCACCAAATTAGAGTGCTCTACCTTCAAATTTTCTCAGGTTGTACTTGACATTTCCTTAGCCTCACAGTGGGTCTGTTTGGCATGTTACTACAGAGATTAAATGGCTTGCTTAAGGTGAAATATTTAAGCTCAAACATAGTATATAATTCAGGATTCCGTGATCCCTCACCTGGCATTTAATAACTCTAATATAAACAATTTTTATACCTAAAAATCATTATTTTCATCTAAGTTCTTCTCTGGTACTTTTTCTTAATTTGAATTAGTGGCTTTCAACTTCTGCTCAAATATAAAAGCAACCTGACAATTTGTAGTCCCTTTGATACTTACAAGAACTATATTGATACTAAAATTAAAATTCTAGATTGCAGCTGGAATTTATTTCTGCATCAAACCCGTAGAATTCTTACCAATATCTTTTGAGGTAATCTTTCGCCTTTGTTTCAGGACTGGCTGTGATGCTTCCACTGAGCCAGGAGGAAAGGTAATCTCTCTTCTGATGGGGGGTGGCTGAGGGGGTGGCCCAGTGACTTGGGATGTGGGGACTGTGGGCATGACCTTCTGCATTTTCATGGCAGGAAGAAAGGGAGACTTGCTTGGAGACATGCGGTTCTCCAGGGAGCGCTGGAAGGAAGCTGGGCTGGGTGCCCTGGAGATGTGGTTTGGCAGTGATGGTGGCGTCTGGTAGGATGACTGAGGTGGGCGTGTGATGGGCTGCATGGAGGCCGAAGATGACATGTAAGGCTGACGTTGGCTGACATGAGAAGGCCACTGGCTCTCGTGATTTATCCTCTGATCAGGTACCATCATATCATCCGTGCGGCTCATGCCTGGGTAAGGGGGTGCCTGTGCAGGACCACCTGGGCCCTGCCGGTTCTGGTAGGGATAAGGCATATCGTTACGCGCTGCCCACATATTCTGCTGGGGCCCCTCACTGGAGGATGACTGCATCGGGCCCCCCATCATCTGAGGTGGGATTCCGTGTGGCTGCATCTGTCCTGGGCCCTGCATCCTCTCCCTATTGTACGGGTATGGGTACTGGCCCTGCATGGGCCGCCGGTCTGGGCCAGAGTAAGAGCTTCCGTACTGGTTGTACATCTCCTGCTGCTGGCTGCCATACTGCATGTTGTACATGTCTCCCTCGTGGCGCTTGGCTGGAGGCCCATACATGCCATCCATATGGCGTTTGTAATTCTGAAATTCATATAAAGACAAATCATACTGACGTGCTCTTACAGGTATAATCACACACACTCAAATTATGCAAAATAGTTATTACCTGGTGGAATATTCATTTTCAAAATGAGTATGTAACTAGGAGAACTAACAATTTAGGGCCTGTATTTCAGTGTTATATATTACCTTGTTGCATGCTTGTAAGACAGCTCCTGAGGTCTTTTTTTAAGTGTTTGAAACTTTCTGTAGGAAAAATAAAGCCTCCCTTTCCTTTGGCTGCAATATGGGCACAGCACAGTGATGATGATGATGATTACCTATGGCAATGCTAGTCAGAGCTTATAGTTACCCTAAGATGACCCCAGGTCAGAAGGGTCAGTTTCACAGGAACAAAGTGAGGGATTCAGGGTCAGTTTGAGCAGTTCCTGGGTTAAAGGGCTATCTTAGGCCTCACTTTGCAGAATAACTCCTCTGAACAAAATTCAGCTCCTCAAGCTGGAGTCCTCATAAATGTCCTACTGGTCCTGTCATAGCAGCACCTGTTACTATACTTTTCTCTTACAGACTCTCTGGGGAGCAGTGCCAGTCAAAGTGGGTAGGAGGCAGTAAGATGCTGATGTTTTAATTAGTATCCTTGGAAATTATTTAAGATCATTTGGTTTAGTAATACAACATACTATGCATATATGCTCCAGAAAAATTAACCTTTCTTTCTTTTTTCTTTTCTTTTCTTTCCTTTTTGTTTTTTGTATTTTTTGAGACAGGGTCTTGCTTTGTAGGCCAGGCTGGTCCTGAACTCACTATGGAGCCCAAGCTGGCCTTGGACTCACAGCAATCCTCCTGCCTCAGGCTCCAAGTGCTGGGATTACAGCCGTGTCCCACCACCCCCAGCTTATGTGGTCATGGGGAATCGGAACTTAGCCATTCCTCCAATCCTGAAATTAACATTTAAAAAAAACCCTCTAATTTGTAAGAGGTCTCAGAACAGAGGTGTTGATGAAAACAGCAGAATCCTGTATGTCTGAAAAACCACTGCATAAAGCACAATTTTCATTACTGCTTTTGAGAGCTACATGGAAGGGTTTCCCACAGCTGAGCTGCAATGGCTGTTGTCAACCACCAGTGTGGTCTATTCCATTTACCCCAAACAGCCAATCATCAATACATTTGTGTTGCTTTTTCTATAAGAATAGAACTTTAATGTAATAGGTTTTTAATATAAGAAGATACAGTTGGCCCTTGGTATCTGTTAGGTCTGGGTTCCATCTCTGTAGGAAACAAAATACTAGGATGCATGTGTTTCTTATGCCAGATGGTGCCATCTTTGCTGACACTGTGCATCCCCTTCTGTGTGCTCAGTTCATCTATGGACTACTTTAAGACCCAATACAGGGTGAATAAATAATATGTAAGTAGTTATTAGCAGTACTGTTCAGTGAATGATAACAAGGTAAAAACTATGTTTATATTTTGTCTTCACACACACACACACACACACACACACACACACACACACACACACACACACATTTTGCTATTCTATAGTACAGGCTGGTCCTGAAATCACTATGTAGCTTAGGCTGGCCTTGAACTCCTGGTAATTCTCCTCCTTCAGCCTTCTGAGTACTGGGATTACAGGTGTGTGCCACCACGCCCAACTCTTGTGGTACTGGGGAATTAAACTCAGGGCCTTGCATTTGCTAGGCAACTGCTTTAAATGCTGAGCTGAGCTATACTCCCAGACCCAGATCCAGTTTTTTAAAAGAACATTTTCAAATACTCTTGATCTGTAGTTGGCTGAATTTAGGCACAGGGAATCAGAGAATACGGAGGGCCAACTGTGCATAAGAGATACTATTTACAAATACACTCCATCTTAGCTTTTCTCATTCTTATAAATAATGGCCAATGTACTTACCTTTCTATAACACACGCATACTTCAGAATATTATATAAAGAGTTAGTTTTAATTTGTTGACTTCAAAGTCCCAGGAGTATTCTGTAGCAGACTATGAATGTGCAATCAACCTTTACGTAAAAGTCTTTAGAGGCAGGACAAGCTTCAGTTTTAGCTTCCAGGAAAGAAGCAGAAAACCAAGAGTCCCATACCCACTTGCCCACTCACCGGCTGCTGTGGATACAGGCCAGGCTGGTGTGCTCCATACGGTGGCTGTCCTGTAGGAGGACCTTGGCCTGGATACTGCTGCCCATAAGGTTCATGCCTAGAATGAGGCATTCAAAGAAAACTTAACTGTCAAAGAATTCCAGGCAAACACAAACATGAACAATCCATTTCTGAAAATTCTACTCCCGACAGCTTTGTCCTTCCTCCACCATACACGGCTCCTGACAGGCTCCCTAACTGGCAGCTGCCCTCGGATTCCTAATGAGGAATGGGAACACCCTTTGGGAATGATGCCAAACTCCTGGGTCGGGCTGGTGGTTAATAGGTGTCAGTGGAGTACCGGTTGAACAGGCAGGCACCCTGTGAGCACTTGTCCAAGCCTTCGGCCTCTGCCTTTGAGGCAGAAGCCCCACCTATCCACTCAAGTTTATCTAAGTGCCACATACCAATGCTATGGGAGGCATTAATAAAAGCAAGGAGCAAGCAAATCTAGGACTAAAAAACAGGATCTCTAGAAGTGCCAGAACATTAGAAATGTTTCTACTTTTCATGTTCTCGTCATAATATAAAATGTGAAAAATTTTAAAGGTATACTTCAAAATTAATTCCAAATAAGCTGAGTTAGATAATAATTGTACAGATATAAGTGCCCAAAATTTCAAAGTTCTATGACAGAAAAAGGCCACAGAAAAGAATAACAGCAATGATTTACATGTATTCCTATTAAATTTTAACACAGAAACAAATAATACAACTATTTTTCCACAGCTATTAAGCTGAGAAATTATTAATATAAAAATATCATGTTTTCAAGTTGGGGATATAGCTCAGCGTTGAGCACCTGCCTAGCATGGGTGCAGATACACACACACAAACATACATGCATATTTTCAAAGGATGAGACTTGGAATTGTGAGAAATATATTGGTTTAAGTTGGTAACACTGAGTCTTGTGAGAGATAATCATTGCATCAAATACATTCCTAATCTGATCACGTAATAATAAGAAAGTGAATTTTTAAAAATATACAGTGTAAGGAGACATATGAAAAGCTTTGGCTGAGTACCACGCTTGTCCAAAATGAAGTTAACAGTTAGGAAGTTAGAGTACTATAGTTTAGACCTGGAATGTTCACCCATAGCCTCATGTATTTGGATGCAGAAGGATCCCATGTGCTGTTGGAAGGTAAGGCCTGGCTGGGAGGGGCAGATGCTTGGGGTTTTACATGGAGGGATTGTGTCAATTTGTTGAGATTGGGGACTTCCACAGCAGAGCTTTTAGGTGTGTTATTGATTTGTGGGCTAGGAAATGAGAGAAAAACATTCACTATGGTTGTGGGCTGACCAACTGGTAGCTTGTACTAACTAGATGAAATAGGAAACACCATTACAGGTTTTCCGGGAAAAGCTCTGGCATTCCTTTTAGTCTCCAGATACCCACTGGCTTCTCTCTTGGATCTCTGTCTACCGTGCTGCCCTCAAGAGCTTTTCTCTGCCTAGATCTTTGCCATGTGCTTCCACAACAACTGGCTGTCCATGAATGGACTGTGTCAGACCTTCTAAAACTGTGAGCTAAAATAAATCTTTCCTCCCTTAAGTTGTGGATGTTGAATGTTCTGTTCCAGCAATGAATACGTAACTAAAACTGTTACGATATATGACTATGTGATTCTACCATATTACAGAAAGGTATACTTCATATGGTTATAGTTAAGAAGAAATATTTGACTTGGATAAAACTTAAGCTGAATATGTAATATTTTTCAGAAGATGAAACTTAACCTAATTTTTTTTGTCTAACTTAGTAAAACCAAGAGTATTTAAACTAAGCCCATACAGTGCTCCAGGAAGACTTCCAGGAGGGACAGAAAAGTGTACTTAATCAAGATATTTTAAGAATATAGGTTCCAGCACAACTACCTCACCAGGAAAACAGTAAATCAGTAGCTTTTCTTGGAGCCTCAGAACCAAAGCAAACCTAACTAAAATCCAGATCTAGAATACTCAACCATATATGACAGCTAACTGATTAAGGTAGATATATTATGACCACATCAAGAATTAGAAAAAGCTGTTCAGTTTCAATGAGAAAGCATCCTGTCACTCTGGGTGTGAGAGATGGCTATATCCTCTCAAGAGAACCAGCTTGTGTAGAATGCCAGGAAGAAACCTTATCTGGTCAAATACTGATATTTGAAACTTTGTATTAAAACTGAAGAGTGCTTTCTGCTGGTTAACCCTTCCCAAAACCCCAGTGTTTGCAGAGAGAAGAGAGGAATGGCCCTGGTCAGACACCACACCCAGTTCTTGGTGGAAGGGATCTGGAAGCCAGTTCTGCCCTTGTATGCTTGTATACAGCAAAGAAAAGGGTGCTTTCTTACGACTCCATTCTTTTCTTTAAAAATCACAAGTGATTTATTTATTTATAGATAGTGTCTTACTCTCTTAACTCTGTGGGCAAGGGTGGTCCTGAACTCAACGATGGAGGCCAGGCTGGCACTGAATTCATGGCATCCTCTGGTCTCAGCCTCAGGTATGTGTCACCACACCTAGTTTATGTGGGCCTGGGGAATCAAAACCCTGGGGCCTCATGCTTGCTAGGCCAGTGGTCCAATCTCTGAGCTATGCCTCCAACCCATCAGTGTTATATTAAAACCCTGCTCTGAGCACCTCCCTTACTAGGAAGGCAGAGTACATACTGACATGGGAAGGGCCTCTGTGACAGTATTAAATCACGGGCAGTGAGGGGTTTTCACAAAGGGTATCTGTCTCATGTTGCTATTGCAAGATGTAGTTTCCAATCACCCCATGACATCTTAATATCTCAATTACTCTCCTTATAGAATTGGCATGGGTCAGTCCTGTGACTGCCCTGCCACCTGTGCCAAGATGGCATCTTGGATTGTTGGCTAAATCAAGGGTAGTAACAAGACACCTTCCTTTTGAGAAGCTCCTGTGTGTGACCTTGTGGAAGCCTTCCTAGAGATGCTTATCAAGAAGAAAGTGCGGTCTTTCTTTAGCAGCCAAGAGTGAAAACACTGAAAAAAATTATCCTCTGCAGACCTTTCTAGAAGGCTGAGAGCCAAGTGTGGCCACCACCCATAAATAATCCCAAAGGCTGTAGGGGAATTAATGGGAGGGAAGAACTTGTGCTAGAACACCCAAGAATCTGGTAGCTCCCAGAGAAGCCCTATCTGGCTGCAGCTAGGCCAACCATCACAGTACCAATGACTGGCTCACGGTAAGAAGTGGATGCTAGGTGCACTAGTGTAGGGCGCTGACTTTTGGGTTTTTCAGAAGATGTCTTCCTTGGCCAGGCCAGTCCCTAACATCTAATCTATGCACCTCAGCACTGGCTTATACAAAGTCACTGGGCACAATGGCACATGCCTACAATCCCAGCATTATGAAAGGCTGAGGCAGAAACACTGTAAATTCAAGCCCAGACTGGGCAACTTATTGATTTAGAGAGACCCTTTATCAAAATGCAAAACATAAAAAGGGCTGGGGATGTAGCTCAAAGGCCCTAGGTTCAATCCTCAGTACCACAGAAAAGAAATAACTGAAAACCAAAACAAAAAAAACTCATAGAGCTATCTGACTGCCTGGGGACAAGGGTTTTCTTTCTGGTCCTGTTATAGCCATCCAGCGAAGGCTGACTCATCAATGATCTGGGAGAACTCTGGTAAGAAAGGCCATTGTGTTGCCATGGTGGTTCACCTCCCATGGCTTAAAAACATGTGTCTGAGGAAAGCATATTGTCTAGTGATCCAACTTACCTCCCTCTCACCAAAAAAAAAAAAAAAAAACCACTCACCTTCGGTCATAACTGGCCCCATAAGGAAATTGCTGCCGCTGCCCCATGCCCAGATTGGACATTGCCCCTGAGGGACTTTGGTTATACATGTCCTGCATGCTGCTGTTGGGCATCTGTCCTTGCGTCATAAAGGGCTCGCTACTTCCAGGCACTGCAATATTTAAAATGAAAGGCATAAAATTAAGTATTTCCAAAAATCAAAGGGTTCATACATTCTTTCCAGTAATTTCTGTAGTCCTGTCTTTAGCTGACCACAATCCCAACAAGAAATTTGTAAGGTCTGGAGTCAGATGAGTCCCATGGGGCCAGAATCCTGTGACAGTCCCAAAGACAGCCTCTACCCTATTACACACATTATAAGCACCCCTCACTTTGGTGTGGGAAAACCTAGGAACAGGATGGACTACGGTCTCATAATTACGGTATGTTACGCAGCAAGAAGAATTTCACAGATGTAATTAAAAGTTGCTAATCAGGTGACTGACTTAACAAAAGGGACAGCATCCACATAGCTCTTTAGCCTGGATCTGCTGGTTAGAGATGGGGCTGGTCCTAGATCTTTTCCTACTGTTTTAGAAGACACAACTGCCATGCTGTGGACACATGGCATCAGAAAGGGTGGGTGGAGGATGAACACAAAGAACAGCCACCTCATCCGTGTAACCAACTATCAATCAACAGCCTGAATGAACCTGAAGAAGACCTGGAACCTGAGAGGAGATTGAAGTCTTGGTCAACCCTGACGTCAGCCTGTGGGTCCCAGCAGAGGCCCCAGTCTTGGAGAGGGACTCCTGATCCACACGCTGAGAGTTCTTACTTCTCTGCTATCTCCACTGTTGAGTATGAACACTTGTACAGGTCCAGGACCACTGAGGCAAGTCACTAACTTCAAAGCTTGATTCTTGTATATCAAATTAGGTCAGTGAGACCATCTCATCAAGTAATTCTGTAAGTATACAAACTTAGCTCCTTTCCCTTATAGGGAAAAATATGAAAAATGCCTGGGTCCGTGTCAAAATCAGGATGAAGAAAATTCAGTATAGTTAAGAACAGCTAAAGATAGATTAAGACATGACTATTTCTAAAAGAGGGCAGACCATGGATGAGGTCCAACATACAAATTAACTTCAGCCTGGAGGCTGAAGGGAAATGAGTCAAGTCCAGATACTAGGCTGCGGGTAAACTAAACACTTGAACTAGAAATTGGTATTGATATATTAAAACCTTTCTTAATTCAATGTCATGCAAAGTAAAATTTTATGCACTGATGAATTTGGTTAGCCTGGAAGTAGGACCTAGGCTGAAGAATGGCAGGAGAATAGTGTGTTTCATTGGGCAGTGTGCTTCTGTCCTCTCTGACCACATGGCAGCCTGCAGTAGAGCCATAGATTTGAGATTACTTTCCATTTTGAAGATATGGAAATGAAGAAATCAAATAGCATACTTGGAGTTAAGTAGCTTAGCTCCTTAATACATAATGAACTTTAAAAAAAAGAAGACAATAAATTAGAAGAAATCCATTCAGGCAAAACTAAATGGCCATTCTACACATGAAGAGATAGTTGAGCTCGCAGCCCCCACCACAATCATTGTTAAAACCATTACAAGGCCTTGCTTCTCCTTGGTGAATATAATAGCAAATGTAAAATGACTGCTAATACTCATTCTTGGCATGGAGATGAGAATTCATTCACTTGTACACTCTTACTGAAGACACCATCTACTTAAGACACACCTTCCCAATCTACCCAATGGAGGCTGGCATCCACCTGAGTCCCAGGTAATAACATGTAGTGAAGAACTAACTACTCAGCCCACCACACAGCCTTGAAACTGAATTCAGTATTGCTCTTTAAGGAGATTAAGTTTTGGAGTAGTTATACCCAAAAAGATTGTTGAGATCCTTGTAAAAGGGAAAAGAAGTTCCTATCTTTTGACTCAAGAATCTCACTTACAGAAATCTATTTCACATAAATACTTTCTCAGTATTATGTCAACAATCCTGCATTATCATTTACAACAGCAAAATATTAGGAAACAATCCTAGTACAGGGCATTAAAGTTTAGACATTTGCTTTTTATAAAGTAAGTAGTGTGTACACATTGTAATAGATTTTAAAATATACTACTTAATCAAATGTTACATAAACATTATGTTCACCTATACGTCATCCACTAGCAAGGCCTTAGTGAGGTAAGGAAATGCACAGCTGGGCTGGTTCCCAACTGTCTGAGCACGCTGTGATTTATTACACCACCCAGCACAGCGCGGCAACACCAGCCCCAGCCACCTCCAGCAGCAGCAAAATGACAATGCTTTCCACTGATGGTCTAAGTGGAGTACTGCCAAGTTCACCAACAGCGTGTGGTGAGTTAAAGAATGGAAAACTTTAACAGGGATTGGGGTACACGAAAATCTGTTTCCTATGGATTTTCTGTTTATTTTAATTTGGTACCACATAAAATAATATTGTAAGGCAGCCAGTGAAATGAAATATGTCAGGGATGGAACTTATCTTATCACCTATAATTTATGAAAACACATTATATATTCACAGTGGGTCTAGTAAGATAACCTCACAATCACTGCCTAACCCTAACAATTTTTATAATAAAAAATATAAGCAGAAGGACACAGGGAAATGCAAATGTTGGCTGTCTAATGTAGCATATAGGTAGGGTAATGAAATGATTCATCACAAATTTTGAGGCCAGATTCCAAATTTTAATTTGCTACTATGGTATTTTCAGACTCAAAAAAAGCAACACAGACAAAAAAAAAAGCACTAACAAAATGTGTTATTTAGCATCTCATACCTCTAAAATAGCCACTTCTAACATTCACAAAGATGCTTGACTTTTTCTGCATAGAGATTTATTACTGCATGTTCTACAAAATTTTTACTTGGAATAAGCAGCTTTGAAAGACAGAAAAAAATTACTGATAGATTGATTACCTTGCTTTATGTAAGTTATCTGAAATATTATGTATGAGATGATTATAAATTCAGTTTTTAAATGGTATATACCTAATATTAAATTTTTCTGACTTCATTTTTATGTCTCATTAGTTTATAATATTTCTAAAAGCCAAGGATTTATTCCTCTTCAGACAAAAATAACAAGAAATTTAGGTGCACCAACATCCAAATGTAACACAGGGGCTGTTATTTAAGGGATTCCATAATAACTTTTAATAAAACTATCATTTACATTTTTCTATATGCTTTTTCAGTACAACTCGTATTATGCCTTAATTTCACTGGATCCAGCTACATTTGGAAGAATCCCCAAAAATAAGCTACCATGTTTCTATCTGCAGCTGATCTACCGGCAGAGGAGCTAACAGGGCAAAGGTTCAGAGAGCCCCAGTCTCAGTGTGTACTCAGCTTTGGCATTAGCAAGAGTCCACTTGGGCACGTACTAGTTTTCACCAGGAATTGTCCTCTATTTTCTCCCTCAAGTCGCTCATCAATTCCATAGCAGCAGATACCATTTCTGTGCCCAGTGTTCCAAAATAACACCGAATTCCAACTTCTGTCTAGCTCCAGACACTCAGCAGCCTGATGGGAAAGATTCCCCTATCATACTTCTTTCCTCACTGTCCACACTGCGACCAGTCACACTTTCCCTCTCAGTCACCATCATCTGCTCTGCAGCCCCATGTACGCTCCATCAGCACCTCCAAACACACTGCGATGGTTGCCTCTCCTCTGCTGTTCTCCAACATCAACCTATCACCTCTCTCTCTCTTCACTATTACAACCATCTCCCCAACTCCTCTCACCTCTCTCAATACATGATCCACAGTTAAAAATGTATTTGTTTCCATAAAAATTATGTAACTTCTCCACATAACAACTCTCAGCTTGTGAAAAACCCAAACTCATCAATCTGCCATAAGGGTTGGAGGGCCAGGGCTACTGATGGCTGGTATCTTTAGCCTGTGAGGCCCAGGTTCACTCGGCACCAGGTGCCTGCTCCCTCCTGCTACGGCTCCCACCATCCTGCTCATTCTCATGCCCATTCTTTAGGTCATAATAGATAACTTCCGTCTCCCTGGAGTTTCCTCTCTGGGCTACCTGATCTCACAACTTCCCTGCCTCCCACACCCTCACCCAGCATCATTGTTATTTGTATCCTTTCTTTTTTTCTGTCTTATACCAACTGTGTTCTTTAATTATACATTTGTGGCTTGACCTATATTTTAGATTTCCTTTTCCTCAGAGGAGTCTATTAGGCAGGTACTTTGTGTGAAGTGCCACTATGCTACCTAGATCCTAAAGCTACACGGGCTCACACTAACAGAAGAACAATGCTGGCGATGCCAGATCACATGAATGAATGCATTAAGGATGCCTACCACTTTTCTGCAGGCCATATGGGTTTAACTAATCCTCACAGTGCCTTTGAAGCAAGTCCTATTATTTTACCAATTTCTGGATGAATGCAGTAAGGCACTGAGATGTGAAATACTTTTCTCAAAGCCATGGACTTAATAGAATGGAAAACTGAGAGCTATTGACCCTAGGCTGTAGGCACCCCAAGCTGCTCTGATCAAACAGGTGCATTGGTGGGAAACAGCAGACACGATGCCTCTCTGCCAACAGTGCAGAGGCCTTTCTGTATGTACCTTTTCTCATTCCACCAAAGGGGTCCTTATTGGGTTCATAGGGCATCCGGCCCATCATGTCTGGCATGTTCATGCCCTGTTGGTACGGGGTGTTTGGAGTCATGGAGTTCCGTTTGGGGAACGATGAATCGCTCACATCTGAGAATGGGTCATGTACACTGATTGTACTGCTTCTGAAGAGATGTGAGGAAAAGAAAGAAAGAAAAATTTAGTGACATAACAGGAGATAACTCCAAGCACTATCCAGAAAACAAACCTATCTTGAAATCTGTAAACGTGAAATCAATACAAAATAAATTCTGTGAATGAAACCAATACTAATCAATATTTAAAAGCTCACTAAAAATCTATGAAGTTTGTTCCAGAAAAATCAAAAGACAGAATAGTCTTATTCTTCTGTATGGCTGGCTGAGTGCTCACAACGTACCTTCCACCTTGTATAGGTGCCATCTGTCCATGAGGGGTAGAGGCTGGGGTAGGAGGCTTTAGGTCACTTGGAACCTCGGCCATGGAGTTGCTGCCCGTTGACTGGGGGGTCTGTGGGCCTTGCAAGGATCCTGAGTTAGCTGGCATGGTCAAGTGGAAAGAAAGTACAGGTTAGGAAAGAAGCTTATTTAAGTCATGCACACAAAAATAAAACTAAAAATATAAATCTAAAAAATTTTCATAATATTTAAATATTATTTAAATGATACTTTAAATATTTAAGTAACACTGTAAATAAAAATATTTACAAAACTAAAGATATTCACCGTGGATAACACTGTAGGAAATTAGTTGCTCTTACATTGTTTAAGGTGAAAATTGGTGTACATGTTTTATATATGTGTATACTAGGGATAGAATCTAGGGCCTCCAGCCTTGCGGGCAAAGTGCTCCCAGCAAAGAATGACACCCTGAGCACTTAGGAAGAATTTTTTTTTTTTTTTTGGAGTAAAATACATGTAAGCTATAAAGCACATTCAAAATTGTTGACTGGGCAATTATTTTTCTGGGTGTTTGTTCCAAGAAAATAATCGAATAAAAGAAGAGTTTAAAACATTTTATTTCAGGGTTATCTATACTGCAGATATTCTAAATGTAAGTGAAAAATGGGACAAAAATTTTGGCACATTAATTCACAAACTATTGTACTACTTTAGGAAGAATTAGAAAAATTAGCTTAAGTCTTGGGGAAAGAGAAATATTTAATATGAAAGCAATGATACAGACTAATAATGTACCTTATATTATTTTAGTACCTTTTCAAAACTGGATGTCTCTGCTCTGTATTAGCATAGGTTTTTTTTTTTTTTTGTTTGCTTGTTTTTTGGTACTGGGGTACATGACACAATTTTTCTCTGCCACCAAGCTATTCAGCTACATTCCCAGCTCGAACATGGTCATTTTTTGAGCTATGAAATCAGATTTGTTATTAACAAGTACAAGTCATACTGGTTTTTCAGTTTTTTAATGCTGCTGTCAGGGTTATGAGATTTTGCTTTAGCTATAGTTACTTTGTATTCACATAGCTAAGAATTAAGCAGTTTTTTTTTTTCAAAACTCAAATGGTATTCTTGAAAAAATTAAACCTTGCCTTTTAGCAGGAAAACCAACATATTTTAAAGGCTCCAGACTCATCATTTAACATAATTCCCAGCATGTTGGATGTTCAACAGATACTGCTTTTATTTATTGACTTAACAAATACTTATTGAATGAATAATGTGTCTTCTGTATTCCATGTTCTTTCCTGTGCCTGGTTATGTGAGTGCAGTAAGCTGATAGCAAAGAGAAGATCCCCTGCCCTCGAAGAGTTCACAATCCATACATCTAGAACTGTAACCACCCACAAGCTTACTGCTCACTAGGAATAACATTGTCCACATTACTGTTCATACTTCCTTTATTTTGAAATGCCCAGGGCTCACTACAGTTACTATTAGTCATATTTTTCTTCAAAGGAAAGAAAGATTAACCAAGTCTGGGAGTATAGACTTGACTAAACAGAGGAGTCAGAGATGGAAATGAGTGTGTCACTTGTATTCAGAAAGCCTCAGCTACATATAGGTATTTCTGGCCTGGCTGTGGCCCAACTGGCCACAGGCTGTGTGTCTGTGTGATGTCACCCTGTATGCCCAGGACTTGGACACTCAGTAAAGTTCTCATTAATTGGAGGTATTTCAGAAGAAAAACTAAAGCCTACTTATAAATCAAATTTTGGTAAAACCTTGAAAATGTGTATTAAAAAGAAAAAGTATAACAAGAGAATAAGGTAGTCTATTATAAAAGATATATGGATAATCCCACAAATATGAGCATCTCCACAGTGCTACAGGTGAGAAACGACTTCAATCAGTCACAGATTTAAATCAAGAACCAGCCTGGACAGCTTCCCTGGAAACATGGCTCATGACACTGAGATTTCAGAAGGACTCTTATTTACAAGTACTCACATTTACAGCTAATAAAACAAACAAAAAAGAGAGAGAAAACTCTTGCCAGTGTTTTTTCCTTTTCGGGGGAAGTGGGGGGAGGAAGGCAACCTCTGGTACCTTCATTAATAGAGAAGGCTGGCACGCTCTCTAAGATAGCCCTACCTTCTGCCAGAAGCTACAAATGTATACTCTAAAGTAAACAATGGAAAGGTTACTCAAGGTTAAGTACATTCACACACTTCAGACTCAACAGCCAGGCTTCTGGCTGGGAAGATAATTTACACAGCACGAACCTGGTGCCCCAGTTCTGGCAGGAGGAGGTGTGGGGAGTAGAGTAGGGAGAACAGCTGATGTGTCCCAGGACTAGTGACTAGAGGTCAACCAGAGGGCACCTTTGTTTATAGCACAGCCCCTTTCTCATTTATCTTCCACTGAGGATTCCCTAGCTGGATCCATGACAGGTTTTGTGACATCACCTGTCAGCTAATAATAGAAGTTCAGTCAGCCACCTGCCAGCAAAGATGGATGGGTTTTTAGTTACAGACTCACTAGTTGAAAGTGAAGCTTTTTCGCCCCTTCCTGCCTCTCTCCTCCAAGGTGGCCCCAGAGAGCGCTCCTTTCCTCTTTCCTGCAGCCTGTGGGGCTACTGAGGTTGGTGATTCCTGGTCTGTGAAATGAAATCCCTCCACCACACTTTAGGGTTAGTAGGAAGAGATCTCTCCGCTGCCTTAAAGTTGCAGGCCATGCCCCGAGGCCTGGCCCCGGTTCCTGTGGAGGCAGAGAGATTGCTAGCTGGCCTCTGGAATTTGTCCCTAGGGAAGAAGGTGGACAGGCTCCAGTCACTGACCATACTGAAGTCTGGATCCATGGAAGTGACACCAAATCAAAATCAGACAAGAGACCCCTGACTTGTGATGCCCTTAGGATACAGTCAAGTGATTTAAGATTTCAGTTGGTTTGGAGATCATTTAGGAAAAAAAATCTAGAATGTTCCTTAGGAATCTTTCAATTTGTCTGGATGTGCTGGTAAGAAACTATGTTCATAACAGAAAAAAAGACTTCAAAGACCATATATTTTTGATGAAAATTAGCTTTTAAAATTATGTAACAGATGAGATCCTGACATGGAAAACAATGAGGAATAGTATCATTTTTCTTCTTTGACAGTAAGAAAGTTTCAGAGACATTCTTCTCAATAGTAGTGCCAGAACCAGAAAGACTATCTGGTAAGTATACAGGGTGAAAGGTCTGGCTTTGGACTGCGGGGACACTGCTGCTCGTTGCCCCCAGCCGGTTTCTGTGGGGCCTGGATCACTGCAGGGTACACTCTGGGTTGGGCACCAAGTTCATGGTTAAGACCAGGAGTTCTGCTTCAACTACTTCCCATGGCACAGGAAGGAGCTTGGCTCCATCTGCACCAAGAAGTGCATGTGGAATCCAATTGCTTTGGTACCGTTAAAATGTTAATCCTGCCATAAAAGCAGCAGTTTAGAAAAAGGGGAAAGGAAAGAGGCAGCTGTTAGGAGAACAGGCCTCTGCTTTCAGGAGGATCTGTGCCTCGGCAGGGCTTCCTGTACTGAAGCTGAGGCACAGTGCAAAAGCTATTCTCTGCGCACAAGTGCAGCCCATTCAGAAACACAAGTTCTTTTCTGGCAAATAAAATACATCCTTAGATCTTTGCAGACATCACCACTTTGGTCCTTGCACCCTACTGGGTTTTCTTTTGGAAAAGTTACAGGCTGTTCACAGGGTGGTTCTTTCACTCTGTGAACTGAATGTAATACTGCGTGGTTTTCAAAATTAGATTTCCTAGTTTTTCAGGTACACTTTGAGTGGCAAAGACTTGGCATCCTAAAGGAGTGAGGGGTTAGAGTGGAGGGTTTCTCCTTGTACTTGGAACCTACAGGTCTAAAGTTAGGTATGTCTGCAACAAGGACACTTCGGGCATAAATGTAGAATTTACATTAGGCCCCCTGACTGGCAAGGAGTCGGCTTGGTCATTTTGACAGCAGCTAGAGGGAACCATTAGAAGGGAAAAGATTTTCTCCTCTGATTTCTAAACATAGATACTGGATCTGTCTGTCATAGAGGTACTTCCTTGTAAGTAGCAGCGGCCAGATACAGAGAGAATGGAGAGATTTATCTGTGTGAAGTCAGAAGCAAGGAGAATGCCAATTTATTCACTAATATCACAGTTTTCATAACATGTGACTTGGCAACTTCTAATTTAAAATCCTAAACTGGAGAACAAAGGCCAGCAGGAAAGCTACAAAGAAGAGAGGCAGGGAGACAGGTGGCAACATCTGGCTGCGACTGTGGGCGTGGAAGTGCCACCCCGCTGCCTTGTCCTGGCTCTGGCCTGGGCCACAGCTGACTGGCCTGCTCCATTTCAAAAAAAGGCTGTAGGGGCCTTCATATGGGAGCTCATGGGATTCCTTCTGTGAAGACTTGCTGGGAAGAAAATATAAAAAAAATTGGCCCAAATTTCATTTTGCCAAAGTATGAATCTGAGTGTACCAGGCAGTGGAAGAGTGGGTATGAATTAACTGGTAAGCTGGCAGGGTGGCAATGTCCACTTGCATGGGATATTTTAGAAATCTTATATAGAACTAAAGGCATATAGTTCACAATCTAAGTTGACTTTGATTTAATAAGGTAAAGAAAACATACGGTGCCTTCAAAAATGCTTACCACCAATAGCAATAAGGCAAATTTTATTTCCTCTACCCTTCAGCACTGCTGAGGGCAGGAGGCAGGGAGGATCCAATCAAATAACAGAACAAAATGAGACCCTACCTCCTCTGGGAGATCCTCACAGCTTCCCTTCTCAGCGTGCCCTGCACAGCTGTCCACTGCCACATGCTGCCTTTGGCTTTACCCAGCCCAGCTGCAGCACTGCCACTTACCAGGAGATGGCGGCTGGAGCTTGGGCTGCTTCTTCGTGTCTCCTGTGCTGAAGACTTCTGGAGGGGGCTCCTCCCCTCGTTCGATCTTGCATTCAAAGGCAAACAGGTACTGAATATACTGCTTTTTCAGGGAGCTTGCTGCACTGCTTGAAGTGCCAACATTTAGGTTGGTTGCCAGCTCACGCCACTTCTTGTTTTTATTAACCTAGGGGAAAAAAAGGCAGGTTCATTGGTTTGTAACAAAGTGGCTTGTTTAAAGCTAGGAGACAAAAAAAGCACTTAATGTCTTGGTTTACTTTTTTTCATTTGACTCTTTTAACTAATGCTCATTACTCCAACTCAGTAGTGCACAGACAGCATTCACAGTTATAAAGCCATTAAGGAACCTGCTGATTGCTACAGAAAGGCTCGTTTGCTGGTCTTCTGCTGGGCTGCCTCTCCTAGTGCCTTGCACAGGCTTGTCTTGAGCTAGGACTCTTTCAGAAAATGGCTACTCTGCTTATACCCATCCTCACCTCACCTCCCAATAAAAAAGGGCATCTAAAAACGAATTTAAGGAGCAGTGACAACACTCTTGTATTTTAAGTCTTTGAGCACTGATATAAAAACAATGCTTCCTTCCACCAGCTTTTAGCTCCCCAGTGGCCTAGATGCTGGCCTCGTCTTTGTCACCCTGTCACTGAAGAATTCTTGTGATGTGGGCAAAGGTGGGCAATGCCCCTTCACCAAATGCTCCCAACTTAAAAAGCCAGACCCAGTTCCACCGATCCCTGGCTGGGTGGGCTGTTTTGCTACTGGCTCAGTAACAGGAGTAAAGGCACATCTTGGTTCTGTACGTGTTGCACAGAACGATCCAGTGTTCCACACAGCTCAGGCTGGAGATGCAACCATTGCGAAAGAGTGGAAGAGAAAGACCCAGAAATGTTATATAAAGATTTGGGGCATTATTTTGACCTTTCCATTTCCCACTTGGGAACAGGTTATGAAAGGCTAAACACATGAAAGAAACACAAAGGCTTGCAAATAATTTGGGGAACACTGTTCCTTTTGATGTCTGCTTTGTTGAGTTGCATGGTAATGGTGAAAGGAATTTTGGTTTGTCATGAAATACTAACTTTTTGGATTCAAACTTTCTCATAAAGCTTTTCATACCCCTTTACTTAGACTAAGCAGTGCATAATAAACACACCATGGAATGCTTAGAGAAATGCCTCTTTGGATACTTAACATGAGGCTGCAAAGACTAGGCCTGTGGCATGCCTTAGAAATGGTAAGCATGCTTGGGACCTCCTGACATAGCAGGCTTAGAGCTGACCTGTGTGCGGGGACAGCAATGGCCCCCAAGCACGTCTCATGCCTCTTCAACAGACAGCATGTGTGATACTGCCTCCCACATGGCCCCCGCCAGAGGCAAGTAACTCTCGGTACTAAGGCATCAAGGTTCTCGCTTGCAGACCCAACTTGCTGATACGTAGCAGTCAAAGTGAGATATTTAGACAACAGCTACAATAGTTCCTTAATGGCTTTATAACTGTGAATGATGGTCTGTAAAGTGGCATGTGACTGTGTTACTCTTGGTGATTCTAAAGTCTCTGTCCCAAAAATTTAGGTGCAGGGAGGCCAGGGACAGAGAAGAAAGGTGAAGAAAGTAAAAGTACAGGAAGGTTCTAGAAGCATAGCTCAGCAGTTACAGCACTTGCCAGCAAGCGCGAGGCCCTAGGTTCGATTCCCTAGCACCCTATACGTGGGATGTGGTGGTGCACACCTGTAGTCTCAGCACTCAGGAGGCTGGGGCAGGTTTGAGGCCAGCCCGCATTCCACAGTCAGTTCAGGACTAGCCTGGACTACAGAGCAAGATCCTCTTTCAAAATAAACAAGCAGGCAAGCAAGCAAACAAACAGAAAAATAAAAGAAGAAAAAGAACAGAGGGAGAAGGTAACAGGAGGGGTCCAGGTTTGGAAAGACGTGTGCGTGGGTCACACTTTTTGCTGACCACTAGTCACATGTGCTCTGTGTCACACAGTTTCACATCTGATTACAGAGGACCTTGTAACAAGCTCTAATGGTCTCAGCTGTAGGCCTCAGTGTTCCCACGGGTGGGTCAACACCCAGGGGAGGGCCAAGAACAAGGGCTCTGCTGTATCTGCCAGGGGCACAAAGACATGGCAAGCCTCTGTAACACCTGTCACGTCTGTTTTGCCACCAAACCAAGTGGGTGCAGGGTACTGCAGGGTACTTCATTTTGCCAGTTGGACACCGGGGAAGCAAGTGGGCAGGTTTGGCTTTTAAAAGGTGGCCAGGCAATCCTACCAAAGAGCAAGGATGGAGAGTCACTGGAGATGGATAGGTCACACAAGTCGGAACCAGATCCACCTGCCTGCCATCTGCCACGAATGCCTCTGGGCCACTCCACTATTGCACTTTATCCATAGTCTCCTTAGCCATTTTCTTTACTACCTTGTAGGTATGCAGGAAGTGAAGAACACACTGAGAAGTACCAGCTCATGTGGTGGTACCCTTATCTGCTTCTTTGATAGGATGTATCCAGAGCTGCTAGACTCCTTCATGAAAAGTAGGGTTATGGTGAACAAAGCAGCCATGTATAGGGCATGAGATTTAGGGGCACTCAGTTTGAGAGTTCAGCAAGTACCAGTGGGCATTTGTACATTCCACGAGCACCTCCTTGAATTCTGCACCTCAGTGCCTTTCCTGCCACGCTGACTCTGGACGCATCCTGCTAAAAACCATAGCAGCGGCCATCCTCACTGCCCAGGGATTGTGAATATAGATTATCAGTGCATTTTCATTTGTTTGAGTTGTTCTAGAGAGAGAAATGGTGAATTCAATTTACATTTGATGCAAATTAATTATTTCAGTCATTTGCAAAACATTTCTGGAGTATGTACTCTGAATGCACAGCAGATGCCATAGAATTCCAGAACTGCCACAGAATCTAAAGAAGAAACTAGTCTGTCTGATTTCACAGATGAGAAAACTGAGATCCAAATAAATGACCTTTGAGGTCACACTGGAGTTGGTGGCAGAGCCAAGGTCTCCAATCTTCACCCTTTCTAGCACATAGACAGGGGCTGCAGGAAGGCATCTTTCTTACAGGCTTTGCTTTTCCTTTTTTGAGAAAAGAACAAAACAAAGGAAAAATAAGTCTATATATTCTCTTACAGCTGCAACGAGGGCCTCTCTACAACGCCTCCCCTCTTCCTTCACCCGTTCTCACCTGTGCCAAGCCTCCAATCTCTTTGACGCAGATATAGAGTCGAAACAGGTCCAGGGGCTTTTTGCCTACTGCAGGCAGACTGGACACTGGGGAGCCCCTCTCCTCCATGAAAGTCAGGTACCGGTCGACCCACAGCTTTCTCTCTGGCTCATTCCCCAGCTCATACACCTTCGTGATTTTTTCCCCTGTGGTGGTTGATGAGCTAGACTTCTAGTGCCAGAAGGAGCGAGCATGTGGACATTTGGGACATGATGAGGGAGCGGGGGGACGGGTGGAGAAGGTGAGAAAAAAAAGCAATGAGCTAACAAATACAAGAAAAGAAGAGATTATACAACTACTGCTATCACACAACAATTAGGAATGAAGGCTACTAGTTCAGGCACAAACTATACATTTCTTAAATAAAAATTTACTTTGACTTCAAATAAAAAGGGCCCAAAGTTCCCTTTCTAGATATTTATCAAATAAACACTTGTTTTAACTCTAATATAAGCGTTGAATCCCAGAAGGCAAGATACCAATGAAGTCACATTTTTTAAAATAAAAGGCTCAGAAAATAGTCAAAGTGAATTAGAAATTTTAAAGGTAATGTCGCAGAGTCCCCAAAATAAATGCAGACCTAGTTATTCCTGTCAAAACAGAAATAGCTAATGTATGTCTTCATAAAAACTCTAAATCACATGGTGGGTCAAACATATGGTGCTTCCTGAGAATATCAGATGGGCTGCAAATCAACGTAGCTGTAGGTTGGCCCCAAGCTTGTTTGAATGGTTGAATCTGTGGCATTAGATGACTAGCCTTCCTTCCTCAGGATTTCCTCAACTCCTCTGTCCAGGTAAGCTGCTGTGAAATAATTATTTTAATAGATTTCCTAATCTGTTACTTGAGAATCCATGCTTGAATTATTTACTGAATAATCTCAGCACACCTATGAATTAACACATTTGTTCTTATGCACATATGTTGATATGCTCCTGTAGTCTACAATGATACTCTGATTCTTTTATGTATCTGATTATACCTGCTAAAATGTTACCTGGAGCCCATGTCATCTTAACAGGTAACATTTTCAGCCCTTATAGTCCACAGTACTGCTTCCCTTTCTGTTATGTTTCGATCCCTGTAACAATGTGTGTATTTGTAATATTTGCAGTGCCAAGGTTAGTGGACAAAACAACTGCTAAGTCCTTAAAAAAGATTTCCCTAGAACAAGACTTTACTTCCCTTATTCATGCATTTTTCCTAAGCTATTACTGGCAGTATCAAGCCATTACTTTAAACAGAACAATCACAGCCCTTGTGAAGTTTTCCCTTTTCTTTATTATGATGTCATTTAAAACATATAGCTGAAATCTAGGAGGGTCAGTAACATGCGGGCCATCAGGATTAGAAAGATGTTACTTTGTCTCTCAAAGTGGCACCGAGTTAGAGCTGGGCCTTGAGAAAGGTCACTAAGGACAAAGATGCATCTCTCAGAGCTTGCAGAGTGGCTGCTTCCCCACTAACATGCCATGTTGCAAAAGCCATTTTGGCTGAATGGTAAGCCTTCAACTTTAGGATTACTAAGGCATAAAATATTTACATAAAAGATTAAGAAAAATGGGTGATACAGTATTGATGTAGGTAAAAAATGAAAATAGCAGAATAAAAAAACAATGCAATCTTTTAGAATTGACTGGTGTTGAGTTTAAACTTCAAGACATTCGGCAAAAACATAAAAAAAATATATTTTTATGTATCTGTTGTCCATATACACATTCAGAGTATGTAAAAAATTACATACCCATGATAAGCTTTGAAAACTTCTTTTCCATACACTTACACTCAAGGGTTATTTGACTATGAAAGAAAATGTACAGTTGGCACCAGAGTCCCATACAGGTAACGCTGCATCCTTAACTGAACAGTTATTATCAGGTAAATGCCAGTACTAAACTGCTTTTCTGTTGGGGAAGTACATTAAAAAAAGTCATGTGTCTTTCAGATATGAAATTTTGAAATAACAAGAAGTGAAAAGCATTATCTCCAATAATCAGTTAAACAAGAACACCTTTATTCATTTCACTTGTGAATAACTGAATGGTAAAATTTGAAATTCAATTTAAGGATAACAGGAATAAAAGCATCATTTCAATTTACTATTACTCTGAACAGCTCTAGCAATCTATGACATGTGCGATCCACCTTCCATTGCTGCCCTGTCCTGTCTAAACTGAAGGTGAGAAAGGGTTTTGGGTGAACAGCTAATCATGACTAGAGAACGAGGTGCAGAAATGCTCCTGCTTCTGAGAGGAGAGGCTGTTTCCCACGAATAGGCCTATGCTAATGGTTGACTTGGTCTGTCCACATGTAATTTAGCTTTCTCCCTTTTTTTTGTTAACTGTGCTGTCTCAATTTGTTCTCCTAAAATTAGAATATAAGATTTTCATTGTTTTATTAATTTTAAAATCTTCCCCCAAGTATTTTTACAGCATCGTAATGTGGAAAAATGGCTACATATGTAAAGGAAGTTGTCAGGTTCTGTGCAAGCCCTGCAGGAGCCTGCTAGCTCTCACGCTGATCTAAGTTATGCCTAAGTTTTAAGCGCTCATTTCATTTTATTTTTTCTTTGCAGCACTTTGTTACACAGTGTGTAAAACTACATTTTTATGTGGCTATTTGTCTGACACTCCTCTGACCAGACTCAAAGTTGCTCCTGGTTCGGGACCCCCCTCACATAAAGCAGGGTGCAGCACTAACATCTCTGCATAGGGGTTGATCCTAGAGATGCCCAGTGGAGAAGACAGGAGTGAAGTGTCTGGTAAAAGCCAAATCTGACCCAACCACTGTTTCAAATATCCTACAGGCAGGATTTCAAAGAGGAAGGCACAGCGTGGATGCATGGAGGCCATCAGTAAGATGGCAGGCTGGGAAAGACTGTGCCTACCGCTGGCATCTGACACTTCCATCCTTGTCCCCAAGGTCTGCTGAAAAACCAAAGTACTGGAGTCAGGACATGGTGTCCAAACACAGGAAGAGAGTATGAGGTGAGACAAGACCTTAGTACATAAAGAGTGAGCACGTCACTGACCACGGCTGGGCTCTGCACATCTCTGCCTTGCCCCTAGACATTAGCCAGAAGGGACTGCCTGGATGGACAGGCCAAGGAATTAGCCTTAGAAAATCTGGGTAACTTTTCTGGGTGACTAATGACCACGTAGTGCTGCTTTTGTGTTGTAAAAACTGCATTTCACTGTTCTGATACTCTTGTGGAGACAGAAAAGGAATGAAAAATGCTGAAAAATTATAGCATGGTATTCTTATAGAGCCACAAATGTTTTCCTTGCATGTACTTTAATTAAGTCTAAAAGTACGTTTTTCCTCAAGCCTTTTAGGCAGATTTACATTTCTGCAGTCTTTACCATATGTCTGGTAATACGTATATATGCATGTGTATGGACAAATGTTTATTTTTATTTTAGAATGTTTTGTAACGAAACAATGTTGGTCCACAGCATACTGTCAAAGCAACAGTAGTTGCTTTGTTGTTTTGCTGTGAGGACAAGCCTTATTAGGGACACTACTAAGAGCAATTTCATGCACAAATTATAGAGGTATCTCAGAAAGAGCAGTTAAATATTCCTGAATCGCATACATTTGCAGTGATCTGATAGCAGAGATGGTATCAGATCCTTCATTATAGTCTCCTTTGGTCTACTTCCTGATTACCATGTCATCGAAAAAAACTGGCAATTTTCTCAACAAAGAGCAGAAGTTTAACAACATGATCCATTATAGCAAACGTAGCTTCTTTCATCTTGACCTAGCACTGGAGCTGGAAGTTTGCTCGTAAATTCTTAAACATAAAATTATTTTTGTATAGGGAGATGATGTATGTGGAGGTATTTAGAAAAAATTTGTATACAATTTTAAGTGCCAACAATGTGTTTTTAAAGAATTTTTAAGTGGAAAGCAGGATTTCTGTTAAGAGTGCCCCCTTGGAGGACTTTCTGGGGACAGCATGACTAGAAGAGTTAGAATACAGTACCCTCATCTCACTGACTCTGTGATCCCAAGATCAGAAAGACGAAACTTTAAAAACATTACACGAACCACCAGTGGTCTTTGTTTTTAATAAATTACAATCTTAATTTAAAAATTATTTTCCACCTCTGAAATTCTTCCTTTGAGCAAATGTACAAATATTTTTGGACAGTTATCTGAATTCTATCTGCTTACCTGAGACCATTAGTATTTCAAAATGCTTTTTCCTATCCCAAAGAGAAAGAAAACAAAACAAAAAACTGGAGCACATTATGGGAAAAACCACCACACACTCTTGGCTGCCTTCTGAGACTCAAAGCAAATAACATAAAGACACCCAAAGGAAGGGGTTGCTATCTCCCTTCCCCTGAGCTCTGCCTCACCATCCTGGAAGTATTTTACTTCTCACCTCGGGTGTTGCAAAGTAGAAATACATCTAAGGGAAGGTGAGAGCCAAGAGCGCCCTTTCTTCCTTCAAAAGGAAAGTGCTGGTTATACCAGACCTCCATGTGAACTTCACAAACATTTACCAGAACCACCAATTCTTTAAGCCTTCAAGCTCTTTCTGTTTAACCCAGTGAGTGGATAGCTAGCAGCAGCCTTTATCTGGGTTTGGACTAGACTGCCAGAACCTGCACAGCCAGGTCTTATTCCCTCCAACTCACTTTTCCTGAGCTGTGCTCTTCAATGTAACAGCTTACAAAAATTATCATGTTAATTATGCCTTCTTGGCTACTAATTGCACGTTAAAGTTTTTTTTGAAAGATCTTTTGATTCCCTATATAAACGTGAAATAAAGGTTACTGCAGCACATTATTCTTTTTTAATGCCACAGAACTAATTTATTTTTAGTAGGAAAACAAAGGCCCGGCGCTAAGATCAAAAGAACACTAAGGTTTAAAGATTTCCCTGATTTGTAGATCACCATCTCTGTTATTCAGGTTTCACATGGAAATCAACACTTATTTCAAGATTACCAGTACTCTTATATAGAACACCATTTTTCTTTATCAATTAACTCCAATGTACACATCATTAATCTGAAAATTCACATGCACTAATATTTTTATAACTTCATTAATTTCAGACATACAGTTTAAAATGAAGCAAGCTGACATGATGATAAACCATACCCAGATGGTAATACTTACTCATTTGTATCAAGCAAACAGTTTTAAAAATAAGATTTAGACAGAATAGCCCACGACAAACTTAAGTTGGGGGCCAAATGTGTCATTTAGTTCATGGCTGCTATTGGCTCCCACATAAGTAGAGGAATAACTCATTTGAAGACCCCTCTGTGAGCATGGAGTACATCTCAGTGCAGAGGAGTCTGGGCCCAGCAGCAGAAGTGCATCTTTGTACAGAGGCACTTTTTCATCACAAAGCAGCAGTCATTACCAGAAGTCAACTTCTACAATACACACAAACTCTACTCATTATTACTAATGCAATTATTTATAAAGAAAGCCTTTTTATGGATCAATAATGAAGAAAAAGTCTTATACAGCATATCAACAAGCAAGCATTAAAGTAGACTTAATTAATTATCTAAAAACCCGGAAAAAAAAAACAAAAAAGTAAAAAAACAAACAACCAGAGCCACTTACAGGGCTTGATGGAGTCTTTGGCCAGCCTGGGCTGCTAATGCTATCGCTCTCATCTCCATGAAAGGAGGAGATGCTAGCAGAGCTGGGGGACATTGGGGAAGGGACTGGCAGGTTGCCTGGGGTTGGGGGCTGAGAAATACCCTGAGAGCTGTAGCTATCCTGTGGTAGAGGAATAAAAAAAAGACAAAGGTAGGGCAAACTTTATTTAAAATAACAAAAAGTACATCCAGTTTAACAGACTAATTATATATATATATATATATATATATATATATATATATATATATATATAGACATGTACAAACATTCACACAAAACACACATATATAAAGGTATTAGAACAACATTCTTAATTAGTATGATTTGGTAAGTTTGCTGGATGCTGGATAAGGCCAAAAAGCCACCATGCTTACATCAAGCTTACACGGAATGCTAAGCATGGGTTACCCCTTATGAAAGAAAGAAAAGAAAAAAAAAGCTGTTCACCTTATTTATCAAATAAGGCAGGAAAGCAAAATATTAAGTATGTTGTTGTTGCTGAGGCGGCCAAAACAGGAAGCTATAAACTGAAGGCAGAGAAAATGGCTGCAAGTGTCAAAACCAGGCAAGATCCCTTACTTCTCCCCACCCCCAAAGCATTTCTCTTGGGTGGGTCTTGTCCCTCCACCCCCTCCCAACCATGAGTTAATGCCGTAAGAACTAGTAACTTTCAGATCCACACCATGAAGGGGGTGGGGAAAGATTATGAACATGTTGCACAAAATGAAGGCATGCAGAAGAGAAGCAACCAAATGAAAAAAAAAAAGTGTAGCTAACACCAGAGAAGAGCGACCAGCAGGGCAGCTTTGGCCAGGCAGCGCCCACACACGTGCATGGAGGAAGTACCTTTGACTTGCTCTCGGGCTGTGGAGTGCCTTCTTCTTTGCCATCTGCCTTGAGAGGCATGGGCAGTTTGGATTCACCAGGAGATATCATATCTGCAAGACCCATAGATGCTAATCGAAAACAGGAGAAAGAGTCAGGATTATACATGTGAGTTGTCAGACTGTGCTCCTGCCAATAAGGGTTACTGAATGAATGAGGCACAGGGCACCTGGGTGTCCCTTGAAAGAAGAAAAGAACAGAGAAACTGTAAAGTAGAGCGCACTCATTTCTGAAACCGGAATGCTGCCATATTTGATGATCCTTTTTTTGTTAAAAGAACAAAAAAGAGAATTTTTTGTATGCTCAAGTCCCAAACTACTGAAGGTCAACATCTATAACAGTATTAGTTTTTCAAAATTATAGTTTTAACAGAGTAAGCAACAAGTGGAAGTAAGTCAAGTGCTTAAACTGCTCATCAGGTATTAGCAGCAAGTGTTCGTTGTGTGTACCTTTTACCCGAGTACTATAGTTTAGTGTCTCTCAATTTCCTCAATTCAAATAGCTTGTGAAAAATTATTTGGTTTTTCTTGTTTCATTTGAAAATCTTACCTATGGTACAGTGATCTACTCTACAGTAAGGAAATACAGTCATACAGATGACTTTAAAAACAATAATCAAAATTTTGAAGGAAAGCATTTCTAATTACAACGAATGGGACTCTATCCTTAGCCTGGCACAAATCCTGCAGTCGTCAACCCTCCCCAGATCCTGCAGTCATCAACCCTCCCCGGCAGCCCATCATCAGCTCAGAAACCCTCACCGACTCCACAGTCAACCACGTTCTCTCTCTATGCTCAGAAATGCAATCAGCTCATCTAGGCATCAGATAAAGGCTCGCCAGAGAACAATTGATTTATGCACATTTATTGCAGATACTAATAGATACTTTCAGGTTAAAAATACAGGTTTCAATTTCCTTTTTAAAAGAAAAAGGCTATAGGAGGGAACTGGTGTAGCTACCCAGGACTAACAGCTGCACTTCCACAGAACCCCACTGTGGAAACCATCTGCACAACCACGGGCTGGAGAGGCTGCAAGGGAGACATGTAGCAGATGTGGAAAGGGAGGAGAGAGGTAGGCAGGCTAGAGCAGAGAGGAGAGAAGGATGAGCCTTAGAAAGCAGTGGAAGCCAGAAAACACTTCCTGCGAGCATAACATAAACCTGCAGTCTACGAGCAGGACCCATGTCATATCCTGCAAAAGCAAGCACTGGCTCAACCAGGCAGGACACATGGAGCGCACTATGCCAAAAACCAAAAAACCCCATCAGTGTTAAAAAAGGCTCCACAGATTGCTCACTACAAAATGATTATTGCACATATTCATGCATTACTATGTTTTAGAAAATAATTAGTTTTAATTACAGCAGTGAGTGAGTGAGCAGGCTCTGGTGAATTAGTTGGCAAGCTCTGTGGTGCTAATTTGCTAATATCGTTAGCATCACTGCAGGTTGAGACCATAGGTCCTGCCAAAAAAGCCTACCCTGCCACGTGCCCATGAGTTTACATCAGCATACTCAATAATGCACTCTGAAATCCTGTATTTTCTATGGGCACATTGGCTGGCTTTTCAAAGCCCATTTGCAGCCCAGTCAGCCCTTAAAGTCATCACAACACACACAAATCATAATTGGGATGTTTTTCTTTTTTTTTTTTCAAATTACTTTCAATACTTAGACTTTAAGAACTGGAACAAAAAGCTTTTTCAAGTGATGCAGCTGCAGAGAGAAATCTATTGGGATCAGCTAAAAATGCTGTTATTTTTGTGAATGTGTGAAACCTCAAAAAAGCAGCTGAGAAATATTACAACCAAGAAGATCGCCTTGTTCAAAGTAGTAGAATGATTTTGTGCAGTTTTATCTCTGGGGTTTAACAAGACTAGAATTAGTAAACCTGTACATTTAAAAACATCTTTTTTTTTTATTTTAGAAAAACAGAGGAAAAAAAGCAGCAAAGTGTGAAAAGGGCTTGTGTATAAAGTCCACATGTCCTGCTCTTATCCACAGAGCAGTTTCACAGAAATCACAGGCAGCAAAATTCCAGGAGTGGCGGGAGGCCATGGTACATGGTTTCTGTAACTGTGATAACTTATAGTTGTCAGTATTTTTAAGTTATGAATGACTATTATTAAACAGGAAGAGTAGTATTATACTTTATGAAATTAGTAAAAGCTATTTGAAGGACTAAAAACAGGGCTAATAAGTTCTATGATAATTGGTGATAATTTACTCTGATCTGGAAAAGAGATTTCAAGAATGTAAGTATTGTTATGTTGGTTTAGAGTTCAAAAATTTTAGAACAGGCATTTTCGAAAAACAAGAACAAAAACTCAAAGTTATATTGTTTTATTATTTTGAGAAATGTAAGGATAGAATTTAGAGTAACAATTTTACTTTTCTTCTGCCTGACAGTATAAATTGTATTTTAATAAATGGATCATATAAGGTCTTTCGTACTGTAGCTTTTATCATTCTTTTTGTTAAAATGTTTATTTTTTGACTTCTTACCAGAATTCTCAGTTGAGTCATTGTACAGAGCCATATATTCCCCCAGCAATGGTAATCCAGAGGCACCATTTTTCTTCTTTTTACAGAAAAGAAAGACCACTACTCTCTCAAGGATGTGTTAAATCAAGGCACTGTTTCTT
The DNA here is from genome assembly GCA_004027205.1 of Ctenodactylus gundi. Lineage (NCBI taxonomy): Eukaryota > Metazoa > Chordata > Mammalia > Rodentia > Ctenodactylidae > Ctenodactylus > Ctenodactylus gundi. The sequence continues at coordinate 163,871 of PVKB01000165.1, read as the reverse complement.
TTCCCACTGACATCAGTAACCTAGTATGTAAAGTTCAGAAGCAAGGAGATGCTATACAGAGTCTGTGGCTGCAGAAAGTGCTGTCTGAGTGCTGTAAATACATTTCAAGTACTAGCCTCTGGCTCTACCACTGAAATTTAAAAGCTGAAATGAGTTCTTAAAGTAAGCCTGAGTCCAAGTCCTAAGGCGGTTTTTCTGCCTTGGCTTAATACATTCAAAAGGACATAAAAATATATGAAACGAGTAAAACTGAACCTAAACATTCCTTCCTATTCCCTCCCAGCTTCTTTTAGTCTCCCTACAAGGCTACAAAGTCATTCCCAGAAGACTGTGAAATAGAAACAGAAACACTGTTCTTTATTTTTTTGTTGTTGGTAATATACTGTACTCTGAAAAATATTTTATTCCTTGTTTTTGAAAGCACAAAGGGCCCATCTATGTTTGTACACTAGTAGGTGTTCATGACTACTTTTACATGTGGCAAAATATAAAATACAATGTTAACAAAAACAAGTCACACAAGAAAGGCTCAGGGACTACACTTTCCTCTTATTGGATGACAAGGCCATGAAAGAACTCTTGAAACATCCTGAAGTGAGAACCTCCTTAGGGCCAGTGCCAGGGACAGCCTGGAGGCTGCATGGGACTCCTAATTTGCACAAGAGGCCTACCTGTGCAGCACTTTAGCAAGTCTGCTATGCATGGATTCTCTAGGGCAGCAGCCAGGTCAGTCCTGGCCTCCGTGATCTAGTGCACCAGGATATTTTGGCCAGACCTCAGCATGTATCTTCCCTATTTAAGAAAGCTGGATTTTCTAATTTACCAAGTCTTTTTTTTTTGGGGGGGGGCGGAGAGGAGGATGGGGGAGAGGCAGGAATTTACCTACAAACATTAAAAGCAAAAGAGCAAGCCAACAAATAAGCTGTTTAGACAATCCAATACCAGTTAGGGGGCTAAACCCCCAAAATTTCTAGTAGAGAAAGCCACAAAGTCCCATGAAAACAGCTGGTAGGTTGTCATTCTAGGCAGTTTTGTATCTTTCTAAAATCTAAAAGTAGCAAATTGTCTGGTCAATAGTTCATGCCACATAAAGCTGATGATGAGTTGCACCAGGTGAACGTTGGGCAAAATAGCTCCAAATTTGTAATTCTCAAACTTCAGTAAGCACATGGGGAAATTATCTTAAGAGTTTGTTAAGAATGCAGATCCCTGGACCTGCCCTCAGAAATTCTAGTGGGAGTCTGGGAATCTATAGCATGAACGAGTCTTCCAGGAGATCCTGAAGTAGATGGCTAATAAATTTGTGGCAGTTTGAATACTATTTTCTTTGTAAAGAGCTGTTATGGTTTGGATGTGGAATGACCCCCAAAAGCCTCAGGTTTTTGGAACTGTGTGTTACTGGGTGGTAGGGCCTGGCTGGAAGGGGCAGGTGTGTAAGGTTTGACATGGAGGATTGGAACAACTTGTTGAGACTGGGGAGTGCTTAGGCCAGAGATTTCAGGTGTTTGTTACTGATTTTTGAGACAGGAATTGAGGGAGGGGGCAACTGGCAGCTTGAAATACTAAAAGGAAGAAAAGAGAAATAAGAGAAATGCTGTTGCAACTTCTTCCTGGAAGAGCTCACTGGCTTGCTGCTATCTCTCTGGGCTTCTGTGTGCAATGGTAGCAGCTCTCCAGCCTCTGCCACGCACCTTCACCATTTCTGGCTGCCCCATCAATGAACTATGCATGTGTGAAACCGTTTGAAACTGTGAGCTAAATAAACCTTTCCTCCCTTAAGTTGTGGATGTTGGGTATTTTGTCACACCAATAAGATAAGTAACTAACACAAGGGCTATCATATCTGGCATGTCCTATAGAGGCAGATCATTAACAGGATACTTTGGAAGTGGAACTAAATGATGATTGGAGGTAGAAAGATTCACTACCAGCATCCGTGAGTGTGAGGGAGGGGTGTGGCTGTGCTGGCATATGGCTACCCCTTTATGATTTCTAGGATATGACGGTAGAAATGCCCTACATTGTGCAGTGCTTTCTCATGAGGCAAACTTAAAACTGCAGATGACATATTTTTTGGATTTTTTATGTCTACTTAAGATTATGGTTTATATGCAAAAAAGTGTATGACTAATAAATATTATGAATAGGATACAAATAAGTACCATCCAACTAATAAAACAGGTATTGTATTAAGTGTGTATCCAACAAGGTTATACACAACATAGTTTTGCCTGAAACTTAAAAAATTCTAATCTTTTGAAGTAATTAAAGCAGAATCAAGAAACTTCCTTTGGGAGAAAACTCCCCACTGCTTACCATCCAAATTCTGTTAGCACTGTAAGTAAGTAAGTTTAAAAAAAAAAAAAAAGGGTTGTCACATTTATGCTCACATTGATTCCATTTAAATAATTACTTGCTCACTGAAATTGTTATAGCAATTCGTCACTACACAGGAAGAATTTTTGGCCCAGTACACTATCTGCAACACAACTGTCTGAACTCAGTGAGGAGAATGCCGGAATGCCAGTTGCACTGACTGCTAACTGAGATGTAAAAAATTCCACTGCCAGTGCTGGCCAGCATTTGTATAAATCTTTACTTTCTTTCAAAGTGTACTGTCATCACTGGTAATTTAATTCCTGGGGCTCAAACCAAGGAAACAGATGTGATGGTGAGTTATTCTCGACCTCTCTCTACCTAATCAAGTGTACATCCCAGGCCTAAACCCATACCAGGAGCTACTCTGTAACATCCTGTGTCATTCTTGTTCCTTCAAAGCTTAACACAGTTCAGAGCAGACTCACACAGATCTGTCACGAGACACACAGTATATGGTAAATGGTCAATATCCCTCCCATGTGCTGGGGGATTATTTTCTATTGGGTAGCAAAACTTGGTAAATGTTTAAGCTATTAAAAATGCAGTATTTCAAAAATGCATGATGCAACAAAAGATATACTACTTCCCCATGTAGAAGGCTGGGAGGATAAATGGCCTTTGACTGAACAGATTTTCTTTGTATAAAATAACGAATACGTGGATTATGTGAATAAGACATCCTATGTGAATCCTCACTAAAATCACTGTTCCTTTTGGGGCAGGGCAGGGCACTGTGCCATATTTATTGTTGATTATTTTTTGTGTCTCTGGAGTCTAAACAATAAAGGGAAAAATGAATACTGCTAATGGTAGGTAAAAATTTACCATGTAGTCTCAATGCTCTGGAGAAATTTTATTTCAAGAAGCCAGACAAAACACAGACTTTCACAACCGAATCCTCTGTCACTTGGGACAACGCAGCTGAGGGAAGGTGAGACTCCTTGCTGAGATTTACACATCACCATGGAGCTTTGCACTTTTGTCTGCAAGGCAGAACACCCACTTCCCTGATGAGTAATTGCCTGCGCTTAACCTCAGAGAAGCTACTGTACTGGTTTGCAAACCTCCATTTTTGTCAAAAATTTCAATGCTTTCCTCTTTCACAAACCTTTAAAAGAATAATCAGAGAATGGCAGTATTAAATCAGTGACTGAGCAGCTCAGACAGGAAGTGAGTGTGACCTCTCTGGGTCTATTCTGACAGAGAAGTGGTCTCTATGAGGCCAAGACTGTGGCAGGTTAATATGAAAAGGGGTGGATGAAGGAGCCACAGGTCTAATTCTCACTCTTCCCCAGTACGTCACAGATTTACGGAAGTCACATGTGGCTAAGCCAAGTTCTGCAGTTACTAAAAGAGCAAACTTCCACCAACAGGGTGTCTGTCATTTGGCAGGAACACACAGTATGGTCTCCCTTCACAGTCAGGACACTTTGTCTTTGGAAAGTTCAGAACCTGAGGAGGGGACCTGTTGTCAGGTTTACGGGACTCGGAGGTTGAGAATATGAGAGGCCTGCAGTTTGAGATACTCCTGATGCTTCCTGCAAACTCACAGAATACACTTACTGCAATAATCAGAGGTGATTTTTGTAAGGATGCAACTATTAAGATTAAGTGAGTTGAAAGAACTAAATATACTGAAACATTTAGAACCTTTTTTCTATAGAAATTATCTGCAAATAGACTTAGGAACAAGTCCTTCAACCTTCCCTTGTTCTACTTTTCGACCATCTCATCACAAGTGTGGGTTCTAAATGTTTCTTTCTACCACTGTCAAGTGAAGAGTTCTTATTTTGGAATATTCCAATTATTTCTAATAATTCTTAAAGACACGGAGAACTCAGTGCCTATTTAACAATCTAGTGATTTTTGAAATAGGTCCACATATTGAACAAACACAGAAGGAACAAAATAACATACATAAGATATAATGCCATCTTCAAGCCTCAAGACTAAGCAAGTTTCCCAGAAGCAGCAAGGTAGCCGCACCCTCATTTGTGAAGGACGCACCTTCACAAGCTTTTCTGGCACATGCACTGGGGAAGCTGGGAGAAGGAAAGGGAGGTGGGGGTCAAGGCGGCCCTCAGAGGGCAGAGCTGCCAGGTTACCTGTCGCGCTGTTCACCATGGCAGGTGTTATGCTGTAAGGTGGCCCCTGCGTGCTCATCAGGCCGGAGCTGTTGTTCACAGGCTGGCTGTAGGGAGAGGTGGAAGCCACAAGTCCACTTTGGTTCATGCCAGGAAAACTGCCTTGCCTACACGGAGAGAAAGCACAGGCACATGTACTGACCACACACACCATCAGCAGTTTACCCTGGCAGGCTAATAATGTACTTCTCCAAGGGTGGAGGTATTATTTTTCATATATGGTAAAAACAGATTGTACCTTAGAGAGAAAGGCCAAACTACTGCTATATACCTATTCATTACATTCCTCGAAAACCTCAAATATCACAATTTACAGAAGTAATCATGTTAAGTGTCCCAAATTATTATTCATGTAGGAATTTAAGGAAGAACAGAACACTTTACATAAGAAGAAAAATTACAAAAGCAAACAAAATTAATATGTAATATTTAATAAGATCCATTGCACTACTTAGTATCTTCATATCAAAACTAGAAGTGAAAAATGTAATGAGAAAAAAAAGGTCACTGTGGGGATAAAAAATATTTCTTTGCTCTAACATTTTCTGTGCAGTAGTTATGAAATAAAAACTAAAACTCTCAACTCTATTATTTAAAATTTTTGGAGTCAGGTTCTATTAAAATCACACCAACTTCCTGGTATAAAAACTACACACTGTAGATAGCAGAGCTCTACTTCTTGTTGGTAGAGTTTCTCTGTCACAGGGGAGGACAAGCACTTAGATTAGATTACTTGAAATGTCCTCAATTGGCAGAGTAGTCACCCCTTCCTTATACAGACTGGTGATGTCATCTCTTGGTGATTTAGTTTTGTCCTGTGTCTGGCTGGAAAGAGATAATTTTTCTTCACTCTTACAAAGGGAATGGTATTATTTCCTCTGAAGAAGAACAACTGTGACATAATGTCATTCTCTGACCCTGTAATGAAATAGGGAAGCGATGAATTTAAACACATAGTGGTCTTGTTCTCCCAGGGAAAATTCTAATATGACAAGAAAGATGATGGCAATGTGGCCAAAACTTTAAGAGATTCCACCTTTATGGGCAATTTATGTGAACAAGTACCTTTAAAATACTTGTGAAAGTTCTAGCAAGTGTTATTACTCTTAGGAGTAGAGCTACAAAGACGGGTGAAGGTCCACAAATCCTTGGTTTATTCATTCTAAGTTAATTCTGATTATACTCCCCGTCACCATTAAACTACCACATGGTAGCTCTTAATATAACAGCATTTTAATAAGAGATTCTTAGAAGATTAACATAAAATTCTTTAAAAAAATAACAATTTCCTAAAACCAGTTATCTGTCCCCCTCACCCCCTTTAGTGTTTGTTTCAGTAGACCTCATTTTCGGATTGTGGAAAAAGTCAAACAAACTATTAATTAAAGTACTAAAGAATTAAAAGTTTTTTTTTCTTTTAAATAATGGACAAATTGTGTAGGGCAATTCTGTACAAATAACACTGGCTTGGAAAGAGTATTCTCAGAAGGCTGGAAGACAAACTGTGATGGTGATTTGGGGTGTATGGGCTGGTACACTGGCCTTGGATCCTCAGCTTGCTAAAGGCCCCCTCTAAAAATCTCAGAAGGTTCATCCAGCCAGACCTGAGATCATCTGATGGCTTAGATTTGCATAAAAGCTATGATCTTATGCTATGTAATTTGGGTCTCAGCCTCACCCTGCAGAGCCGATACCAGCTGCAGCACCCTATGCTCCTTTTGAGGTGTTTCACTCTCATGAATGACAACTCAGGATTCACGTGAGTTGTAGAAGCAGCTCCTGTTGGGTCCCTGCTCTCACTTTCTTAAGATAACCACTGAGGAGCACCCTTCACATCCGACATGCTGACTTCTAGAAGACTTCTTCCAAGTTAGTGACTGCTTAGATCCATTTCAGTGGACACCATTCCTTCAAGGTTAGAAGTTGGCCCTGTCCTGTCAATGGGAGCTGCACCTGTGCCATCCAGCACCCAGCTCACTCTTGTGTGTGTTTAAATAGTTTTTACATGTCTAAGCTGTTCTAGGTGTGTGAGCTTTCTGAGGAGGATCTGGCCCTAATCAACCCTTGTACAAGACAGTTATTTAAAACTATGTAAAGAAATGGACTGAAAATCTTTATTGCTGTTCAAAGGCATTATATAGTCACCTTTTCAAACTTCCATCAAAGTTAGTTCCATGTGTGGCTTAACCAATATGTATGAAATTTGCTTACACTAGTGTAAAAATAAGATAAAATTAACCAGAGAATTAAATGAAGTGATCATCTGATCCTAAATTAAAGTTCTGTCCATATCAGCACTCTCTGCCTTCAGTCATCAAGATATGACAAAGACTCAGAAGTACATTTTTTTTTTTTTTTTTGTGGTAATGAGGATTGAGCCCAGAGCCTTCACACTGAGCTGCATCCCCAGGCCATTTAAATTTTTGGTTTTGAGATAAGGTCTCACTCAGTCACTAAGCTGCCCACGGTGGGCTTGAACTTGTGATCCTCCTGCCTTAGCCTCCTAGAGTGATGAGATGACAGCTCTATGCTACCAGGCATGGCTCAAAGTACAGTTCTAAAAGAACTGTTAAAATAAGAAAAAAAAGTCATAATGAAAGTTCCTGTGTTGGATGTCATTTGCCTGTCACAATGTTCCTCAATTAAACAACACCTGTAGTTGTAAAAATATGGTTAGGAAGCCACAGGATTTGCTTTTCACAGTAGAGGTATTTTCATTGTCTTTCAGTCTGGGAACAAATCACTGAGTAATTTGAGCCTTAGTTCTTATATCAAAACACAGGGACTGCTAATGACAATAACACTAATACGTCATTAAATAGATACAAACATGCCTGGTGTAATTTCTAGGCACTTTTCTCATTTAATTTTTAAATTCCTAGAGAGGATAGGTGAAATTATGTCCATGTACAAATAACAGATAAAGATTAGAGAAGCGGGTCCAGGGGCATAGCTCAGTGATTAGTGTGCTTGCCTAGGAAGCACAAGGTCTCGGGTTCAATCCTCTAGCACCACTTAACAGTTGGGTGTGGTGGTGCACACTTGTAATCCCAGAACTCAGGTGGCAGAGGCAGGATTGCTGTGAGTTTGAGGCCAGCCTGGGCTCCACAGTGAGTTCAGGACCAACCTGGACTGCAAACCCAAATCCTGTCTTGAAAAAAAAAAAAATCAGAGAAGTAAAGGGTGACTTGCCTGTAAGGTCACACTGCCAGTATATGACAGAAGCCAAGATTCCCAATCCTGCTTTTAGTCCAATATACTATTACTACATTCTTTCTTTGCAGGCCCCCTAACTCGTCTAACACTTGATGAGCCAAAGCCTAACGGAACTGCTGCTGCTTCTGTGCTGCTGTTCTACGTGTTTAACATATGAAACTTTCAGTGTAGACAGTTGACTGATCAGACTTTCTCAGGCTCCCATTTGGGCTTCCTGGAGTGCGCATGCCAGAGAGGTCCACACAATGATGGGTGGCGGTGCCTGTGATGCCAACAGTTTACGGAACCCCTGCATTTAGGAAAGTGTGGACCCTAAGTGCTGCAGGCCTCCTGAACAGCCAAGGGAAACAGCAAAAGGAGACAAAGCGATCCCAGGAATGCAGGGGATATGACTTTGCGCACAGCAGCTGGCCCTACCTGAGTAAACGGAGAGCTGATCACCGCGGCAGTAGAAATCCTCTTCATTTCTGCCTTGGAGCCTGCTGCCCAAAATGCTCACAACTGAGAATGAGCAAGACGGGCACCATGCTAGGAGAGAGCCTTCAAGGCTCGCTGGTAAGCGTGGAAACTGAGATAGTGTTTTGGAAAAGGAAACACAGGCTGGCAGGCCCTGATTCACCTAAGCGCTTGTGGGTTACCATGCTGTCACTCACGTAACGGGATTTCTGTGGTTCACACCACGAAACTTCAGTCCTACAGCAGCCTCAAGCGGGAGCAAAGGGCCATGTTACCTTGAAAAGGGCTGGTCAGGAACCTCATCACCCATGGCAACCTTTGGAATGCTCCACACAGATCAGGACAGCCAAGAAGAAAACCATCATGTTTCCTTTTTGAAAAGCAAGTACAGGCAACAGAACGAGAACGGGCAAAAATACAGGTTGAAATGCAGGGAACATGTTCACCGTAAGGCCCTCCTGGAAGCAGAGTGGTCTGCGAAAGCACAGTCCTGGCCCGACCTCTGGTACAGTGTACCATTCAACTACTGTTTCTAGGAGTCCACGGGCTGAGTGTTTTGTGGATAAGTTTACTGCTGTCCTAATTCAACAGATTTCTAAACCATGGCCATGGAAATGAATGCCTATCAGTATCTCAGGGGGCAATTTATGATTTGAAGAACATTTTAAATTAATTTTGTGTTGCTTATGTGTTCCTAAGGTAGCTTCTAGACTACCTTTTGGGAAGATGACTAGGTCATCTTACTTAAATCAGTCTTAAGTTGGACTAGGTGGATGTATGGTATGTCATGACAAAACCTTGGTTATTACAGCAGAGTAATCTAGAAGCAGGGCTTGCAAACACTTCTTCCAGAGGCATTCCTGTTCCATTTCTCATTCTATACACTTTCATATATATTGCTGTACAGATTTTCCTTTTGTTCCCTTTGGAGATTTCTCAAACATTACACATTCAGCTGCCAACAAGGGTCTGCCTTTGAGGAAAAATGGAACCAAACATGAATTTCAGAGTGACCATTTCCAGTAGTGCGAGGTGAAGGCAGAGCTTGGAATATAGCTCCTCATCACAGATTGAACTCCGCAGGTAAAAAGACTGGATTAGAATCCTGTACTTAAACATTTCTAAATATTTTTTTTACGTCAATTACAATAATTTTTAAATTAAATAAAAATCTCTATATAATTTTCTTTAAAGAATATAAGGCCTTGTCATTTTAACAATAAAGACTATTGTTTTCTCAACAGTGAAAGTCAAAACTGTGAAATGTGCATTTTGAAAACGGACAGACTTCTAAGACAGCTCCTTGGAGAAATGCAGGGCAGCTGGAAGACATGCCTTGCCACAGAGACCATGAGAAATGACAATGAAGACCCCTGATAAATCCTGTGGGGGAAGCTCCCGTGTAGAACTCCAGCATACCCACTGTAGATGCCATTCCAGATTAGAATGGACATAATGCAACACATGCTTTACTGGAAGACTGATCATCACTATCAAAAATACAAAACAGAGACTGCTAATGTAGGTGTAAACTCAGATATGAAGCCAGCAAAGATCTCTCACTAACAAAATAAACCAGCCCAACACTGACATTTGGGGCACTCTATTACTCAGACCCAACAGGATCAGAACTTGAAATCCTGAAAAGGCCTACTTTTAGTAGTTTATTTCTACATATATTACTTTGCTTTTTCAGAAAGTCCCAATTGTGCACATATTAATAACATTACACAGGATGCCCTATCTTAAATGCTCTATAAACAAACTCTTCTTACACACATTAGTGGTGAAACAAATTTCCAATGAATTACATGGTGATGCTTCCAAAGCAGCACTAAGGAGAAATCTGGTTGGGGTTATTTTAAATCTAATATCCAAAGACGGAAAAACACTATGCCTATCCCCAGAACAACACAAACAAAGCAGAGAAGGAGGTTGCTGAGCCCAAGTCAGATTTCAGTGTGGCTAATCCATCAGCATGCCTATAGCGGCTGTGTTAGCAATGCTCGTGATAAAATAATGTCATTTCAACGAGCCAGTGGTGCTGGCTAGAAATCAATCCCATGAAGGCAAAGTTACATTAGTATCATTAAACAAAGACAAAGAACAAACCAAAGGGCCCCTGATTTAAAAACTGTGGATTCTTGCAAAATGTATAACCACACGCTATTAAAAAACAAATAAACCAATTCTACTTCTTTTGTTCAAGGAAACATACTAGAAATAACCAAAATTAATCAGATATACTTTCTAATTAATTGTTAGTAAAAATCATTTGTCCAAAGTGGCTGCTGTACACAGGCTTGGGGGCAGAGGAGTGGATGAACTGGAATGTATGAGTGGCCAAAACAAACAACAAACAAACCAGAGCAGCCACTGTAAAGCTGTGGCTTGGAGGCTCACATGTAGCATGTGAGCTTCGAGTAAAGTGGGGGGCAATAGGGAAGAAATTCCCCACGAAAGGGATGGAGTCCCATCTTCTACACTGGAGGCTCAGGCAGGTGAGAAGGGAAGACCTGCAGAACCAAGGGCCCCATGGTACTCGGAGGGAGCGGTGCTGGTGAGAAAAGCAGAGGAACATGCTATGTGAGGGTCACAGCTCCGCGACGCTCCATCAGCATCCTAAGAGAAAACAGGAAGAGACTCGAGGTTTTAGGGCAGGAGGAATGGCTACAAAAATGGGCATTTTAAAGACATGGACCCCGCTGTAGGAGGCAGCAAGACTGAGTGTAAGGCCCTCCGTTATAATGGTGCCGCTGGGGTCCAGGTAAGAGGTGGGGGTGCTTTAGGACAAGGCAGGAAAGGTAAGGAGGCGAGCTGAGCGGTACTGTACAGGCTTTTGGTGATGAAGAAAAATATTGAGGGAAGAAAAAAAGGCAGCATTAGGACGGCTCCAGGCATAATGGGGAAGTCACTGCAACACCGTATCTTAGGAGAAAACAGGGGCTTGGCTTTGGACACGTGGAATCCCACATGCTTCCAAGTGTCTTCCAAGCTGATGTCATATAGGCAGGTGGACCCTGGAGCCAGGGAGGGAGGGTTCACATGCTACACCTCATCTTTCCTTCTACCTGCAGGAACGCCTGTTACTGTCCTTCCACAATCTTTCTTTCAAAATCTTCCCTTGCTGGTTGATGTGATCTCACTCCAAGCATCATGTGTCCTGGCAGAGGACCTGGAGCGTCAACAGTCATTTTTTAGTTATACACTACCAACTCCCTGCTCACTTTGGTAATGAATATGTTTTCAGTTTTATTTTTCCCTTTTAAGAATGGGCAAGGAGGAACATTATTTTTCAACAGCTCCTTGACAGAGGCCTTTTCAATTGCAGAACAGCAACAACTCACTAGTATGTTTCTCAGAACAATCTTTTTGGAGCAAAGGCCTAACTCTTCAGGCAAAGCCTCCCCTACCCTGGCCTTTGCAGAGCGGGCCTCTGCGACCTGGCACTGCCACAGGCTAACTCCATATTTGTCCAAAGACCTGGATTTACCCATGCATCTCGGTGAAGCTCTTTCCATTGATCACTGAGAAACACCACAGGCTCTGGTCTGAGTCAGCTGAAAGCCAACACAGTCAAAGACCTGGTTCCCTTTTGGTGATTACTGGCTCACTGGCTTCTTGGGGCTCCTCCTTGTTCTTGCAATGCTTTCCGACTCTCAACTGTGAAGACTTGGCCCTTCTTTCTGCTCCAATGCAGAGGCCAGCTTTCCTTGTTTCTAATGTAGTCAACTGATCCTCTCTGGTTCTCCCAGGGAAAAGGGACTGAGGCATTTTTGAGGTTTTGAGGCAAACTGACTTTTTTGCCTAGGTGTGAAAAAGTGCAAAAGATGCACCTGGCTGCATAGTTTTGGCTAACTGATAACTAAGGGTGCTTTCTTTTTTTTATCTTCTAAATTGTCTTTTAGGAGGGTAAGCCCATTGCTCTGCTTTATGATCTGTTTCTCGGCAATCATACAGAAGCTAAAGTATTCTGATTACATTTAATCCACGGATTTTGGTTCTAGTGTTTCCACACTGATTCACAACACATCAGCTGTCTCAAGTGCATGGCACCCTGAAAAGAAGGAACAGCAAAGGGCCGTGGACCCTGGACCTTTCAGGGTTCTGGTACTGTGCAGCATCCCACCAGCTTCTCATGAGATGCAATGGCTTCACAGAAAGTGCCCTAACTGTGCTGAATTAAAAAGTTACTAAAAAGCTTGATCTGAGAGACTAATACAGTCATACAAAAAAGTTTCTATATTTATAAGTAGGGTAGGTCCTCCAGTGTGCAGGAAATCTGTATCTTTCAACCCAAGACATCACTTTCTAGGGGAAAGGTGTTAGGAACAGTGGACTGATGATCTGGGGGTACCTCAGCTGCTAAAGAGCCACCAAAGTGGAGCAAGGAGCTGAGGTCCGAGGTCTGGGAGCACCACGCTTCAGACAGAGCGTGTTGGCTTGACCAACTGACTAACAAGCATTGTTGAACCAGGACAAGTGGTGTTTTAGAGTGAGGTACTTAAGAATGCCTAAACCGAGGTGCATCTTGTGGCACATGCCTGTAATATCAGCACTCTGAGAGGCTGAGGCTGGAGGAGTGCATATTTGTGTCCAGCTGGGGCAATTTACTGAAGGCTTATCTCAAAAAACAAAACAAAACAAAACAGAACAAAAACAAAAGAAAAAAGAAAAGAAAAACAAAAGAAGAAAATAGTCTGGAGTTTTGGTTCAGCATAAAGACCCTGGATTTAATCCCAAGGGCTGAGATGGGCAGTGAGGGGTAAGAAAAAAAGAAAAGAAGGCCCAAATCCAATATGAACTCACTGGTACCTCAATGAAGTAACATCTATTGGCTTAAAATAAATTTGGGTCCTGAGTTTTCTACCCCATATAAGGTGTCACAGTGTAATTTTATAAGTCTTTTAAAAAAAGAACATACTTAGTCTATAAATATAATTATCTCTGGCTTTTTTTTTTTCTCAAAAATCTTCCTAAAATTCTTAAGAGATTTCCTCAGTTAAAGGTGGCCTGGGGTATTTCACTTGATAAAACGACATACTTCTTTAACTTAGTGTACAAAATGCTGCCGTTAAGGCCTAAGGCTGAGACAAGACACAATTCCTTATGTTCGTATGAGCCCCTGCCTCTGTGAAGCACACAGAATAGACTCAGGTGACTGCTTACTGCAGGTATCTTAACAAACATAATATGGTGCAAGTTAACTTTCAGAGCAACAGACAGAATCTTCCTGGTTTATGGCTCTGAGTTTTTTGTGGGGTTTGTTTTTGTAGATTTATGTGAACACAGATGTGGAACTCACAATAAGAATGGGTACTAGTGTGACAGGCCTTAGGTTGACAATGCAGGCCTTTTTAGCTAAATGATACACAGGTGTTATTTCAGCGACTCCTGCCTTTGCTAGTTTTGAGTAACTGGGATTTGGAGGGGGGTGTTGATGAACTTCCCCGTGGTTGGTGGACCACAATGTTGGTTCTAAATCTCATGTCTACTGTGAATGCATGAACACATAGGAGGAGATGCTACGAGTGCCATGAGGAGTGCCAGGAGGGCAGATGGAAGACAAGGGGCCTAGACAAAACAAGCAGAGGACACCCAGCTCGTGCAGTCCCTGTGAGCAACTGCACATGGGGAGGATAGTAGGCAGCTTTGAGAGGGTTGGACTAGAGCATGGAGAAAGATTTGCAAGGGAGAAGGTAGGCGGAAGTGGGGGCGACTAAGAATATTGACAGTATGAGGAGGATCCTGACGTCGCAAAGGAAACAAGAGGCAGAGTGAGACAGGTTTGGGATGATAAATTTTGCTCTGAGCCAAGAGATCGCTGAGGTTAGGGCACTGAGTCTGCCCTAGCCTGCGTACTTTCTAATTTCACCTTGTGGCCAGCTCTAGCCTCTTCTCTCCATGCCCACCAGGACAAAGGTATGAAACCAAGTGGCCAGGTCACGATTTTCTCCTGTTTTTTCCCTGAGCTTCTTCCCAGTTCTCGTCAGAAGCAGGAAACCCTCACACCAAATCTGAGGCGTGAGATCGTACTTTGTACCAGCGTCACACTCAGCCACAGGCCTCATTCCTCCTGAGGCTAGGCAAGGGTGTGTGCTTAAAATATGAAGGTATGCTGTATATTTCATACTTTGTTTCTTTAAACTCATTAAAATTAAAAACCTTTTCTTTTTAGAATTAGGTTTCACTATCTTTTTGATTTGAAAATTTAGAAGTGATATAGGTTCCATAGTTTTGCAATCTAGATTTAATTGAAATTATAATTTAAAATACTAACATAATAATATTCATCTAAATTCTAAATTTTGAAGGAAAATGGGACCAAAAATAAAAGCATAGTATTTAGATGACAATGCAAAGGCTTATATTCAATTGCAGAAATAAAAACCTCTTCATTTCAGCCTCTGAAGTCTTTTCTCTTTTTCTTTCAATAACATAAGTTTTCAAATCACGTTAAAACTTAATTATCCAAAATCCAAACGCCCAAGCCTTAGTCTGTACAAATCATTCACTGCTCTTTAGCACAAGGACCTGGCTGTTACTGGGCCTGACACATTCACAACTTTTGGCTTCTTCTCTTTGACATTTTAATGCACTCTCTCCATTAATGTATTTCCACATCAGTGGCTCCTCGTCCATCAGCAGAACCGCGTCACATTGGCTTGAGAGGAAAGTAACACAGAGAAAGTGCCTTGTTGGCAAATAGCAACACAGGGTATGAATTACGAACACATCTCTACAAAGAGCAGTTGCTGGAAGGCACGTAGACGGAGATGCACATGAAGCACTGAGAGAAGCAACTCCGCACCCCAAGCCAGACGACTCATTAGTCTCTGTAAATGGATCCAGCTGACTCTGAGCAGAGCCGACTGCTGGCCGCGTCCCTGAACAAGATGTCCGGCTGTGTCTGGTGCTTCCAGTAGCTAGGTAACTACCGATACAGCAATCTTTGGCTAAGACTTCAGGAGTTTACTCACCTGGTTAACAAGTGGCTGAGATTAAAAACTTCCAATTCCTTATTTGACTAAAATCAAAGATATGTAAAGATGAATTTCAGTGACTAATTTTTAGAACACCCTAAACAGTAAGATGTAAGTATATATACTCATATTTGTGATATTTATATCAATTTTCTTGTCAAGAGCCATGAGACTTCAAATTGTTTTTTCCATTTATTTAATTTATTTGTTTATATTCATTTATTTATTCAGAGATAGGGTCTCATTCTGTAACCTCTTACCTTAGCCTCTCAGGTGCTGAGATTACAGGCATGTGCTACCATGCCTGGCTTATGTGGTGCTGGGGAATCACAAGGCAAGCATTTTAAAGGCTGTGCCATTCCTCCAGCTCCCATTCATTTAGTTTAAAAACTAAGAAATCTAGAGGCTGGAAGAATGGCACAGCAGTAAAAGTGCTTGTCTTGCAAACCTAAGGCCCTGATTTCAATTCCCCAGCACCACATTAAACCTGGGTGTGGTGGCACATACCTGTAATCCTAGCACTCAGGAGGCTGAGGCAGGAGGATTGCTTTGAGTCCTAGGCAAGCTTGGGCTACATATGAGTTCAAGACCAGCCTGGGCTACAGAGAGAGCTTCTCTAAAAAAGTTTTCCTTTCTGATGTTCAATGAGTATACTGGGGATTCCCTTGTGGACATCTAATGGATGGTGGTCCGCATTCCAGCACTACATAGGCATATATGTCTATCCCTGCAAATAATGCCACCTCTTCCATGACTGAAGAATTCTTACTTCAACAGCAACACACCAGCCTTAACAATGTTAAATGCTGAAGCAACATCAGTATGGGCAATGAAATGGTTAAAAAAACCCCAAAGACCCAAAATCATTGGTGTGCCAATTCATTACTGTTCCTCAGCCTGCAAAATGTTTGCCTTGACAGCAAACTGCCCATGTTGCCCAAAGCCTTGGGTGTGTGCACAGTTTCTGTTCCCTTTGCAGTGCAGCAGGGTGGGTAGCTCAGTCCCACAGGCAGGACAGATGATCCACTCAGACACACAACTGAATTTGATTTCTAACAGCAGGACTGCCTTTAGATGGGAAGACTCAAGGGAACTTTTCTTTTTATGGAGGGCCCTGCCTCCAACTCAATGATCCTGAGTGAGGAACCTTGGAAGCCTCAGTTTCTCTCATCAGGGAAGTAAGGAGGGGAGGTGAGATGGTGTCCAAAATCCTTCTAGCTCTGAGACTCACACTCTTTAACCAAAACTCTGCATTTTCTTGGCATCTATTCTTATGAAAACAGTAAAAATCTTAAGGGTCCTATGCCAGACATTTGATACAAACAGTCTCAGATCACCTAAATGATAATCGAAGTTTATGCGAATTGCTGGGGGATTTAAACTTGTTTATATCCATATATCTTAGGTTAAAGTTACAGGGCTTGTTAGAACTTCTGTAGATGCATGTTAAGTCATGCTTCTTCCTCAGAGATCATTTCCAAGAAAAAATTTTGGATAACTCTGAAGCATCCAGATCCACAAATGATACATATTTGGCAGAGATGTAAATTGTTGGGCACTAGCAGATGCAACCTACAATTAATGAATGGATGTGAGGCATACTAAATAACTGAGGTACAGTTATTTTTACATGCATGTAAAGTAAAGATAATCTATTCATTCATCAAAAAATCTTAAAGGCTATATAGTAGTCTGGATTCATGTCAATGCATCTTTTGGAGGCAGGAAGCCAATGTCTTTCCCAAGCTTCCAGCAGACCACGGCTCACCTACGCTCAGACACTGGTGCAGAATCCTCCAACCTGGCTATAGCCAGCCACTGACACTGGGCTTTTCGTAAGAGCAAGGAGCCTGTGTAATTCTGGTCTCATATCTTTAACTTAGTATTATATCAACTATTAATGTTTTAATAGTAAACATAGCAATGCAAAGGTGTATCAGTTCTCTATAGAGCTATTACTTACAAATCATTCATTCCAAATGACTGGACATCACCACACAGCTAACCTAGCAGCAAACATGAGCTCAACCACCTTCCATGAAATCTTCTCACAACTTCAATGAAGAATTCCTTTACTCCAAAGGTGGAAAAAAAAAAAAATCTACGTTTGGTTCTTAACTTATCCAATACACTAGATGGAATTTTACACTTGAGCGCCACTCTCCAAAAAGAAATAAAATGGCTTCTAGTTCAACTTGTGTCTTTGCTGTATATGTCTTACATTCAAGGAGCTGTGAAAAATGTGGAGCACAGTTGCCATAGTTTTTCTTTTTTCTTTTTACAGAGTTTTCCTCTATTGTATAACTGCAGACACACATGCACTCAAAATCCCACCTTCTCCATTAGCTTTTCCTTTTTCTGATTCTTTCACAGGTCAACACCCTTCGGGACTCTGACATGAGGCAGAGGTCATCATGGCAAACGGAAGAGTGGACTCCTGCAAGGCCTGCGCATGCTTCCTTCCCACATGGAAAGTGACCCTGCCCCAGCTGGCTTTTCAATGGCCAGCCTCACTCTCCCTGATGGAGCTGCCGATGGGGACAGAAAGCACGCACAACACCAACAGCCCAAGTCTGCTGCCACTGGTGACTACATAAAGAAAGCAAAAGCACGCCGAAACTCAAGGGTCTTCTTCTGCAGCACTAAAATATGTAACCCACATTTTCTTATACTCATTTCCGCTTAAAACAAAGTACAACAGGCAAAGTGTACTATAAAATAGAACAGAAGAAAGAGTTCAAATAGAACTTTCTTCCTTTTTTCATGTCTGCAGACCTGACAAGCAAACTTCATAGTCAACAGGCAGAGGGCTGGAAAGGCAAGCCTTTGCCAAGTGCATTTTGTAAGATCCATACAGAATAACTCCAGGATTTTCCTCTTATTTTTAATTAAGAAGGAGGCGTTGTATTCTAAGGAAGCTATCTGGGTGCTGCTGGCTGAAATACAGATTTGATCTTCTTGTGCTGATTAGCTAACATTGATTTTCTGCCCCAGTGGAAGAGATTTTACTCTGATGCATGCCATTTAAATTCATTTTAAACAGCTGCTTAATGTGGCTTGGCAAGGCACAGCCAAACCATCTTTGTGGGTCTAAACAGCAGCCTCAAGTTGGTAGAGAACAGAGCCTGTGGATCTGCAGCTGATGATAAATGCCTCTCTCGCCCAATGTTCTCTTCCTACTGACTCAAGAATTGACCTTGACGGTACTGGGAGAAACAGCAAAGAAGACACAGAAATCTCTCAAGAAGTATGCTTGCTTCATTCTGTAACTGTTATACTTAGGGAATTCTGTATTTGTTGGCCTACATTTAGGACAATGTTTACAGAATTTAGTGCTCCTCAGTGACACAATGTACACTTTCTATTGTTGTCTAAATGTATATAGGACATAAAGCTGAAAGCTCTCTGTGGCATGTATCTACAACAAATAGCAAAAGCAGAGTTCTCTAAATTTACTGTTTAAACAACACTAGTCGACAGCCCTCCCGCTCCCCTCTTTTTGAAATAGGGTCTCACTCTGTAGCCCAGACTGGTCCTGAATTCACTATGGAGCCCAGGTTAGCCTTGGTCTCGAAAATTCTCTTGTCTCAGCCTCCACACTCGCTTTTATGAGGTGCTGAAGAATTGAACCCAGGGTGTTGTGTTCGCTAGGCAAATGCTTAAATGGTGCCAATTCTCCAGCCTAGACAGTTCTCTTTTTTAACCAAAGGTGAGGTATGTCTCTACTGAAACAACTAATCATGCTTTTGTCTATCCGACAGTCTTATTGTTAATATGCATAAAATGGTATCAGTAAATAGCTCATTAATAATATACTCTAAGACTACTTATTAACCTTGAAATGGTGAAAAAATCTGATATCACATAGTTTGGCAGGAAAGAAGAGAGATACTTTCTGTTGCTATATGTAATTCGTGTACTGAAACCAGTAATAATGTGGCTACATGGGTTTAGGTAGAAAATTCAATGTTGGATTATTTTGCTGTATTTTACTGGTGACTTTAACATTCTCATACTCATTGGCAGGAAATAACAGGACCCTGTGGCTCTGCTGTTCATTAAGCAATTCCATCGTGAAACCTCTTTTATATCTCATGAGCAGCCCAGGCCACTCTATTAGCATGAGTCTTATGTCACATGCCACTCTGCTGTGGGGGGGAGCTCACTGTGGTCAACAGCAATAGCATCACTCAGTCACGAGAACACTGGTGTGCAACACAAGTTCCTAGACAACACAACAGTGAAGGAAGAAAGGATACCCAAGTAGGTGATCGCATTGTTTTCATGGATACAGAAGTAGCTATTTTCCCTCTCATGTAAGAAGAAAATCAGCCATGCCAGAAGCCAGGAGGATAGAACCTGGAGAGTAACATGTATGTTTCTACCAAACTCTCACAGTATCAGGAAAGAAAAAAAAAAAGAAAAAAGAGGAACATGAACAAAAATGGACAGAAGGACAAGCCGCTCTTAGATGGTTTCTTGTAAGGTCTTTCACTTTCTTGGCCTGAGTGTTCCTTTTGCAGCCAGATGGTACATTTAAGAAAAAATGTCCAGGCATTCAGCAAAACCAGGGTGTGTTGCTCCCTACCCATACTGGTCAGGCTGGTGTACCATGGAAGGCCAGAAGGTGCCATAGTTGGGGTGCTAGGAATAGAACATGGAGTGTCCACAAGCCCCAGACTGGCTGGGATAAGTGGGCAACCTAATGCCTTATGTATGGTTGCCTAAAGTGGAACAGACAGCTTCTTTGGATTTGTTCCTCAGTAGAGGTTTGAGTCCCTGTCGACATGCTATTAACATGTAGGTGTGAGAATTACAGAATGAGTAAGTAAGCAGAATGTACTGGATCATGCAGCTGCCTGGCGGTAGGACTGAGTAAAATTACTCAAAAAAAAAAAAAAAAAAAAAAAAAAAAAAAAAAAAAAAAAAAAAAAAAAAAAAAAAAGAAAAAGGAAAAAAGGTGGGGGGATAGGGCAGCAAAAAGGAAAAAGTAAGATTTCAGATCTAATTTTAGTTTATAGATCTGAAGTATAGTTTTGACTTTGGTGAAACAAAAAATAATTTCTGGAGAGCTCAGTCAGACAGGCAGTGTGTGAAGGCAAGGCTGTGGAATGGCCTACTGATTAGAAACAGGAAATAAAAATTTTTATGAGAATGATACACCGATTCAGAAAAGAAACATAGCAAGACTTTAATCAAGCCAAATTCTGCCTTAATCTCTGTGGTTATCTTTCTCTCAAGCCACAAGCAATCACATATTTTCTACTTAACACAGAGAAAATAATTTGTGCTTTATCGGTTGCAATGAATAATCCATTTAAACCTAACTCAGAACTTCAACTGGACCAGCTGAACCACTCTTCACCGAAAGGTTTATTCAAACATTTCCTAGAGCCGGCACAGGTTCCACGGCAAGGTGATGCGGGGGATCCAAAGACTTTAAGTGACTATCATGTAGAGATGCGAGGGAGGGAGAGACAGGAGAAAAAGAGGAGAGGAACAAGAAAGGAGGGAGAGAGGAAAATAATGAGAAAGGAAGGGTAACGACTGACTGCCATTTTAACTCCTCAAGGGAAATTTATTATTATTTGGAGTAAACAGGAAGACCAAAAAGGTCCCTATCTTCCTAAAATAGCAGATTGAGAGGAAACGGAACAAAGGGGCTCATATGAACACAGACACACACGTGCACAACCCAGTTTTTACTTCCCTTTGACAGAAGTCAGAATTTCTATTTTCTGAAGACATCACTGAAATGCATATCTTCTAATGTGACTTGTTTTAAAACATATTTACATAAACTTTTAAAATATAGTCATCTTTGCCTCATAAATTTATAATTATGTTATTTTTATATAAGCCAAGTATTTAAGAATATTAAAAATTAGAATGAAGGGGCTGGAGGAATAGCTCAGGGATTAAAGCACTAAGTACCCGAGTTTGATTCCCCAGTACCACATAAGCCAGGCGTGATGGTGCACGCATGTAATCCCAGTACTCGGGAGGTTGAGACAGGAGGTTTGTGTTGACTCCAAGGCCAGCCTGGGCTCCATAGTAAGTTCAGAACCAGCCTGCGCTACAGAGCAAGACCCTGTCTCAAAAGAAAGAAAGAAAGAATGAAAGAAAATAAGAAAAGAAAGAATGAATTAGGATGAAGCAACTAAGTAATAGAGTCTAAAGTCTTGCTCTATCAATTTAAAATATTACATTGATTTATTAACCATATTTTGGCCTGGGCATACAGAGAAGTATGACCCAAAATATAAAAGAACAGTAAGTATACACACTCACACACAATTAGGCCAACACACAACACCCATGTGTACCCACTCAAAATTTCTACTTCATAAATATTTTTATGGTAAAGTTAAAAAAAAGCAAAGGCAGGTATATACACAACTTTTTCAAACAGTTTAGATTTTAGTTTTTGGCTTCAGTGTTTCCAGCCTAAAACTTATCATTTTAAATAAACCTGCACAGACACTTTTATGGAACAAAACCTGTTTTGCTGGTTGCAGTGACTACCCACCGAATTATCAAGTCACCTCCCACAAAAATGAGACATGGTCACTGCTTAGATTCCTTCCTTGACGGATCATAAAACACGATCTGTCACTTACTTTTCTAACCTTTATGTTGCAGCATATATTTTATGCTACCCCCCTCCACCCCAGGGGAAAAAGAAAACCAAAGAGCCGAGCAAACGTTTGTTGGGTTAGTCTTGTACACTTTAGGGAAATGACGCAGGTTGTGTCTGTTACCTGGTCACATGTTAACACACAGAACATGAGTTCAGTATTGTCACGAGCAGCATACCTGCTTTGTGCTGAGTTTGCAGCAGCCTGCATCACGGCTGCAGCGGCCTCCTGTGCCTTTCGGTTCACAGTGGGCATTGGTGGCCCCATTCCTGGCCCACCCTGCTGAGACATGCCAGGAGAACTAGGGGTCACGCTGCTCATGTTTCCAGGAAATGGTCTGTTCTGCATCCCAGCTGACGGCATTCGTCCCAGGGGCATAGCACCACATGGCTGGTTTGGCCCTTGTCCATGCATCTGGTTGTTGGCATTGATACCCATCCCAGGCCCTGGGCCACTGTAGCTTGCACTGGGCACACCACTATACGTTGGAGGTCTGGAGTAGTTACCTAAACAAAAAACAAACACAAATTAAGATCTTTTATTTAGTCTTCAATTTGTTAAAACATTCATTGGAAAAACTTTTGTCCAACAACTTGCTCACTACTGAGTGCTAGCTAGGATCCCTATCGGGCTTCCTGTTGGTGTGGATGAAGCTGCAATTCTCAAAACATGTATCCTGTACACATTCCCAAGGCCAGAGAGACTCCAAAGGCAAAGAGCCAAGGAACCTCTGCAATGGTAAGGAGAAACAAGATGGGATAGAAGCACTGATAGACTCCACATCTTACATATGAACTAAAATTATTACTAAAACGTCCAGACTGTAGGTGAGGGCTATTCTTGAGACAGTCCTATCATACCATTCCTATATCTAGCACATACAGTGGGCACACACATTCATGGCCAAAGTTATCAATCAAGAGCCTAGAGTGGAGTCTTGGGTGGGCCTCTTGACATTAGCCTAACACAATTTTGTCCAGTGTCAGGAACAACCTCTCAAAATTTTGCCTGTGCACCAGATATTCTCTTAGATTCCTCCAGTGTCACACTGTGACCCTGTGTACAATGAAATGGTGGCACGAGGGGAAGCAAGCAGAGCCTGAGACTGAAATGAGAGGCCCTGACTGTACTTCTCACTTGAGCCTGCAGGGTGCAGGCACTCAGCAAAGGGAACAGTACCTGTACGAGTCCAAAGTTTGATTTTCCCGCCTTTCTTCCACACATTTCTCTTCTGTATGCATGTATATAAGTTAAAGGCACACACGACACAGTTTCAAAAAATTCAGCAGCAGATTCTGCTGAAGCATGGTGTGCCCTATACCTTTGGCTAAGTGCTTCTCCTGGCTTAATCATTCATTTCTTTTAGTAACCACATGATATGTAGATACCACCATTTACAGGTGAGTAAAGTCAAAACAAGAGTTTGAATTGAAGCTCAAATGAAATGACTCTGAAACTCATATATTTAACCAATAAACATGTAGCCTCCAATAAACAACTGCTGAAAAAAATGTAAAAAGTGTTTATGGATTAGTATTTTTTGTTGTTGTTGTTTTGAGACAGGGTCTTGCTCCGTAGCCCAGGCTGGCCTTGGATTCATGACAATTCTCCTGTCTCGGCCTCCGAGGGCTGGGATTACAGGTATGTGCCACCATGCCCGGCTTATGTGGTGCTGGGGATTCAAACTCTGGCACTCAGTGCTTGCTAGGCACTGAGCTATTCCTCCAGCCCCTGGATTAGTTTTTTTTTTTTTTTTTAAGTCAGATCTTACTACTTTCAGACTCTCCTCCTCCATCTAATATAACTAGACACCCATCATATGCCAGAAAGTGTTCTAGGTATAGGGGATGTGATGTTAAACACACTCTAATTCTTGTACTTTGGAAGCTTACAGTTGCATATGTGTGTGTGCTGCAATAGGAGGGGCAAAGGCAGGAAAAATGTGAAATTTTTATTGTACATTAAATTCAAGAAAAGGCACACAGATCAAGTCACGAGAGGTCTGATTGGGACTGTGGGTCAGAGGCGTCCTCTGTGGTAAGGTGTGGAGGGACTTCACTGAAGAGTCATTTCTGGAACAAGTGGGCAGGCTTTGAGGCTACAGGCTACCGCTGGATGAAGCTCTCTTCCCAGTAAAACAAGGACACTCCCCTCTGATGTCGTCTATTTGAAGAGTTGTCAGGACCAACTGATGCACATACGTGAGCCTCCTCAACATGAATCTGCAGTGGTGGGGTCTACTGCTGACGGTGGGCAGGCAGGCAGGGAGAGAAGGTGCCCTAGCAGAAGAGGGACGGTGAGCATCGTGTAGGAGTAAGACGAAGGAGATGGCCACGAGCTCTTCGTGGGTTGAGGGGGATAGGGCAAAGGGGAAGGTCCAGGAGGGCCTTGATGTCTAGGCCTTTCCAAGTTTGGGATTTGTCCTAAAGAGGCAGACGTTCTCAGGGATTTCCAGTAGAAAAAACTAGATTAGTAACAACAGCACAATCAAATACTTAATATTTGCTATGTGCACAGCTCAGTTTGAAATTCTTTACATTAACTCATGCATTCCTTACTGACAGCCTAAGGGGACATGGTATTGTAATGTTGGAGGCAAGGACCTAAGGTACTGGAATGTTAAGTAACTTGTCCCTAGATCATACAGTGCATAATCAGAGCCCTGGGCTGACCAAGGTCCACTGAGTAGGGCCCACAGTCCAAGCATACCATACTCTGGGATGCAGCTGCTCCAATGTTGAAGATATAGCATACTTATATAACGATGCTGTTGTGATTGTGAAAAGAGGTGTTCTTGAATTCACATACCTATAGCAGTACTGCCTGAAAATTTACAGGCTCTTCAAATTATTAGGTGCTTGTTTTTGTTAGGTGCATCACATGTGTGCTGCAGTGGTTCTTCTTTAACTGTCATGTAACGTGCCTTACCATTTCCAGATGATGTAAAGAGCACTGTTCACACTTTCTGACAAGAGTCACAGAGTGAAATTTGTGGGCTAGAGAATCAGTCCCAACTGTTCAACTCACAGCAGCCCTAAAGCAGCTACACCTTCACAGAGACAGGAGGGTTCTAAGAAAATTTTTATCCATCTATCTATCTATCCATCTATATCTCTCTATATATCTATATATATATCTATCTATATATGTATATAGAGATATAGAGATGTCTATCTATCTATATATATATCTATATATATATATATATATATATATAGAGAGAGAGAGAGAGAGAGATATAGATGGATAGATGGATAGATAGATAGATAGATAGATATACACACACATACAGGTAGCAGGTCAAAGTGGCCCAAGACTGGCTGACCCCTGATGTGGACCACACTTGGGACATGCTAATAAACTGGCACACTAACAACAAAAAGTGGGCCTTCATCAAGCCAGTGTCTTTCACTGCAATACTATCTGGAAGCTGAAGGAAGGCTGTCTTAGTTATTTTTTGTTGCTGTGACTCAATACCTGATACCCACAAATTTAGGAAAGGGAAGGTTTATTTTAGCTCACAGTTTCAGAAGGTCACAGTCCATTCAGGGGCGCCTGGCAGCAATCAAAGTACGAGGCAGAGGCAGAGGTGGAGGCATCTTCTCACAAACAGGAAGGCAAGTTGAGACTAGTTGAGACCAGTCCTAGTCCTAGTCCTCGTCCTCAAGGAAGGCAGAATGCAGCTTATATATCCTTTCAGGTCTCCGCCCAGGGATTAGCCCCTCCTGCATCCAGGTGTGGAAGGTGTGGCCACTACACACCATTAATCCTAACTTACACGCCTTTAATCCTAACTCAACTGTAATCCACCCCTCCAGACTAGACCCCAATCCACCAATAGCACATCGTTCCATAAACAATCCGTAACATTAAAATACATGAGGCTTTTGGGGGACTTTCCAGAGCCAAACCACAATAAAGGCTGAGGAAGATGTTCCAAGGGAGGCAGGAACAGGGCCAGGAGTATGGGAGGCTGGCAGGAAGGCACAACGCAAGAAGTCAGGCTGACCTTCTCACACCGAACACACTTCCTTCATGGACTGACTGGTGGTTAAGGTTATACTGCTTTCAGGAAATAAGTTTAAAAAACTGATGGCCCATTATTTTCCAAATTCTTCACAACAGGTTTTAAAGATGCTGGCCAGTGTCCTCTCCTGGGGAAAGCATGTGGGCTTCTTCCTCAGATGCAATGCCACCTCTAACGCTCTGGTGGGTCAGGTGGTAGGGCTGTCTTCCCATGCTTTTCTCTGTAAGCAGGAACTCAGGCTTCTCCCTCACACCACAGGCCCTCACTTCCACATTATCTGACAAGATCAGTGAAACAGAATATAGCAGTCTGGCTTTTGTTTTTATTAAGTATACTCATTCATAGTTTAAATGTACAAGTAATTAGTGCACGCTGCTGCTGTTACAGGGGTGCTTCTTTCCACCTGTCCCCCTACCCCATTTGATAAGTTAATTGCATGCTAAGAAGTGAAAACATATGTGCCTTTTGTTTTTGAAGGAAATAATACTTTAATCTTGTTTCAGAAAACAAACATTGGGGCATGCCCATTGCAGACTATACTCATAATGTGGCTAATTAAAAAAAGAAGGCCATGATCTTGGTGACCTCTGCCTACAGCTAGATGAGAGAAAAGCTGTTCCTATGAATTATCTCACCTTTGGTCTGACTGCAGTCATGAGCTGTGTTTTAGTAAGTGCCAAGGAAAGAGTGACAAGAAGCCTAGTGGCCCTGTACTCTACTCTTAGCCCTCAGTTCTGATTCTAACTAGAGTGTAGAGCTTTGCTTCCATAGCTGGACGGGCAGGGCAGCAGGTGCATCTCCCAGCAGGAAGCACTCCCTGGAGGATGAGATCACCAGGAAGCACTAACACTGGCCCCTGAGGTCTGTATAAGCATTCAGCACTGGATTCCCAGATAATTTCTCCAATACATTGGTCTGGCTCAAAAGCACACTTTTAGACAAAGTGCTCTAACTATGTTGTCTTCTATTTGGGAGAATATAAAGTCCCATTTTCTTTTCCTCACACTTTAAAGATTCTCATTACTAAATTCACATGTCTGGATAAAAATGTTTTCTAATGGCTCCAAGTGGCTGCCAAGGTGGCAATGGAAGAAACATGGGTTTCAGGACCAGGGTCTGAGCACTGGTTCTGGTGCTTCCTGGCACCATGACCTTCACAAGCCATTTAACCTCTCTGAACAGCAGTTCTGTCATCTGGAAAGTGGTGACGATAACAGGGGAGCAGGCAGGGTGGCAAGTGCAGTGCCAAGCAGAGCTGCCTAATGAATGACAGCTGCCCTGGTCATCATCTGCCAGAGAGCAACAACGTTCAGACAGCTCCCCACATCCTCTCCTTTTAAAACATGTAGATGGAGCAAAGAATGACTCACCTCCCTCCCCTTGCATACTTGATAGCATATATTTCTCCCCCATATAAACAGAAACCAAATATATAAGCCAAGCAAAATATGAGAGGAAAAGCCAGGAATGAGAAGCGCAATCTTTTTTCCATGTTTCTCTAATAGATCAGTAATTTGTTGGCACTAGCTTTGACAGAAAACAGATGGATGCAGCATTAAGCACAATGAAGGCAGCAGATGCCGGCCAGCCCACCTCAGCTGGACTGGTCTTGCAGCCAATTTTGAGAGCCCACAGTTTTCAAGTGGGTTCATCTTGGCACACCAGCCCTGAAAAATTGGTCACCAAATAAATTCAGATTCAGCCCACCAGGAGTTATATCCAAGCACCAGATAGAGGAAGCAGCAGTTAGACTATTCAGTCACCACCATTATTTTAGGAGGACTGCAAATAATTTTGTATCTGACTCTATGACATATAAATGTGGTAATCAATGCTCCAAGCTTATTGTTTTTATTAAGCTACAATATCTACTCATAAATAAAAATTTCCTTCTCAGTTTTCAATCATTCAACAATTACTTATAAATGACAGTATGAAGAAGAGTTCTGTATTATCCCATCTACTGAGGAGGGTAAAAGGGAGGCATGCTTCATTAACCAGTTTACCCTGGGTTAAAAAAAAAAATCATACTGTAAGTGTATTCGTGAATTTCAGGGCTAAGCATACACTGTTTTTAAGCCAATGATGTTTACCAATTTTTATATGATAGAAAGTCATACTTATTGATGTAATTTACATGTAATAACAAACATGCAATGTAAGCAGTAGCACAATCAAGAATCTTACTATTCCTACAGTAACAAAAAGTGCTCCTCTGTAGTCAACTCGTATCCATGGCCAGGCCCCAGTAACCAGAGAACATTACTCCTGTAATGTTCCTCTCTGCAATGTCAATAGTCTCACAGGATAGCCTTTGGCATATGGCTTTTTTCATTGAGCACTGTGTTTCAGATTTTTCTTTGGTAAAGCTCTAGAAATGTTACTGCTGGGTCATATAGTAGATGAATGTTTAAGTTTATGGTTGTGCTGCTTAGTGAAACCAAACACTGTATAAGATTCCAATCACTAGCACTTAATACTGTCAACTCTTAAAAAATATTATCCATTCTGAAAGGTATATAATAGAAATCACCATGGGCTTAATTTTCATTTCCTTAATGACAGATGATTTTAGCTTTTTTTTTTTTTTTACTTTGAGTAGTTTTAAAAATTTTTCTAGGTAATGTATTTAATAAGACTCATTCTTATTTAAAAAAAAGCCCTATTTTAAAAAAATTCTCCCAACAGTACCTTTGTATTCTAATCTACCATACAAGGCTACTCTTTTGTCGGGGAAACTGATCAAAGAGTTCAGAAGGCCATGAATATAGTTCTTCAATAACTGCTGATATACTCCAAGTTGTACAAAGTCCTATTATTTGTGGGAAAAATAATTTGTTTTATTTAATCAATACACAAAGCAATTTCTGCAAGGTTAGCATGCATTTGAAAAGACCTTTAAACTATAAAAATGATAACCAAAACAATGATGTCTGTAGAAGAGAAAAGCAGAATTATTATTTTATTCTCTGCAATTATCTCAGTGTTTTCCTTTTGAAAGTTTTTAAAAAAATGTATGTTTCAACAGTTAACTCCTTTAAGAATTTACCAAGTCATGCAAGCTCTATGCAGAAAATATAGAAGCACAAAAACAGACAGACAAAAATTAGCCTTAGTTTCACCTCCCAGAGACCAGACACCACGTATTATAAATTATGCGTAGACACTGACTGTTAGCCTATTGAGCATCCAGGCAGGGCCCGGGAGGAGTGCCAGTGTCTCTGGATTCCTCTCTGTCTTAGCAAAGTTCATTCATTTAAAAAATCATTATGAAGGGCTTCTTATAAGCCAGGCTCTGTGCTAAATGTTTGGCATTCAGCAATGAACAAGAACAGAGAGCTTGCATTCTGGTGGCAGAGCCAGGAAAATAAAGTAATACAGATGAGGTCACATGGTGATGAGAATGATGAAAGTGAAGCACTGACAAATACAGAGAGTGGTGGTGGTGGCAGCGATGGAGGGGTGCCACTCAGGCAAGAGAGCTAGGTGCGTGTTCTGCCTGTCTTGGGAGAAGCCGTGGATCTTCAGAGAAATAATCATCAAGGCGGATATTGAACACAGACCCAGGAGACACACCAGCACAACCAGATGCCAGAAACTGATGTCAGTGCCAAACTGGTTCTTTGAGTTTGGCCTTCAAAAAGCTACTTGTCACTGAAGCTAAGTTTCCTCATCTAAGAAGAGGACACACTAAAAGATTATTTCACAGTTGCTGTGAGGACAAACATTTTAATGGCAGTAACTATTGTACTTCAGTATAAAAAAGCAACTTCTATGGTAAGAAAGGAGGGAGCCTAGGAGTCCTCATTGAGTCCCCACTGTCATACCTTGCAGGAACTCCTGTGTTCTCCCTGGGTACAAAGCTGCCCAGTCACATACTACACAGGGCCAAAAGGGTTGCAGTGGGATGGTGGTTCTATAGGCAGCCAAGCAGATTTTTGATCTTTCTCACATGCCTACTGTCTGAGGAACTCTCCTGAAAGCTACCTGGATATACACTTGTGAAAAGTAGTCCAATAGGTAATTTCTTTTTAAACAAATATTTGAATAAACTGAAAATTTATGAACCCCAGGATAAGGCTGCTTGCTAAGGAACCAAACAGATCTGCATGTCCATGAGCCATGTCTTTCTGTACTGCTGCCCACATGGCCCTGGTCCAGACCAACAGCAATAAAAGCCCACGCTCATAATGGCGGGCCTGGTCAGTGAATGAGTGGAGAAGGTAATGCTTTTCTTCAGTCTGGCTGACTTTAATTATTATGGTAAAAGAATTAGAACTTCACTTTAAAAAAAAATAACTCTAGGAAAATATCCAGTTAAGACAGAAGAGACTAGTGGCTTCTTATCTTTTACTCATGCATGTCTTTCCAGAGACTTAAACTTACAGTACAAAGAGGTGAGCTAAATATTTTACTGGTAATTTAGTGGTTACTTAAAAAGAGCAGAAAGAAAAAAAAAACATTATTTGGGTACTGTAAAAAAAGATTAATAAAGATAAACACACAGGTAAAAGTGCTTTTTAAAATTTTAAAATCATTTTGTAAAATTCTATAACACATTAGAGACATGGGGATTGGGGAAAAGCATTTCTTGAACTGGACAATTTGTGTAGCATATGTCACTGTTGGTTAGGTTATGTGGGGCTTGTTGAGACATGGGGAGAACTAGGACACTGGATTTAGCGAATGACAATTAATGCTAGTACAGAACATGAGGGTGAAGAGAAGAGGGTGAGGGATGCAAATACAGGCTCCGGGTGGAGGAACACGCCTAATTCTCAAATATGGGATAGTGTTAGGCATGGGAAACAGCCTTGTTTCAAATTGTTCCTATTATAAACCAACATTAGTATGTATCTCTTAAAACAACTACACCCACAAAATTCCTTCATGATGATATAACCTCCCTTACGAGGAGATTCAGTGGCGGTGCTAATGTGAAAGGCCATGGAACTGAAGCAAAATTTAGGCTCATGGAACAATGCAAATGGAAGCAACTTCCAAGATAATATAATTCTAGTTTCTATTTTCCAGAGAGAGAGAGAGAGAGAGAGAGAGAGAGAGAGAGAGAGAGAGAGAGAGAACAAGTGCATGAGACAGTGAGAGAGAACCAGCAGAGAGAAAGGGTGAAGGTACATGGGCACGAGAGCGGGTGAGTGCATACAGGCAATTTTCCAAGGACACACAGCAGTTAGGACGTGAATTTTCCCAGGCTCAGGGTTCTCTCTCTCTCTCTCTCTCTCTCTCTCTCTCTCTCTCTGAGATAGGGTCTCACTTAGTAGCCCAGGCTGGCCTTGGATTCACAGCAATCCTCATGCCTCAGCCTCCCGAGTGCTGGGATTACAGGTGTGTGCCACCACGCCCGGGTTATGTGGTGCTGGGGAATCAAACTCTGGTATTTAGTGCTTGACTTAGTGCTTGCTAAACAGGTGCTTTAACAGCTGGGCCATTCCTCCAGGCCAAGGCTCAGGGTTCTTAAGTGAAAACTATTATATTCAATCAGTCTAGAATGGTGAGAATTTTTTAAAAATCTGTTTCATAAAAATTATTTTCTCTGCTATCAACTCTTACGACATCAATGGATCAAATAGACCCAGGCTGTCTTCACTTATGCTGAGCAGAGGAAAGGGCTCCCATATTGAATTGTTTAGGAGCACAGAGGTCAATTTTGAAGATTACATGAAGTCTGGATGGTTTTAAGGGCTTAAGGGCTAGACTTTCAGCAGCCCCAATTCTGAGAACAGAGTTCTGACCTTGTCTCCAATTACATTCTGAACCAAGTCCATATTTTCTGTGCCTACCACAATTCATACTGCTTTTCCCATGTCTCTCCAGTGCCCTGTTTTCCAGGCCACCTAAAGGAACGGAACCTTGTAGAGGACCCCTATGCACAGTGAGGGTGGCAGGAAGCTGGGTTTGCGCTGAGGAGTGACTCAAAGGCCAGCCCACTCAGGCAGAAACGGCTAAGTGTCACAATTATCTAGGGCTCAAAGGGGCAGTGGACTATTAGTCTCACCTGGGACTAAATTCTAAAGTTTCCAGAATGACACAAAAACTTTGACATAGTGTAAAGGGAATCATTTGAAACACAAATGTCACCTGCCACTCTGATACATGGACAAAGGCAGGAAGGGACCTGAGAGAAAGTGCTGTATTTTGAGATTTTATTTTGTTTTCCAGTGGAAAGTGAAACTAGGGTACCACTCAACTATTATCTCCAGCCATTTTTATTTTTTATTTTGGGACAGAATCTCACTAAGTTGCCCAGATAAGATATGAACATGGGATTCTATTTCAGAACCTCTCAATGCTGGACTGACAGGCACAGATACTGTGCCTGACCATATTTCGTATAGTCTAATAGAATTTTTCTAACAGCAGAAGTAGCTGGAAAGTAAATGTAACAAAGTATGGAAACAATGCCGCAATGGTGGCCCTGAAAAGCTTTAAAATCCTTTAGCAAAATATTTTCAAAATAAGGCAATACACGATTAGCCACCTTTTAAACTCTGTAAAGTATCCCATACAAGAAGATCAAGTTTTCTTACAGATGCCAGAGAAAAGCTACAGAGGTGTCTAGGCCTCTCTGGATACTTGCTGGGCCTCAAAGTCCCTCCTAGAAGGCTAGTTAAGCTTTGCGCTACAGAGAGGCAAACTCTACTAGGAGAATGGAGGCTTCCTGCAGTAAGGCCTAGCTTGGTTGTGAAGTGGCACGCATTTACAGTGCTTTCCTCAGGGGCACTCACCTCTACTTGGAATGTTCCTGGTATTTCCAGAATTGAGCAAACTCTGGGCACTGTGCCAGATGATCTGATTCTCCCTAAATTATCCATTAATGTCTAGGTTAAGTAAACAAAATATGTAAGATGGTCTTGAATTCAAATGTCTTCCTATCAAAATTGACAAATAAATATTTATCAGGTTAAAAACCTTTTGAAAGGATTCTATGTGTATCAGAACCTACAGCTGCTTCCATAAAGGCAGACAGAAATGGATATTTGGGGGATGGTGCCACTCTTTTTCCTACTTTACCACTCCTTTTTGGAGACCCATCTGCTCCAGACTCTGGTCTGCTTTCTGAGAGTAGGACAGTGGTGATGGGGTGATGGACAGCTATGGTCCATCTGATGCCACCGGAGGTGACAACCTCCGGAGCCAGCAGCTCATATCCTAACAGGTAACTGTGAGGGAGGAGCTAAATCTGAATACTACATGGCATTCAATTAGACATTTTCTGAGGATAACAGTTAGGATCTTTTTTCCAAAAGCATTTGGAACTACTTTGTACAGACAGGGATTTATTCCTTTATTAATAATTGTTAGTAACACACATGTGCACACACACATGCACAAGCATGCATGTGCACACTTGAGCACTGCTTACCAGTATCTCATATGAATGCTTCAGGAACAGTGCTACAATTCTCCCACCACTACAGGCCTCTAGAGAACTATGGGTTCGATTATTTTCATACTATGTCAGGTAACAAAAACAGGATCTGTGCATTTGCAACATTCAACCAATGCAACCAACAGGTTATACTGTGTTTTCCATTCACTGCATTTTGGAGAACCTTTGTTTTTACCTTGTGGTCCATACTGGCTCATCTGTGGACCATATGTCCCACTTGAGTTACTCTGTTGAAAGCTACTGATTCCAGGATGCATCTGGCCCCCAGGAGAAGGATGAGGTGACATGGATGGTCCTGTCTGCTGAGGCCCATACTGAGACATCTGAGGGTTTCTTTGAGTGCCTGCCATAAAGCCTATGTAGGAAACAAACAAAAAAATGTAAACACAGGTGTTTCATAATCACTGTACACACAAAAACAGACACAAGATTGTATGGAAGGTGAATAGGGAGAGGATCTGTACTGTGAAGTTCCCCTAAAGAAACACCCAGAGCATCTTAAACTCGGGTGAGGAATCTGGGAAGGTGCCACTGGGGACCCTGGTCCTTATGTTGAACGATAAGTCGAGTTTTAGGACACCCAGTAGATGGGAGATTTGGAGAAAGGCTACGGGACAGGAAGGGATGCCACTGTATCCATTCTTGTACATGAGACTCCTTACGAAGAGCAACAGAAAAAGCTGGGGAGTCTCCTTTCTTGCCCGGCCAGACACTCTGGGCCACTGCTCTGAATTGTAGGTTTCTGGCTCCTCACTTCCCACCCTTCCCACAGTGAACAGCACCCAATTTCCCTTTACAGAGCTGTCTCCTCCCCTCTGTTCTCCCAGGGCAGAAGGCGTTCATAAGGAATCCTGAACGGACACGGGCCTGTGAGGTGGGAACTCACCTTCCCTCCCAGGTCCAGAGAAACCACTGGAGGGGCTTGTATCAGAGCCTCTGACTGCCCCTTCCAACCCTCTCTGCTAGTCACCTTCACCCTGTACATGGCACTACTACTCACTCCAACATTCCCATTAGAAACCTCCCTTCCTTCCTCAATGTCTCGCTGATTGTCCACATATCCTGCTGACTCTATTTCTAAAATGCACCCAAGTTGTTCCTCTATTTCTATTTCTGTGAAAGTTTGCCCCAGCTACACTCTTCTTTTGCCCCCTTTGCAATCTTCGAGCACCCCTGGCCCCTGCCTGTGCTCTTTTTGATTTACTTTCCAGAGGCTGCCAGAATTATGTTTTAGGAAAAAAAAAGTGCAACTACTCTTCCCAGTGAACTTGGGACTCATATGCAAACACGTGCGTGTCCTAGTCTATGAGATCCTGAGTAGTCTGGGAGTTGTCTACCTCACTGAAGCCCTTCTCCTATAGCTTTCTCCTCTCTCCTATCCCACGGGTCCACGAGCCTTCGGGCAATTCTAGAAGAGAGCATCAAGCTCTTTCCCTGTTTCTTCTCTTGCAGTGCCCTTCCTATTGCTGTGTCTTTCTCATTTCCAGGGTCAGCCTTCTCTGAAGTCAAATCTGAAGTCCTGCCACCCTTGCCATTTATCACTTACCTGTCTTCACAGCACTCGTCATAACCTGTATTTTACCACTACTAGTTATGGATTTATCTTCTCTTTTATTTACTCAACCACCAGCTTCGTGAGTGCACATGTCATTATCTGGGCCCCCTGTGCAGGGTGTGTGGAATACAGTTATGTTTCAAAGCCTGGATTTTTGAATCAAGGAACGTTGAATTCCTCATGTACACAAACCTGTGCTAAGTACACAAAGCAGGTGCTTGGTGGGCATATATTTCAAATGGATAAAGAAAACAAAAACACATTTTTATGCAGAACTACAATGTCAGGTACCTTTTAGTAGCTCAGGCCAATACAAGTGAATACACAGAATGAGCTGTGAAATACTCATCTGCACACAGTGACCAAATCAAGACATGTATCTAAAAAGCCGGTGCTATAGAAATAGCACACTAACAAGAGGGCAGTTAGGTGCCTGAATCATTAAGGGAAGGCTCTGGCTGGACTGTGGAAGAAAGGCTGCTGCCCAACCGGGAGAACCCAGGGGAAGCCCCCACCGGCAGCACAGGGTGAGACAACACCTAGATCCAAGGTTCACACATATCTGGGAAGACAAACAGCACACTGTGTTTACAACAGCCATAATTTACTTCTCAGTAAAGAACAAAAGAGATTTTTTTTTTACCATTGCATTTGTTTAAAGACATAAAAGTAAGTACAGCCATACCTTATTATCCTATTTAATTTATTTATAAAGTTAAGCTTTATGAAATTGGGCTTAATTGACTGTTCCCATACCTAAGTATCATAGAAAATGTTTCCCTTTTCAAATCTGAACACAAACAGAAATCAGGGCACCAAAATTACTAAAAATGATTTGCATCTTAAGATGTTACATGAAATATTTATTGAAGCTTTACTGTAGAATTGTCAAGAGTTCATGTAAGTTCTGTCTAATAAAGGAATGTTTCAGTTCCATACGAGTGGTATCTGAATCAATCTCCCTCTCTCTCGGAAAACCACTGCCTTTCTCTTTATCGGCATCAGAGGTCTTACTAGTGTATTCGGCTTCGCTTCAACCACGGAGGTGTCCCTGAGAACGAAAGGTTTCAGATCTGATGATAACCCTTATGCTTTCCTTGTTGTTTCCATGATACGTCTTATAGGATTAATGTTAGGTCAAGTGAATTCTAAGGATTTCTACCAGGGCAAGTTACTTCTTTCTTCAAGGCTATTTCTTTAGTGCTTTAAAAAACTACTTGACAGTTTCACTTGAGCCATCCCAATTATCACTAACATTTTATAGAAAAACAAGTTTGTCAAAAGTTTGTTAAAAGGAAGTAAAATCAGAAGACTAGTTCAAATTCAAGCCCTGGGATGCCTCTCAGTGGTAGAGCACTTGACCAGCATGCCTTAAGCCCTGGGTTCCATTCTGAGCACTGCAACGATAAACCAAGAATAATAAAAATGTGATATATCATAGCAATACATCTCATAACTTAGGGATAAAGTTCTAAGGGGTGTCGAATCAGTGTCTTCACAGAGGTTAAAACCAGAAAGTTCATTTTCTTTCTGAATACTTTCCAATAGCTCCATTTATTATAGTTTCTTAAAATCTTGATTTTTATTTTCTGTAAGAGTCATCTCTTTATTTGTGTCTCCTAAGACTATCTAAGAGGTAGGTGACACATTTTTCCTGACTTCTGATTCAGTGGTCACCATCTGACAGCAGAAGGTCTAGATTACAGTCTGGTATCACCAGCTCAGATTCTAACAGTCGAGACAGATGCACGAATAAATGTAAGCATACTGCTGTGTACATTAAGTCTGACTAGCTGTGTGACCTTAGAGAATTATAATTTCTTTGAGTCTAAGTTCTCTTATCTTAAAGTAGAGACGAGCTTTCTAGAGAATCAACTGAAACAACACATCAAAGTGCTCTAAAATGCAAAAGTAATAGAGGATGATGTAATTTTCTGCTTTATAAACTTCCAAAATATCTTAATGCCCAAATACCTCACATATTCAGATGCAACTTCCAGCTAGAAAGAACAAGCTCATTTTTGTTTCTACATTTGCAAAAAAAATTAATACATGGAATCTGTCTTCCTAGCACTTCTGAAACTATGTATACACTACAAAGGATTAAAAGAGGTACATCAAGGAAAGTAACCCTCCCCTCTCCACTTCCTACCAGTGTTCCTCTGCCAAAGGCAAATGCTGTATCCCTTCAGAGGTATTCTATAATGCGTGCTTGCCTTTTATTCTGCATCTTTCTTATAAATACAGTAAATACAAACACTTTAATCCCATGGTAAGTTGGCTTTCTGCTTTGAATAATAGTGACATCAGCCATGAATCACCATAGCAGCAAAGTGACAGGAATTGACATGCACTTCTGAAGCTAATTCAAAATGCAGGATGAAAAAAGGACTGGAGGAATTTGTTAGCTGTGCTGCTATAAACATGGGTATACATGTATCTCTATTTTATGTTGATTTTATCTCTTTTGGAAAGATACCCAAAAAAGGTATTGCTGGATCAAGTGGGATACTTATTTTCAGCCTTTTGAGGAGTTTCCATATTGGTTTCCATACTGACTGTATCAGTTGACAGTCCTACCAGCAGGGTCAAAGGGTTCATTTTCCCTGCAGCTTTGCCAGCATCAACTGCTGCTCGACTTCTTTGCACCATTCTCACTGCGGTAAGACGGCATCTTAGTGATGCTTTGATTTGCACTTCTCTAGTGGCTAAGGACGCTGAACATCTTTTCATGTATTTGCTGGCTATCTGAACTTATTAATCTGAGATATGCCTATTCATGTCAGTTGCTCATTGTTAAATATTTTTTTCAGTTTCTCGTATATTCTGGTTATTAGCCTCCTATCTTAAGTACAGGTGGCAAAAACCTTTTGCCATTCTGTCTGTTCTCTCTTCATTCTTATTGATAGTCTCCTTTGTTGTGCAGAAAATTTTAAATTTGATATAATCCCATTTGTTGTTTCTGGGGGCTATTTCTTTTGCATTAGATGTCCTATTTCTTTTGCATTAGATGTCCTATTTGCTGCTATTTACAAGGTCCATGCCCACTCCTACATCTATTAGAGTTTTGCCTATTTTATTCTGCAGAATATTCAGTGCTTCCATCTTAATACTTATGTCTCTGATCTACTTTGATTTGATTCGGGTACTAGGTGATATGTGTATATATAGATTCATCCGTCTGCATGTGGATAACCAGTTTTCCCAACATCATTAATTGAAGAGGCTATTCTTCTTTTTTCAGTGTATGTTTTTGGCCACTTTGTCAAAAAATCAGGTAGTGGAAGGTACTTGGGATTGTCTCTGTATTCTCAGTTATATGCCACTGGTCAATCTGTCTGTTAGACATCAAAATATGCATCAACAGACCCAATAGATACAAAAACAGTGGTATACGTACACAATGGTATACTACTCTTCTATAAAGATGTATACATTTGAGGTTTTTGTAGGTAAATGGATACAACTTGAAACCACCATGTTTGGTGAAGTGAGTCAAACTCAGAAGGAAAAATATTGCATAGTTTCTCTAACACGAGAAGCCCAGAAAGTAGGCACTTTATAGAACCAAATGGATGTGATAGAGGGGCGGGATGTGGAGGGTATGAGGGCACTGGAGGGAGAATAAGGGGGAGAAAGGACTGCAATGTCTTCATAATACATATGTGTACAAAATCCTCAAGCTCAATGTAACCATTGTATATACACATATAATACTAATAAAGAAAGACTGGAGGAAAGTAAGGTTAAAAGCTGGAAGGCCAGTTAGGAGTTAAATTGATATATAATACAGAATCACAAAAAAGACTTCCAGTTTTTAAAGACTATAGAATATTGCCATGATCATTTAAGCATACTGATGAAAAATTAGAAGATAGATGTTAACTGAAAAAGTACTACGACTTTTCATCTTAAACATAGAAACTATGTCTATTACTTGTTTCCCATCTGTAAAGTGGGGAGAATCCTACCTACTGCACAGGGTTGCTGTGAGTTAAAACTGTATCTGTGAGAAGGCCTGGCACCATGGAAGCCCTCCATGACTACTACTGTTGTGTGGGAGGCTCTAGTGTCACAGGAGCTAGGGATGGGGTGTCAGTCTGGCCTTCTAAGTTTGCTGTGCAGACTTCAGCCCATACCTCACCTTCCACTTCCATTTCTCACTTGCTAACTGTTGTTGCTTGAAGGTGGTAGGGACATTTTTAAGCTCAAGTTGTCTAGGATTCTGATTTAAACATTTTTCTCCCCTAGGAAAAAAGCTAAATCAGGTCTGTAATTTCCATTTATTTGAGGCTAGTCCCAATCATTTATTTTTGGTGTTTTCAATCTTTGCTTCAAATGAAACAACTGTTTCAATGTTTCCCTCCAAATGGAAAAATACCAAATTTCAACTGAAAATTCTCTGCCTGTATATGGTGACATATTTATTTGATTTTATTTTGCTTTTAGAAAGTTATAAAATGGCAGTTTGTGGCACAGTTTGAGGACAGAAAAACTAACAACTGTGAGAATGCAGCTGCATGTTTAAAAAGGTGTGAGAATTTTCTAGATATAAGCCATCTGACTTTAGAAAATCAAGCTTTCTAGTAAGAAAAATTTAGAAAGTATAAAATGAGTTTCCTTTACATTATGAAAGTATATTGAGTTACTATGTGTACATAGAATTATATGTTCCAAGAAAATACCTAACATGGGAAAATTCAAATTTGTGCAAAGTAGTAAATTAGATAATTATTATGTATATTATATAAAACAATGTTTTCTATAAGTTCCATACTAAAACATAATTTATATACTTCATCTATCACATAAAATGTACACGAGGGGTTTTAAAAGTAAACCTTTAGAGTCCTGCATTACACATATATACATCACAGTCATTTGTGTTACCACAATGCAAATGAAGAAGCGTATTTCTGACATGAAAAATCAAATATTTTTTAAGAAAAAATCAAGCAAAATCTATCTTCTTAGAGAGATGGTAATGAGCTAGGATAAGATAAACACCTAACTCTCTGATGTATTTGTAGGCAGAAGATGTCAGAGCTGGTCAGAGCTGCCTCTATCAATCCCTGCATGGGACTCTTAGTCTCTGCTGTATGAACTAGAGAACACATTTCTTGCCGTGGCTAACAAGATAATTCTGAGAGTAAAATAAGAAAAGTATATGCAAAAGTGCTTTGCTACACTGGAACACCATGAAAATCCTACACAAAGGCAGTACTATAGTGATTCTATGAGTCTTTTATTCATTGTGTGAGTTCCATCTAAGCTATCAAATTGGTAACTCAATCCACAATAATGTTACACAAATTTTCTACCAGCATGCCCCAATTTTACTTCAGCATTCATAGAACTGTGCCAAGAATAACAAAGTTATTTTTTTTAAAGCAAAAGATGTGATCCTTGCACTCAAGTAACTTAAAATTCAGTCGAATAGAAAATAAATTCTATCAACAAGGAAAAACGATAAACTAAAATAGTGCAGCAACTTATAATTTTATGTAAGATAAACAGTAACACCTTAGTCAATGGGATAGCATTTCCCTTGTCTCTCATCTATCAATGATATAAGTGCCAAGTGCTTACAAGGAACAAAACATTCTAGTGAGAAAAAGACACCCAATAAATCAGAATGAAGAACATGCTTCCAGGCCTAGCACAAGTCTTCTCAGCAACTCACCCATTTTTTTCTTCCTGCCCATTGTGGTGCTTTTTGTTTTTATAACTCTGGTGCTCTGAACTACCTAGAGGCACTAAATTCCTTCAGACAAGGCTGTGCATATCCAGTCATTCAGCAGATATTTACTGGTCATGTCTCATGTTTCAGGTAAGCTG
This sequence comes from Ctenodactylus gundi, assembly GCA_004027205.1. Lineage (NCBI taxonomy): Eukaryota > Metazoa > Chordata > Mammalia > Rodentia > Ctenodactylidae > Ctenodactylus > Ctenodactylus gundi. The sequence goes on along the minus strand of PVKB01000165.1, from coordinate 123,224 downwards.
CTGCTAATAGTTGACATTTAATGAGCATATACTATTTGATAATAGCTTTGTTCAATATTAGCTCACTTAAGCTTGTCTTTTTGGTGTTGGAGACCGAACCCAAGTCCTCATTCATTCTAAACATACACACACTACTGAGCTACCTCCCTAGGGACTACTACATCTCACTCAGTTCACTTCCCAGAAAGCACTGCTCCTTTCCAGACAGTCAGTTTCAGAAATAGCTGGCTGCCACATTACTTGGCTCAGTGAAGCTAAGCTCTACTCCATTCTACCCCTGGCTTTATTACCCCTGGGTGGCCAATGGCTCAGTGTACATCTTTCCGGGCAGATTCCAGACAAAGAGGGGGAGAGAAGAAGGCGAAGAGAGACATTCAGACAGACAGAGAAAATGAATAAAAATTTCTGTTAATGGTCTGAATGAATTCTTAAGGTAAACAGAGCTAAGATCTAGATTTTTGTTTACCATGGACCTTAGGAACCTGTGGCAATGAAAAGCTTGTAAATGCTTACTTATGTAATGAATTAATCATGCAGATTCCCCCCCCCCCCCCCCCCCCCCGCCCCCGGCCAGGGTTTAGAGGATTATCAAGGTCTGAATTAGGAAGCTCAGTCTTTTTCTAAAATCCCGACTTAGCATAAGAGTGCTCTGAGGTCCTGGTAGTAGCTTTCTCTGAGATCTAAGTCTAGGGTCTTTGCACTAAGCTACACACTTCCCTTTTTAATATTTTCCTTTGAGACTGGGTCTTACTAATAAGATGCCCAGGCGGGGTTCAAACTTGGAAACCTCCTGCCTTAGCCTCCCACAGTACAGGGATCACAGGCTTGTACCACTGAGCATGGCTGAAAGTTCTATCTTGATTAGGCTTGTTTCTACTACCTGGTAAAATGCTGACAACCTGTCCTGAAGTTTAATCCAAATTTATAGCACTGATTTACATATCTGATAACAACTCTTTAATTTCATGAATTCTCTACTCCAAACATCCAATATCTAAATGCAGTATTGGAGGAGGGTTGGCAGGACCCGGCCCAGAGGCATTCAGTCTGTACTTCTAAAGCACTGTTTCTTTAGAGTCAGTTTCTTGTGAACAACTGCTTAATATCAATGGAAAATTCCTATACAAACAATACATTGGTATATGGCAATGTTTAAGTAATATGAAATGTAAATCTAGGGGAAATATTTTTTCAACCTCCATTACAGAGACTCAATAGTGAAATGATATTTTCCTTTTCCTTTTCTTTTAGAGCACTGGATATTGAAACCAGGGCCGCATATATGGTAGGTAAGTGCTCTGACACTGAGTTTTCTCAGATCTTTTAAAATTTTGAGGTAGAGTGTTGTTAATTTGTCCAGACTGTCCTTCTCAGTAGCTGGCATTACAGGTATTTGACACTGTTCAAAATAATTATGCCAACAAACATATTTCTTTAATCAATTAGAAAAAAAAAACAAACTTGCATTGCTAGCTTGCAAAATTGGCTTAACAGAAAATTAGCATTTTAAAAACATTTGTCTATATTTTTTAAAAGATAAGTGAATCTTCAAGATTTTTCCAAAGCTTTCTTCAGCACTGTCTGACTCTGATTAATTTACTGGATTATTTTTCCTATTTAAAAAAAATATGATTGTATTATTTGAGAAAAAGAAAATTCTATTCAAAACAATAAAAAAGTTTGAACCAACTGATTCAATAGGACTTTATAGTCACCTTCTAAATAATATATAAAACTAAATACAAAGTATTTTTATGCAGTAGGAATATAGAAAAATTCTTCCTTGGACAAGACAAAATATGCAGCTGATCTTTAGATGCACATACACAAAAACATCTCAAAAATAGCATAAACTACATTTAATTTAAAAAATAAACTTAGGCCTAAAAACACATCTGGGCGATATGACATACAAGAAACTCCATAAACCCAAACAGGCAACGACAAGTTGTCAAAACTCCAAAATCATCAGTATGAGCTAAATTAAAGTTTCTTGCAATGAAAAGGTATTTCTAAGCTGAAGGGTATTAAGAAATTGATTAAGAAATAAAGGCAAACAGAAAGTGTCCAAAAATTAAACTGGAAGGTATTTTAACATGAGTACTGCTTCCAACTGTATATTACTTTCCTCTTGATGTGATACAATAAAGTCTGCAATATTCAGTTTTAGAGACTTTAATGTCTGTTGGGGAAAAGCGAGTCACTAACCCCAAATCATGGTCTGTCCTTCATGAAAGAGAAAACAGTAAGGAGAACATGCCCAGGCTCACATAGGAGAACACAGTACTGATTTCGTTCACACTTGTGTCTTTTCAGCCAGCAGAGAGCACAGCACTGTCACAATAACAGTAAGACACCTAAGGTCCAATAGCCACTAAAAAGCAAAGCACGATTTTCCTTTGGCACAAGAACAATTTACTTTCACGCTAGCATCTGTTAAAAATTCACAGAATTACTGCCTTGTTTCTGTGAACCAGTCCAATAAAAGATGTCTTGCCACATGTGTGAAATAATAGTCACACGCAGCACCACCTCAGCTGAGTTCAACTAGAAAGACAGGCTATTTCTCTTCACAACTAGGTGTCAGGTTCCCATTTGGAGAGAAAAATAGATTTAAAAAAAATTCTTGTTACATTTTAATATCACCAGTGTTTATTTGCCTGCCTGCTTCTCTTCACAACATGAGTTGCTTTGAGGAAGACAGAAACTAATGACCCGTTCAAGCCTTTAACCCAGGCCCCCTGTGTTCCACCAGCTGTGCTATTAGGTTAACTGGCAGAAATTGCTCCCTCTCCATTTCCCTGCTATTGCAGTGCCCAAATATGGGACACACACAATAGCATCTAAGCCATCCCTACCCACCCCTACTGCCCTCTCAACTACTGACTAGTCCAGAAACTTATACTATCTATCAGTGGACAAATTAGAATCAAGAGAGGGATCAGATCAGATTGACTGCCCAAATGGTAGATGGGGACAAAATACCCTTTACATAACACACTTATCTTTGAAGTTTTAGCTGCAAAAGTTGACTTTAGTGCTGAGGGCAGAGAATGCACACATGTCACAATGTGTCAGAAAAAGCAAACAAACTACTTTTTACGGCCTTCAACCTGTGTCGCACCTGAGTTACTTGTGCCTGGTGCCTCGTTATTAGTATTTTCATGGTGACTTGCAATTTATCACTTCAGGTATAAGATCTCATTTGATCGGTACATTAAGTCCTTGGAACACTGCGATCCTCATTTTACATATGAGGGATGTGAGATTTAAATAACTGTTTGAGGTCACAAAACCAGCAAATCACAGTTTATACCTAAACCCAATCTTCTCAATGTTCATGTAGATAAAAATGAGACAGTATGTCTCACACATGTGGCACGGCCTTCTGAATCTGACAAGGCCACAGTTCTGGCCCTCATGGAGCCCTTGTCAAGGAGAGCGATAATCCTAGGGTGTTGAATTGATAACTCAGTTGTGAGTGGGTCCCGAGTACTACTGGCCTCCTCCTGAGGCTATGACCCACATGGGGCAGCACCACGCACAGAGTGCTTCATTCATCTCCTTCTGCAGCCAACACTGACCCAAGGGTTGACCAAATGCAAAGCTGTCAGGACCTGAAGGATCAGTGAGAAAAACAGGGAAGAGGACCTTGGCAGGTGGGGCCTAGGGACTGGGATATTGTTGGTAGTAAAAATGCTTTTAGCTGGAGAAAGGAACTTATAACGGTCCTAAAAGAGGTTCAATGGGACAGGACACTGTGAGACAAGCATGCATTGAGAGAGACAGCATGAAGAGAGGTCAGAAGTAGACTGCAAAGGGCATCACCAAGCAAATCAGGGCACCTTTCCCCACAGGCAAAGGAACTGAGGATAATTACGAGGAGAATCTGGCCTTCTGGAAAGACCACTCTGGGTGCGGCATGAAAAACAGACAGAGAGCACCCAAGGCTGGTGACAGAAAGCAGAGTTGGAGAGTGCAGAAGGAACCACAGTAGCCTGCACAAGGGTAGTGATAGTGGACATTTAGAGGAGGGGATGAGCGGAAACTATCACAGGAGAGGACTGACTCATTCAGGAAAGACAGGGAAGGAAAGGGTATCAGGATGGCTGCTAGCTTTCTGTTTGGGAAAGAAGGCAGGCCAGTGTTTCTCTGAGGCAGGGAACACAAAACCAACAGGAGAAAAACATGTTGGTATAAATCAGTGGAAGCAATATGTAATGTTGAATTTACCTATGATCGAGATGTTCTGAAATATTTTCACTGAACAGTAATGGTCCTAATACAGGTGAATGTATTAAAAACGCCCGTTCACAGGCAATTCAGATTATACTATATAACAAAAGTAAAAATAAACCATGATTCTTTTAAGATATTCTAAAAGTTGGATAAATAATTCCTCAATAAATACAAAATTGGCTTATTGTAGGATACATATTTTCCCAGGTTTTTGAGTAGCAGACTTCAAAGGAATTTAAAGATTAACATATAAGTCCTGTAATATTAGTTTCTTCCACTACTGATGAGCTTTGGCGTGAACCACAGTCCAGCCCAGCGGCGCAGTTCTGAGGTTCAGGAATTAGATCAAACTTTTTAGAGTAAAATTTAGACATCTTGTCTTGTATGAAATGTTCACTTAAGAGTTTACTGTCACCTTTCACAGATCATAAAACAAGGGATTAATTTTATGTGATGTGAAGGTACAGTGTCATCAATGGCTCTAACACCTGCTCTACTATACCCACATAGCACACAGTAGGAAAATCATGTATCATTTCTCCACAACTGAAAAGACACAGTAAGAGGATATTTTCTAATAGGCAAAACAGTCTATGAAGAATCTCAGAAATCCAAGAAAAAGAGGAAGAAGAATAGTTTTTGGAGTTTGCAAAAAAACTGAACAAAATGCCATATCCCACTTTCAACCCTCCAGCAATTATCTTGGTGGTCTCTATCATTTTCAGCGTTGATATTTTATTCTGTTGTTGACAATTAAGGAGTCAGGTCAATAACATGGTCAAAAGTAATTTTTAAAATTTAAAAACTAACTTTTGCTGAAATAATTACAATAGAAACAATTAGTAACATTAAAAACTTTAAAATTTTTATGTATTTCTAAGGAAATATCCACGGGTTATGAAGAGCTTGGGTTACATACAGTACAGGAAGGTGGTCTCTGGGCAATTCAGTTAGTGCCAGGTTCCAGGTGTGAGGACTATGGGAATGGTGTGAAAGCTGAATGATTCCTGTCTGCCCAGCTGTGTGAACAAGACACCTGTCATGAGCCAGGCACTGTCACAGACAGAGATGTGATGCCGAGCAGAAACAACATTCAGCTATGTCTAAAAGCAAGAAGCTCTGTATAATCCACAGAAGGACACTTAAATCATTCTAAGATATCACTTCTCCTGATGGCATCAAAAAGACAAAGATATACCCTAAGCAAACAGAATGTGATTAGAAATTAGAAAAGGAATTCTTTTCAGACTTTGAAAAAAAGCTAAAATATACCATTAATTAGTGGAAATAAAGCTACACCAAGACAGATAACATTTGGAGTTACAAAAGAAAAGTGTAAGAATGAGGACATAGTCTATTTATCTGAATACAATACATCAAGTTTGAAACCTCAGAGTATTGAAATTGTGATTCATCTTTATGTGATAGAACACAAAAAGAACACCTAAATGCCTGATCACATCCCATTTACTGTACACTTTTGCTGGGGTACAGTGAGATTTTTATATATAAAAATGCTGCTACGGTAATGAACACCATCCCGTGAAGATCAAATTCCAAAAACAAGTTACTTATTTTATCCACAAGCAGCTGTCAAGAACCCTATGTTTGGTTAAACAAAACACCCCAACACTTAAAAAACACAAAACGGCATCTCTTTCCTCCTGGTTCTGCAAATATAGGGGGAAAACAGGACTTGTTCAGCTTGGTAATTTGGAAACTACTAACACAGGAACAACCACTAGGCACAGTCAGCCTGTGTACCATGAGGACAGTGCCTCCTCCTAAACAGTGGAGAGGACAACAAAATCTTTGTGTGGCCACCAAGGGGTTACTATTCAATACTTCTGGAAGCCTTCACCAAGAAACCCGCGGTGCAGATCTGATGGTCCCAGAATAGTGCCAAAAAGCCACCTCCAGCACAAAGTCCCTTTCCTAGGGAGCATATCACAGTCCTGTAATAGCCTCAGTACTGTTCACATTCCCTGAATCCAAAAGGGAGAGTTGCAGTGCATCTCAAGGACTAATTAACTCCTCATTACCACCCTCTAATTATTCAAATACTATAGGATTATGCTTAGGAAGTCCCTGCTGGTGTGCTAGATGAAAAGGGTTAAACAACCTGTGTTGATTTTGAGAATGTAGATCTAGCTCAGACCTTTAGACAGCCACCAGCATTAACATGAATATTTAACTAGACACCACTGTGAAAATGAAAAGGGAATTCAATTAAGAGGTTCTCAAAAAATTAATTCTGACCTCTATACATCTGTCCAAATACATAAGCTTTCTTTCAGCATTTTCACCTAATTGCTAATCCAATAACCACAAAATAATCAGAAGGACACTTGTTAGTTTCATTAAGCTTAATACATTATAGGGGTTAAAACATGATCACTTTAATGTTCGTAATTATTATACTTATTTATCTACTTAGAATAGCTACTCCAGATTCCTTCTAAGATCTGTTTGAAAACAGACCAACATACTAATGACCAATTTCATACAGTTCTTCCCAAATTTTAAGATAGCCATAAAAGAGTAAGAAATAGGGGTAAACTTAATATAAATCTATTACCTACAATTTTCTTATAAACTTTATTTTAATATTTTTGGGTTCCAATACAGTTTACTCTAGTCTTTCAGGGTTACTGTAACAGCTTGTCCAATGCTCATGTAGCCACCTTTACACTACTCTTTTTCTTAGTGGGAGGGGAAGTGACTTAATAGCAACTCTACATTGTTATATGGGGTCTACAGAGAAAAGATCTGGTTTACAGTAAAAATGAAAGGCAAATGTGTTACTACAGAGAAACATACCAAGTTTTAAGCTTTTCTTCTTTTAAACTTATATCAGCAATGAGGTAAAGACCAAAAAAATTGAACTAATTTTCTTCATTCACTTAGCAAGCAGTTTCAGCAACAAAGTACCGTATCAAGTTTTATAATGGAAGACAGGAACATACAAGAGGCAACACTACATAAGGGAATAAAGAGGCCAATGAATATCTAAAGTGTTTCTGTAACATACTACGCATACCACATTCACATTTATTCACACAAATCTACAGATGAAAATTATAAAGCTGTAGAAACTCTTGTTTGTTTTTCATGTATGCACAATGTGGAGCATGGATTTGGTGACTGATGTCCTTTGACAAAACTCAATACTAGAACTACAAGGCAAAAACTGCCCTGAGCTGAGACGGGTATGATGGAACGGTAGGGCCTAGAGAACTTTGTGGTGAGGGTATGTGGGCTCTGAACTGGCTACAGATGCCAAGCTGGTTCACATTCCACAACAGCCTAACGTTTGTGAGACTCTCTTAAACAGAAGGTATCATTTATAGTACGTGTTCGCTCTGAGTAGAGACACAGTGACCAAGCAGAAAGAAATGTCAGTAGGGCATGAGTGTAGTTTCTTTTACCTGAGAAACACAGCTCTAGGGTGGTGACATCAAACCAACGTAGCCCCTGTGGATGTTAGGCAGGGAGGGCTCAGTAAACCCCACACTGATATGGAAGTAGGTGTATCACCTCCTGCTTTGTGGGTTTGTGTTCCAGCAAGTGTGTTTGCCATGAAAGAAAAAGTATCTTCTGAACATACGTTTAAGAATATGATTACACTGTGGAATCTTACTATCTTATCTTCATGTTTTTTATTAAAATGAAATAAATATAAAAGGAACCGCTCAACTTGGTTATTTTAACACTCAGTAGTGGGAAAGCTGTATTTTTGTCTTATATATCAAATATCTGGTACATTGCTGATACCACCCCAAATGATGGTAAAACAAATGTTTTTATTATTGTATTAAGTGTTCTCTCTAAATTTTAATAAATGATAAAATCATTTTCTTTTAATTTTTGTTATCCACTTTTAGAGGATTTTTAATTCATATACAGCAATGTATCATTTAATGTAAGTCATTTTAATACACGAAGTTTCACATTTTAGGAGGGTCCCTAGCCAATGTAAAGCATGAAAGAGAATATACATACTATTTCCAGGTCAGTCTTTCAGAGGAGGTTTAAGGAACATATTCATGACAATCAATTCAGATTTATCAACTTAATAAATTCACAGTTGCTGTCTGAAGGAAATGGTCAGAAGAACTATCTAGGTTGTTTTGTCCTAATTATATTACCAAAACCACAATACATTAATGAGGGCAGTAAGTGGAAAAATTAACAAACATGACAATTTCCAGGCAGTGAAATTAGTGAATATGCCTAGACGTATGCCTTAAAGTAATTAGGTTACATCGAAAGTTTAATTTGATTAGGTTTCCTCACTGCTTTCCTGCCTTTTACATTTGTTCTTTTACATTCTCAAATCTCAACACCTATCCCTGTAAAGGGTCAGGGAGGTTCTGCTGAAGGGGGTTTCTCCTTGTTCTTCTAAGTACTTCCTTAAGGTTAACAAGACAAGGCTTCCTGACTACTGGCTGCTTAACTTGTGACACACGTGACATTAGCAACTTTACGCTGGTGCATGGTCACACTGAGGATTAATGAAGTGACAAATACACTGAGCTCAGTTCTGAGCCCAGGATGATTCTCTCCACCTCCCTGACCTAGCAACACGCAGAAGGTGCAGCCCACAGCCCAAGAAAGGGTATATGTGCTATTCCCTGGAGCCTGGCTCTGGTGTGCTCTCTATAAATTTCTGCAAGTCCTTGAAGATGACTGGAGCCATAAGAGGCGCTAGCACCTGCAGGCAACTCACAGAATGATGGAGAACAGTTCACTGGGAGGGCTCAAGAAAACAAACACTCATGTGTGCAGAACAATGATGTCTGTTAGAGCACTGTGGTAAGGTAGGGGTTCTCAGAGTGTGTTCCTCAGATCCTGAGCATCGGAAATGCCTGAGAGCTTGTCAAAAATCCAGACGTGTGTACAACTTGGACTGACTATTCCATGACTGAAACACACTGTATTATCTTGACAAAGAAATTCAAGTATTAACTTTACTTTATATCACAATTAAACAGTTATATATGTAAAGCTATTAGAAAATGAAAAATTCATTCCATTTCATTTATTTCAGCAGAAATGATTCATAGATGAGATCACACTATTTTTTTCATTGGCAATGCTTTTTCACGTATATACTGGATTTTTAACATGTAAAATAACTTAAACTTCATAATCCTAATTAGCAGAAAAAGTACCATTTTTACAACTCTTACAGAAATAACCATAAATGTAAAGGTCCAGGAACCATTTAAATATCAACTACTAATTTAGCACCTTCTGGCCTCCTGGAAGAAAAGAGACAGAGAAGTGCAATAGTGAGCAGGCCTTGAACCACAGGCTGGAGAAGTGACCTCCCACAGCATCAGGAGGTGCAGGAAGCACCGATCTCTACCAATCCAGATTACTGTCACCACCATCAACAGTAGCTTCACTATTTCTACAGAGGAGGAGGATCAATGTACAGAGGGAGGCCTGAGGTCACACCAAAGCAGTACAAATACACTGTGGGTCACACCGCATTGAGAGAAGCACATCAAGTCTGGAGACGTGGGATCAAAAGCTCTAGTAAAAGGCCACGTTCCTTTTTCTGGCTCAGACACTGTAACTATTAATAGCTTCTAGGATAAGGAAGTCATCACAATCTTTATGAGCCTCAGTTTCTGTATTTGTAAACTGAGCTGATTTCACTATGGGTTCCTTCAGGTCTGCTCTAGTTCAAAGACCTTACAGTTTTTTTCAATTACCACTCTACTAAAATTTAACTTCATCAGGACTCATGTATAAATTGAATCATTCATAATTATCTGCACATAGGAGGATCAAATCAGTCATGTATAGACTATTCTTCTTCATGTTATACGGACACAGATATTCTCTGGACCTTGAGCTGTACTTTGGGAAAATTTCAACCAACAAGCAAGAAGAATCCTCCCGGTTCATGTTTATTGTTACATGGGGGTTCTTGTTTATCTGATGAGGAAGCAAAGTAAACTTTTACACAATCAATTATAAGGAGATGGGAGGTAAGCAAATTTCTACACACAAAGTACAATGGGAAGCAAGGATGTGAACTAACACTCACCTCTTTCCTGTGGCATTGGTGACTGACTCAAGGCAGGATGGGAACTGGATTCTGATTGGCTACCAGGCGGCTGAGGGGGCATTTGACTGCCTGTAAAAAAAAAAAAAAAAGAAAGTATGTAAGGGGAACCCTTTGTATTAGTACTAAAATTGTGCAGAACTAAGACACAGCAACATATAATTTTTTAATCATAAAATGTATGGACATATAGAGAAAGAGCTAAAAAGTTGTAATAGCTTTTCCCACTGTAAATTGAAGGGGGACCATGACAAATGTACAATCTACTTAGAAGTTCAATTTATCACTGAATGAGTTCTCAAACTCATGGATCAATCAGTCTATAACCGGTCTCCTGACAAAATACTTTAACACATTTAACAAAATATAAAGCTGATAAATCAAATTCAGCTTCTTGAGTCTTAAACAGTCTACAGGTGGCTGGGTGTGCAGATTGGTGGATGTTAACTCATTGGTAATAGTCAATCAATACAGAAACATCAACACACTTAAAGAAAGATTCAATAAAACCTTCACAGTCCATCAGAGATTGATAATCATAGATCTCTGGGACAAATCATAATTCCAGAATGTGAATTAAAAGAAAAGGTGCAAGGCTGGAGGAACGGCACAGCGGTTGCAAGTGCTATGTTTGATTCTTCAGCACCACATAAAGCTGAGCGTGGTGGCACCCATCTGTAATTTCAGCACTCAGGAGGCTGAGGCAGGAGGACTGCCGTGGGTCCAAGGCCAGCCTGGACTACATAGTGCGTTTAGTACCAGCCTGGGCTACTGAGCGAGACCCTGTCTCTACATAAATAAATAACACTTATTTATAAAAGGTGAGTTATACAAAAGCAGGAAACAGTACACTGAAATGTAAGAATCAGAGGTACTTGATTTCAACACATTTTCCGGTTCAGAAGTTTAGATGCACTTCTAAGACAGAAAATACAACTAAAATTTGTTGGATTTTAGCTTAATCCTCACAGCACTAGTTCTCATGGCATGAAGACCATGTTACTTTATCTTCTACCCTCTCCTCCCTCTGTTATAATCAATACTAGAGAAATACTCACACATATAAATATATATTTATTTATATTTGCATAGTCCTGTTACGGTAGTCATGTAATTATAGCAGCTCAAACTAAATGATTTGACTGCATAGACCTTAACTCTTGCACAGTTACGTATATTGCTAAAAATGGAATGACAACTGAATAGAGAAGGAAATGGACTTCCTGAAGACCTTCACCAATGCACTCTAGCGGAAGTCATAACATACATCAAACAGCAGTAACTCTCTTGGGTTGCTACAACACGATGTTTCAATCCTGGCATCTCTCAGGACTGTCACTCATGACTAACTCTAACAACAGCTATATCTGGGACAGCCAGAGATAGATGATTTTCAGTTTAGACAACAGGTGTAAGTAACTGTTAAAATATTGGCGTAGAACAATTCTCAACTTGTTTAGAAGTTTTGGCATTTCATTTTTGGAGAACACAAAGCTTATAAACCTAATCTGAGTGTTTCACTACTACTCTCATTCTCAGATAAGGTGAAAGCCAAAGACTTGAATTTATGAGCACTGAGAAGGAGGAACTGAGAAACCACTAGAGTTCTTACATGAGTACCCTGCCAGTGGGGTAAAAGGCCTCAACAACAGCTTTGTCTTACCCATTTGTAGTAAACCAGGATTAATACCAAATAACTAAATGTAATGTAAAAGCATTTAACATTCTGGACCAAAACAATTTCAGGGTACATACTGGCCACCAACTTGGGTACAGAGCTGCAGAAGTGTCTGTGTGCCCTCTACTGGGTTACATGTTTCCTTTGAAACAGACGACAGACTCAATATACAGTCCATTTAGAAATTCAAAGCACTCTGAAGCCAAATGCTGACTTCTTAAAGTGTCACTGGGGAATCAGATGCCGAAAGACAGTAAGTGTTTATATTGTAATAAACACTTCTGCATGACAGGCTGGATTCACAGACTCACAACAATAAAAATAAAAAAATTCTGTGTTAACACGAGCCACCATGGCTTGTACTATGCATGCCCAAGGCACTGTTCTGTATACTATTTAAAGCAAAAATAAAAAAGGTTGTAAGAAACTCATCCCATGATTCGTAAAATACTGCTGCAGTCAAGTTACAATACAGGTTGCCTGCTGCAACTGTAGGTGTGAAGTCCCTTCAACACAATGAGAAAATGGTATAAACAAGAATCTTTTTTTCTTTGTTTTAAAATGTGGCTTTCCTCCTATTTTAATGTTATGTATATAAGCAATTCATAATGTTTATACTGATCTTGAGTATTTTGTGCATATGAGTATCATGACAAAATTACAAATCTTTCCCCTCTTCCTTTTGACACCTCACTAGTCCCCACTAGTTCCCTTTATTCCTCTCAATGAAATGATTGTGATCTGGGTTACTCATATTAGAGAAACCATCTGACATTTAACCTTCTGTCTTTGACTCACTTCACTGAGCATGATGGTCTCAAGCTGCCTCCATTTACCTACAAAACCCTCCAACCTGCCTTTATAGATGAATAGTATTCCATTGTGTATAAATACCACAATTAATGTGTCCATTGGTCTGTTGATGGGTGCTTTGGTGTCTTCCACATTTTATCTATTGTTAGTTGTGCTGCTATGAACATGAGTATACCTGTATTTCTGTTATATGATGTTTTCAACTCTTCTGGGAAAATTCCCAGAAGAGGTATTGCTGGGTTGAAAGGGATATTTGTTTCCAATCCTTTGAGAAACTTCCATGCTACTTTCCAGAGTGGCTGTACCAGTTTACATTCCCACCATCAGTGTAAGAGTGTTCCTTTTCCCCCACAGTGTCATCAGAACTGATTGCTGTTTGAGTTCTTGATGTACGCCATTCTCTCTGGGGTTAGGTGGTATCTTAGTGATGTTTAGATTTTTGCCTAATTTGTCTTCCAGAAGGTTCAGTGTTTCAGTTTTAATGTCTAGGACTTTGATCCACTTTGATTTCATTTTGGCACACGGTGACAGGTGTGTGTCTAGTTGTCCAATTTTCCCAGCTCCATTGGTTGAAGAGGCTGTCCTTTTTCCAGTGTATGCTTTTGTCTCCTTCACCAAAGATCAGGTAGCTGAGGGTATCTGAGTTTGTCTCTGCCTCCTCAGTACTGTTCCACTGTTCAACCTGTCTGTTTTTGTGTCAGTATCATATAGTTTATTTAAGTGCTGCTCTGTAGTAAACTTGATGTCTGGAATCAATGCCTCCTGCCTTAGTCTTGTTACTCAGGACTGCTTTGGTTATTCTAGGTCTCCTTTGGTTCTCATATGAATTTAGGGATTTTTTAACTCAAGTTCTGTGAAAAAAGTTGTTGGTATTTTGATAGAAACTGCATTAAACCTGTACATCAGTTTTGGTAGTATAATCATTTTGACTATATTAATTCTGCCTATGCAAGAACAGGGATTTTTGGTATCTTCTACAACGTCTTTCTTCAGTGTAATATAGTATTCTTTATGTAAGTCCTTCACTTCCTTGGTTAGGTTTACTCCTGGGTATTTAATTTTTGCTGGGGCATTGAGAATGAAATTTTTCTTCTAAGCTCTTTCTCAGTAAGTTCATTGTTAGTGTAGAGGAATGGTATTGATTTTTTAGTATTGATTTTGTAGCCTTCAATTTGCTGAATTAGTTTATTATTTACAGGAGTTTCATAGTGGAGTTTTTGGGGTATTCTATGTAGAAAACCGTATCATCTGCAAATAAGAATAATTTGACTTTCTCCTTTCTAATTCTTATTCCCTTTATTTCACTTTCTTGCCTGATTGCTATGACGAGATTTTCAAGGACTATGTTGAATAAGAGTGATGCAAGTGCACAGCTTTGTCATGTGCCTGATTTAAGGGGGGAGGGATGCTTTCAATTTCTCCCCATTTACAATATTTGAAGTGGGTTTGGCATATATGCTTCTATCAGTTTGAGGGGAAGCCCTTCCTATACCTATTTTCCTCAGAGTTTTCATCATGAATGGATGTTGGATTTTTATTAAAAGCCTTTTCTGCATCAACTGAGATGATCATGTGGCTTTTGTTCCTGTTTTTGTTGATGTGTTGTATTACACATATTTATTTACAGATATTGAACCAGCCTTGCATCCCAGTAATGAAGCTCACTTGATCATGGTGTATCATCTCTCTGGTTACTTGCTGGATTCTGTGTGCCAGGATCTTATTGAGAATTTTTACATCTATATTCATTAAGGAGATTGGTCTATCATTTTCCTTCTTGGTTAGGTTTTTGTCTGGTTTTGGGAGTAGGGACTCCACAAATAAATCTGGTAGTACTCCTTCTCTTTCAACTTCATGGAACAGTTTGAGAAGCATTAGAGTTAGCTCTTCCCGGGAGTACTGAAAAGCTCCTGCTGTGAATCCATCTGGTTCTGAACTTTTCTTTGTGGGTAAAGACTTCATTATGGCTTCAACTTCTGTGTGTGTAATGGAGCTATTCAAGTTTTTTTTAAATGTCTTCCTCATTCAATTTTGGTATTTTGTATGTGTCTAGGAAGTCATCCATTTCTCCCCAATTCTCTAACTTGTTGAAATATAAGTGCTCAAAATAGTTCCTTATAATATTCTCAATTTCTACAGTGTCCATTGTAATTTCACCCTTTTCATTTCTAATTCCATTAATATGTGTTTTTTTTTCTTTCTTTTGGTGAATTTAGCTACAGGTTTCTCAATCTTGTTTATTCTTTCAAAGAGCCAGCTCAAACAAGAGCCTTTTTGTATTAACGACAGATTCAAACAATTTAAAATTTCTTATTTTCTTTTATCCCTGTGACAGCGGGAGCAATCATGTCAACTTGAGGCAATCAAGAACCACACCTGGATTAGGATTTAGGAACCAGCCTGGATTAGAGTGTGAATGATTTATGGGCCAGCGAGTGAAGAGCACCCACCTGGATGTGGGAGACCCAACTTAACTCAAATGGTATAAAAGGAAGGATGAAAAGAGATTTGCTACAGCTACTTTCTCTGGGAAAGCTCTCGTCTTCGCAATTGTCTATGGACGCAGCCTTGCAACATGTTGCAGATCTTCATCACAGGTTCTCTTCAGTCTCGACTTGCACCTGTCTGCCCGTTGCTGATCTTCAGTCACTGATCTTCAGGCTCCGATCTTCGCTGTTTTTCTTTGAACAACCGAGATTCGCTGCAGACTCTCACTGGCTGTCCTGTAATCCGGGATGGGAGTTTACTTCACGGCTGAGCAGCC
The DNA here is from genome assembly GCA_004027205.1 of Ctenodactylus gundi. Taxonomy (NCBI): domain Eukaryota; kingdom Metazoa; phylum Chordata; class Mammalia; order Rodentia; family Ctenodactylidae; genus Ctenodactylus; species Ctenodactylus gundi. The sequence continues at coordinate 107,651 of PVKB01000165.1, read as the reverse complement.
ATCTTGGACTATCTCTATCCTCAGATTTGAAAACCTTCCAAATAGATCCTTTTTGTTACAATTTTTGTAAATTCTGCCTTTTGAAAGAACCCAAACTAATACAGTCCCCTATCATTTGTATTCACAGTTCCATAACTAAGTAACTACATCTACTGGGAAAAAGCTGCGTCCTTTATGCAAGGAGGCACCCCTGCCATAGCAGGTGACTCAGAATCTGTGCTTGAGCAATGTAATGCAAAAAGAAACTCATTTGTGTCCATGGTCCATCTAAAGGAGAAAAGTCAGAGCCTCTGAACAAACCAAATGAAATAAATACCTTCAAAACTACAGAGTTCTATATAATATATGCTAGAATAAGTCAAAAACTTCAAAGAAAGTTTGTTAATTAAAAAAAAATAATGGCCTTCCTTTGAAAACAAGGCAAAACCGCTGGGACCTCATTAACTCTTGCATTCTGCATGCTACAAAACCAGCACCCCATGGATGATACTAAGGTCTGCCACTATTTCAAGCAATAACTGGGTCCCTTGGATAGTGAGTACAGTGGCTTCTAAATACCTGGGTGGCTGAACTTGGGAAAACAGTTCCAGAAGTGGCTCTGTGAAGGGTACCCTAGGATTCTCTTCTCAAAGCAATCTTTCAAAGGTATCATGCTTTTACACCACTGAGCCTGTCATGGGTGGAGTCTAGCAAATACCTGACATGCTCTAGTTCTTCTGGGTTTTTAAGTGCATAGAGGTAGGAACTATATGAACTCTCACTCTATATATGCATGTATTTATATTCTGGTATTTGTGGGTATAATCACAGGTTTATACAAAGGTTTATATTCTGGGTTTACATACAGGTTTATATTCTGATATTTGTGGGTATAGTCACAGGTTTATACAAATATCTAATTCCAGTTCAAATCTAGAGTACATTTTAGCTTTCTTATTTATAGCTTCCTCTTTAACTGTGAGAAATCCAACTTTCATTATTTAAATCAATTTTCTTGTTTGGTCCTATTATACATACATAACAATTTTTGAATTTTGAAAACCACAGAACATTCAATTTTGGGTTCCCTTTACACAGTGAATAGGTGTAACTATTTTCATATTTGGGGATTTTTTTGTGAAATACTTCTATAGTTTAGGAGTTAGATTTATAAAAACAAAATGCATTATTGTGTCATTCCCTCCTCCTTACCCTACATCCATTTTTACTTCTTTCAAGCCCTTTCCCAATGGTCCTTCATAAATAACCAACTGTCTATTTTCTGAATTCATTTCTTTTGCAAAAATTTTTGCACACTTCCTATATTCTTTCTCATATAACATTTTCCTCACTATTAAATATAGCATAGTTCTCCTTTGTGAGTGCTCCTATGCATGGGCATTTCAATATCTATGTTTATCTTCTATGCATGTGGACTTAGGATGTTTCTAATCTTTGGTATATGGAATTTTATATTATTGGATGTCCACCTTAGGGCAAAATTCCTTTGTTGCTCAGTCAAAAAGGCTATGAATTTCTAAATTTCCCTGCAAAAACTTTGTATCACTTATATCACCATAGTCACATTTGAAGAGACAGTATCTATAATGTTCATAAAAGATGTCATTGTTTTAAAATATTTTGCCAGTCTCCAAGAAATTTTTCAATTTTTATCTTTTGTGTGAATTATTTGTCCATGTCTTGTCATTTTTCTATGTGAGTTTTAAGTTTTTTGCTCCTCAATTTTTAGAGCTTTCTATATTAGGGATACAGGCTTTTGTCTGCGGTGTCAGTTGTCTTGTGATTTTGTTTGCTGTATTTTTCATAATGTAGTTTTAACAATGTAGTCAAATTTATTAGTCTTTATTTAATGCCACTCTCCTGAGTTATAGGTCGGATGTTTTTTCCCAACACCATGGCTTAAGAGAAGCTCGCCATATTTTTCTTCAAGTATCTTCACAGTTCGAACTCTGTTTATTTGGAATTTGTTCTTTAGTATGATCTTAGCTATAGATCTAATTTTAGTGTTTTGAAAAACTACTCAACATTATTTATGTAAAAATCCATCCTTAGTTCAGTAACTTGAGATGCCATTTCTAAATTTTCTTACAGACTTGGTGTAATTTTGGACTTTCTATTCCACTAGTTTGTGAGTCTATTCGAGTGCCATGCTATTTCTTAATTATGATGATTTTATACCATGTTAATTTTAATATCTAATAAGGACAGTTCTCCCTATACTGCCTATTTATCATTTTTAGCATTTTCTAGTCTCTTTTGTGTGTTTGTTTTTCTATATAAACTTCAGTATCAACCTATCCAACCAAAAGAAATATCTTACTGATTGTCTTAGCTACTTTTCATTGCTGTGACTCAATACGCCACACCCACAAATTTAGGAAAGGAAAGGTTTATTTTAGCTCACAGTTTCAGATAGCCACAGTCCACTCAGGGGCGGCTGTCAGCAACTGAAGTACATGGCAGAGAGAGAGGTGGAGGCAGCTTCTCATGACATCACAAACAGGCAGGCAAGTTGAGTCTAGTTGAGACCAGTCTCAGTCCTGTCCTAGTCCTCCAAGGAAGGCAGGATGCAGCTTATACATCCTTCCAGGTCTCAGCCCAGTGATTAGCCCCTCCAGCATCCAGGTGTGGAAGGTGTGGAAGGTGTGGAAGGTGTGGAAGGTGTGGCCACTACACACAAAGTTAATCATCACATGCCTTTAATCCTAACTTAACTGTAATCCACCCCTCCAGATTAGACCCCAATCCACCACTAGCACATGGTTCCATAGACAATCCATAACATTAAAATACATGAGACTTTTGGGAGACATTCTAAAGCCAAACCACAATACTGATATTTAGGGGACTGCATTTTAAGTTACATTGGGGAAAACTGATAAACCAAGTTTATCTTACCCCAAAATAGGAAACTCTTTCATTTTCAAGTCTTGTTGAGTCTTTTTTAGACACATAGAGATTTTGCATACTTTATGTAAAATTAATGCCTCTTAATATTCCTTACTGCTTGTAAATGGGACTTTTAAAAATCATTCTTTTTGGTCAGTATATCAAATTAGGATTCTGAATGACAGATGCTACCCAATTGCAATTTTAGTGCTAGAAATTCATCCTCTCCCTCCTTTCCCTATGTGGGACAAAAGCAATTAAAAGAAGGGAATAAAGCGAGAAGAATATATTTATTTCTCTTGTAAGTTCTCAGATAAGTTAGAGATGGTAAGCTTGAGATTCTAGAATGAAGTTAAAGAGTACTTATATCGAGGGCAATATCCTAAATGATTATTCTATTATTAATTCAAGAAGGTTGGCTTTTTATAATTAACATGAAATGACATGTTAAAATTGGAATATGGGCAATTTTTCTCGTCAATCCTCCTTAGTAAAGTCCTTAGGATACACAGAGATTGTCAAGTGTTTAGAGACAAAGATTTGGGTTTTATTCTTAAATTCCTTGAAATTGACAGGGCTAAGATAAACCTAATCTCAGAAAAGTAGGGTTTGTGAATTCATTTGATGGTGTCAAATTTTATGAAGAAATGAGAACTACTTCCAGACACTCTACAAGTAATTCTATAATGCTACAAAATCAGCATATATTTCAATACGTTCAGTAATTGCCAACTGCCTTCTCCCTTTACTCTTCAAAAATTCTTGGTGGCTCACTTACTTTACTGAAGTGTAAATATAAGTAAAACAACGTATAAACTGCTGCTACAAGATACTGATATGTCACAACTAAGATCACAGTTCACATTGCACTTCCTTGTGATTTTACTCAGTTCTGCAACAAACAAAATGAAGACACTGGATTGCTTTATTTTACCATATCCTCCTGAAAGTAAGCTCCTTTTCAAATAGCTAAAGTTGATTATGGTTCTCAATTGCAAAAGACTGACTACAGATGTATGTATGTATGTATGTATGTATGTATGTATGTATGTATGTGGTTTTATATCTGGGACACTACAGAAATGAGGAAATTTCTTATTCCCTGACCTTCACAGTCCCCCATACAATCTTATTCTAAACAATCAAACATCTACTGGATTAAGCTTTTCAACTCTTTCTCCATAAAGTAGTCTAAGGGATGTGAGAGTCTTTATAAAACCCACTTCTTGATTCACTACAAGGAAAAATCAGAAATTGGTATGAGGTGGGTCCCTGGGACAATCATACCCCATATGAATCTTACCAATGCTTTATGCTTTGACTTGCATTGAGTTTTTTCCTCAATTAAAAAGCAAACTTGTTACAATACATCACTATTCATCCTGTCTATCAGATTTGGATTTTTAAATTACATTTTCTTTTATTAATTTAAATATTCTAAAGTTACATGATGCCTGCCACATGGAGGTCAGTCTAACAGTCTGAACATCTGATACCTGTTCGAGCTGACTGGCGTAGACACTTCTCTACTGACAATTCGAGGAACAGAAAATAAAAAGGCTCTTGAAATGCATATGAAAGTAAAATCAGAGAACAGAAAGCAAAAAACCAGATTTCTAGATTTTATTGATCAGGTCACTGGAAGCTTTGATTAAAGATAAACCATAGTTGGAAAACATTTACCCAAAGTAGACTCTGAGCATTATCATGAAACATTTTTGCCTGGACAGTGGCTAAGTGCCGTGTGGTGTGTGAGTGTGGCTCCTGAACTGATCTGCTATACTGCCCTCCTCCTGCTGACAAGACAAGCGCAGTGTAGCTGAGCCTGGTAAACCATTCTGCATGCCAGGTGCTATTCAGTTTACATGTTCTTTCCTCTCAGTAACTCCAGCAAAAAAACCCTGTATTCCTTTCGGGGAAAAAAATTTCCATTAAATAAAAGACAAAGATGTAAATAAGCTTACTTGAGCTAACTTTAGGTATAAAGACCGGAACAGAAAATAGTAAATGGAAGGCAAATATGTCTGGACTGAAAGCAGGAACCAGTTCTATTTTTGGGACCTGTAAGATCTGGGAGGAATCCTTGGTGGAATGTTAAGGGAGCTGAACTGTATTAACCATCATGCTGAAAAACTGACTGGCACTCTCACTGAAATCTACCTTGCTCTATAGCTTTAAGCCCCCAGTTTAAAATTCAAAGGTGTTTGGGGCATGGAAAAACCCACTTGTTGTGAGGGAAGTATATATGTTTTGCTACAATATTACTTACTCAAGAAGTGTACTGCCATGGAATTATCCTACCTATTTAAGAACTGGTAGGTTCTGAATTTGACTCATGCAGAACCAGACGTAAAACACAGAACAGCCACCAACCGAATCCATTTTAATCCTTGCTTTGATGTAAGAGGGAGGGGGAGCCAAACAGAGCAGGCAGTTTATATTTCTCTCACCAGGACAAATTAATAAAAACAAAACCTAATTTTCCCCTTCTCTTACCCATTCTTATTCCTCTTCAATATTTCTCCTCTTTTTAAGATTCCTTTTTTTGTTTGAGAAGCTTAATATTTGGCTGCCTTCTGAAGAAATGGGTATAGTGACAGATGAAAGACTTGTATTCATCATATAATTCAGAATAAGGGAAAAAATCGACTGCTGTGCATTTAAGATTCTAACAACCTTGCAATTTTGTATAGTCATTTTCCCCACCCGTTCTTTTGAAGAAATCTGCTTTTATTCTGTTAATAACTAACCACAGTTGCAGCAGCATGGATCCGATTAGCAGTTCTTATGATACAAAAGGGAGAAAAAAAATAGCTGGGAAAAGGATTGCCAATTGGTCCACCTGGGCCCCAGGAGGAAGATTAGCAGAGCTTGCCTCCTCACGTTCTCCCCCGCCACACCGGCTCTGTGCTGCCAGACAGACAGGCCTTTTGAAGCCCAAGATCTCTCTTCCTTGAATAAAAGTTTTGCTTGTTTCCATCCTTCTTGTCACAAATTCTTACTGTGGGTTCCAGCACTCTGTGACAACTCTGCCTACAAACACAAGTACCTATAAAAGTGCCACATCCCATGTTCCTCCTTGGAGGCACACTGCATCTAAAAGAGAATCCTCCACAGGAATACATGATATGCGTTGCAGGTATAAGAGACTGCATCTTCCAGACCAAAGCTGGTGCATGTGGGTGGTCAGCAGGAATCAACACTGTTCTGGTTCCAAACGGAAGTAAGAAAATATATACAATTTGCAAATCCTGGAATTTGAGAAAAGTAGCAGCACAGACTATATATAATTAGGATCAAAAGATAAAGACACTGGTGTTAGGTAAAATGATGTCCCTCTATTTTTCTATTAGAAACAGAACTGTCAATTTATGCCCCCAAATAGTTTATTATTTTCCAGCAGGTTTTAAAGATTCACTACATTTCTAATTATATTAAATAACAATAGTTAAATTTTGTGATAAAGCTTATAAATTATTGCTACAAACCACTTTTCCCCCAAAATTACTTATTAGTATGTGTGTATATATATGCAATACATAATAATTATGTTAACTTGGGAAAATTATATATCATCTTCTCTTACCTTCTAGCTTTAAAGAGTAAAAATACAGAAAGCCAAAGCACTGCACTGTTTTAAAAATTTTAGGTTTTTAAAAAAGGATAATGCTTTATTATTTACATATAAAGGCAATAAAACACCTGCTTGACTTGCTCCAACACCACAGTTCACCACATGACAAACATTTGGGTGTTTCAATCAAAGCTTTTTAAAGACGCAACAGGCCAAATGAAACCCGGGTTAAGCAAAAGCCAAACCTTTCCACAGCACAGGTCCTGAGAGGAAGCTGCAGGAGGGCCAAGCCCTCCAGCACTGGGCCAGTCCTTGGATGGCCAAGGCAGTGAGGTAGGCACCATGCTTCTGGGGACTTATCTCCAGGAGCACACTACAGCCAGATACAGGGTCTGGCCAATGGCAAAGCTATTAATAAATGCTATAGGCTGTGCCTAGCTCATGGATGCTTCTGGTATTCTGAGGGTGGCATGGAAGATGATCCTCTTTACCACATCTTCAAATATTTATCACTAATAGTATTTTTATTTTAGATTTTAAAAGAAATATTTGGCAAGTACACTTTGGAAATATCTTTCTCATAGATGTAATTTTTTCCCTTTTGTCACTCCGATATCTAGAATATACTGTTTATGTGTCTCTGAAGCCCAAATTCTAGTCATAGCTAGCAAATATTTCAATATTTCACATTCATCCAATTAACGCTGATTTGGGCCACTTGGACTATGGGAATAATTTACCTGGATACTCAAAAACGCTCCTATAGACATGGGCATTTTCTGTAAAAGGCTAGCTTAGTGATTAATAATATATATTTATTTTAAAAATTGAACAATGAAAAAGTGAGTAATTGGCAATTCCAGAATTTTTCTGTAATATTTATAGACACAAATTCTGAGTATATACGGATGGAGCTGTTAACGCATTTGCCTAGCAGAGCAATGCTCTGGGTTTAATTCCCTAGCATCACATATGATGAGCCTAGGCTACATAATGAGTTCAGGACCAGCCTGGACTGCACAGCAAGACCCCTGTCTCAAAAAAAAAAAAAAAAAATCCTATGTATATAATTTATCAGAATCAGGTAGGTAGAGTTCTAAACAAGTAAAAAGGTGGTTTAGATCGACAAGTCTTGGAACCATTATTTCAGGTTCTTTTTAAGAGAAATGAGAACAGAATAACTGTCATAGTCAAGATTTTTTTCAGGAGGGAGAGTTTGAAAAGATCAAATGAAGTATGAAAGCACAAAGGCAGAGAGATGACTCTAAGCCATAGGAGCAATGTTTTATAACTAACCAATTGTAGAACTTCCTATTCTTGGTTTCCTGTGTTTTCCGAAACTGTTCTTCAGTTTGGACCTCATGTATTGAGCACCTCTGGCAGGCCAGGCCAGGCATTGCTCCTGGTACTGGTAACGGAAAAAAAAAAAAGGTACTGTTCTTGCCCTTGAGGCCAGTTGGAGCAGCACAGGGACAGGTGAATTTACTTTACCTGGAGGGATTAGTAATGATTTGACCAAGATTTCATTTGGGTTTTTAAGGATAAGAAGGAGCTTGCTAGGCTAAAAATACTAAGTGATGTGGATATTCCAGCCAAAAAGAAAACCACAGTATTCCTTAGTTAAGCTCTATATACAAAGATCTGGCCTTATATCATGACGAATAGTAATGACATAGGGAATTCCGAATCAGGTTCCCCTTTTGCTTCTAATGGAAAAATAAAATAATAACTGTAGACTGAGGTTCAGTTTTCTCCTTATTGCCTTGTTCTAAGGACAATTTAAATGATATGTTCTGGATTTTGTGTGAAATGGACTAAAAAAAAAACAACTCTGAAAGTTAGGAATTCAGTTATTGACTGAACTAGGGCTGAGAATACAAAGCATTTTCTCACAAGAATTTCTTTCTGTGACATTATTTGCAACTAAATCACAATCTAGGCCTAGAAAGTTCTAGATGCTCTTAAATACTCTGAATTTAATGAGTACGGTACTTAACACTAAGCTTTTCTGTGGCCAATAAATACATGATCTTAACTGAGAATACTGGCTTCCTCTGAAGTAGTGACCCATAAATATCTCTTCCATATTTTAAATGCAGTACTTCCATTTCTTTTTCCTTGTCAATCTACTTTATTATTACTACTACTACTACTATTACTACTTTTTGCAGCCCAGGCTGGTCCTGAACTCACAGCAAACCTCCTGCCTCACCCCCACCCTTCCAACCCAGTGCTGGGATTTGAGGCTTGTGCCATCACACACCACTATGCGCACCACTATGTAGTGCTAGAGGAATCAAACTCAGGGCCTTCGGCTTGCTAGGCAAGTACTTTAACCACTTGTCATTCCTCCAGCCCTCAATCTAGTTTTTGAGTATTAAGGGGTTCAATTCTTAAAATTCTTCTTCATTGTATTTCTCAACCTCCTCTGCAGGTAATGATCACCCAGGGTTTTGAAACAGTACTGCTGAAAGACACTATGTGGGGACAGGGAGGCCAGCACCTACAGCTTACACAGGATCCTCTCTAGGACATTCTGGGTAACTAATGTTGAGAATCACTCATTACTTAGGTCAGCAGTTTCCAGACCAGCAGCCTCATCATCAACTGTGTATTTGTTTGCAGTTTTTGGGCTCCACCCTAAAACAACTGAAGCAGAAAGTGGGTGGGGAGCCCAGTAATCTGTGCTTTTATAAGCCTGCAGTGGGGTTCTGATGCAAGGTAGGTGCTTATCAGATCTTACCTCAAACCCTAATGAATCACAAGGTTATTGTTCCTGTTGAAATAATGTTCCTGATCCTATTCTTGGATCCAACTCCCTGTTAAAAAATCTTCCTTTGGATGGTTATTAAGAAACTCGAAGTAACATGGTCAAAAATCAAACTATCGACTCCTCACCTAAACACTTACTTATTTTTCATTGCACAGACCTACCATTTACCAATTTCTTCATCCAAAAACTTCTGCTCCTATGACTGCTTGAGACATGTGCAAGTGTGCTAACTGTCCTTAGGATGCTGCAGCAGACTTCTGCTCTTCCTTGCCTTTATAATGTACTCCCCATGTAGTAACCATAATGACTCTTTACACCAAAATCAGATCATGCCTACTCAGCTTTCCCCCCCATATTTTATTGATGTGTATATGTGCAAAATTCAAGGTTTACAATGGAGGTGAGCATGCTGTGCACATACGTATCTTGTCAAGGTGACAAGGGCTTTCCCACTCCACTTTTGTCCCTCCCTCTTCCCACCTCTCCCTCCCTCCTGCCCACCCTCCTCCCCTCTTTCACTTTGTCTTTTGTCTTAAGTTCCACAGGTGTTGTGATCTGGGTCTCTCATATCAGAGAGACCATTCGATGTTTCACCTTCTGCCTCTGACTTACTTCACTAAGCATGATGTTCTCAAGTTTCTTCCATTTGCCTGCAAAAGCCTCCACACTACCGAACTTTATTGATGCACAGTATTCCATTGTGTATAGATGTCACAGTTTGTGTATCCACTGGTCTGTTGATGGGTATTTTGGTGCCTTCCATATTTTTGCTATTGTTAGTTGGTCTGCTATGAACATGGGTATACATATATCTCTGTTATATGTTGTTTTGGTCTCTTTTGGATATATTCCCAGGAGGGGTATCCCTGGATCAAAGGGGATATTTATTTCTAGTCTTTTAAGAGATTTCCATACTGCTTTCCTAAGTGGCTGTATGAATTTACATTCCCACCAGCAGTGCAGGAGGGTTCCTTTCTCCCTGCAGCCACGCCAGCACTGATTATTATTTGACTTGTTGATGTAGGCCATTCTCTCTGGGGTGAGATGGTATCTTAGCGTTGCTTTGATTTGCATTTCTCTTATGGCTAGAGATATTGAACATCTTTTCATGTATCTGTTGGCCTTTTGCATTTCTTCATGAGTGAACTGTCTCTTCATTTCATTTGCCCACTTTTCAATAGGATCCTTTATTTTGGTTGGCTTACTTTTCTTCAGCTCACTGTATATTCTAGTTATGAGCTTCTTATCTGAGATGGTGGTGGTAAATATTTTTTCCCAGTCTGTTGGATCTCTTTTTACAATGTCGATAGTTTCCTTTGTTGTGCAGAAACTTTTTAGTTTGACAAGATCCCATTTGTTAATAATGGGGATAATTTCTTTTGCTCTTGGTGACTTGTCAAGAAAGTCTTTGCCTACCCCTATGTCTTTTAGAAATTTGCCTACTTTGTCTTCTAGAAGGTTTAGTGTTTCATTTTTAATGTTTAGGTCTTTGATCCACTTTGATTTGATTTTGGTGCATGGTGATAGATGTGTGGCTAGATTCATTCTTCTGCATGTGATGTCCAGTTTTCCCAGCACCATTTGTTGAATAGGCTGCCCTTTTTCCACTGTATGCATTTGGCCCCTTTGTCAAAGATTAAGTAATTGAGAGTATTTGGGTTTGTCTCTGCATCTTCAATTCTGTTCCACTGGTGTATCTGTCTATTTTTGTGCCAGTACCAAATTGTTTTTACAACTATGGCTTTACAGTATAGCCTGATGTCTGGAACTGTAACGCCTCCTGCTTGGTTCTTGTCACTCAAGACTGCTTTATGCCTACTCAGCTTTCTACTGGTTTCCTATCAAACTTAAAGGAAATTCCTAAATCCTAATCCTAATTTGAAAAGCCCTATAGAGTAGTTCCCCCAACCCACAGGGGATATGTTATTACAAGACCCCTAACAGAGGCCTCAAACTGCAGATAATACTGAACCCTACATATATTGCATTTTTCTAATATATAAATACAAGTGATAAAGTTAATGCACAAAGTAGGCACAACAAGGTTAACAATAGCTAATAATAAAATAGAACATTTATTGCAGTATATCTGAATAAAAATTATGTGAATTCTATCTCTCTCAAAATACATTTTGTTTCTGAAAATGCATGGATTCTTCTCATTGTACACTATACCTTTTCTAGGTACACATGTCACATTGCCACACAGTGCCAGAGTTAGCCTGTCCAACCATGTCTCAGGCTCTGGTACCTCTTATGAATACTCTTTTACGAGTGGAGATTCTATTGAGAATCTCCTTCCGGCAAAGTGCAATTTCATCACAACAACTGAAGACTTGCTTGGATAGTATCTTTCTCCTATGTCAACTTTATCAAGCCTGCCAAAAATGGGACAGTAGTTTCTTCATTGGCAGATTCAATTTCTCCACTGTTTTTCAAAATTTTAAGTGCAACTCGATTTTTGAATCTGAGTCACCATTCCTTTTTTTGACGAGAGTAGCTTGATGTCCCTCTTTTCATGCAATCCCTTGCTAAGATCTTCACGCGGCTCTGGGCTTGCTGGTGCCCACTGCCTCTCTTCTTCACTGTTTTACAGAAGAAGATCCATTTTTTCCATCATCTTTGTAACCTCAACATATGATATTTCTCTCCCATTAGGTTGAGAACTTTTATCTTTTCATTTAAAGGAAGTGATCTATGGCTTCTCTTTGGCTCATCTAAATTGTTAACATTACTATTCTTACATTTCTGGGCCAACATTAAATAAAGTAAGGGTTAACTGAGCACAAACACAGAGATACTGGGACAGTCAATCTGAGAACCAACTAACAGAGGGGACCATGTGCGGTGCAGATATGAAAGACAGGGGGATGATTCACATTCCAAGTGGGACAAAGTAGGATGGTGAGAGATTTCACGTGCTACTTACAGTGTTGTCCAACTTTGCTTACGGTCTGTTTCTGTCGTTTTCTCTCTTTTTTATCCCTCCCTCAGAATTATTCTTTTTATTAGAATGTTTTGCAATACTGAATGATTACATTTGACATGAAGACTTGGTGTCACACCTCCATCTCTTTTATTTCCCTTCCTCTACCTTCCTGCCTTCTCATTCCTTCCTACATTCCCTCACCCGCTTCACAAATCTATATCTTGTTTCTTACCATCTCTTATTGAGCTCTTTTAATTTTTTATACTTTGATTTTATCATAGAGAGATATCATGAGATGTTTGATCTTCTGTGTGTGATTCATTTCACTAAACATAATGGTCTCTAATGTTTTGAACCATAGTTGACTATGGGTAGCTAAAACTTCAGGAGGCAAAAATAAGGAAAATGGAGCTACCAAGTAAAATGGTCCTTAGCTACTTTTTGGTGTTGCCTCTTGTTCACATCTATCACTCCTTCCACTAAGCTCCAGTTATACTGGGTTCTTGGTGTGTCCCCAACCAACACACAGGCTCAAGACAGAGTCAGGGACGTCAGACAGGTCTTTTTTCTGCACATCACTACTTTCTCAGCATTTACACAGCTTGCTTCTCTGCCCTTCCCATACTTCTCATTCAAACATCCATTTCCAAGAGACACACCCAAATAAAAGTGAAACTGGTTTCTCTTCTAAAACCATACAATGAAGTAGTACAAGTGCATTCTCAGCAAGGTTGCTCATGGCATTCAGCTATATGCACTTAATGGAGTTTGCAAATACAAATTCCTATGTCACTTTCTGTTTGGAAGGACAAACGTCAACATTAACAACCCTGGGTTATATAATTTATAAACATGCAGATGTGGATTATTAGAGATTAATGCATTTTAGGTTCAGTGTCGGCATTCCGTTTGTCTCATGCCGAAACCAATTGTGCTCTTCATTAGTCAATGACAAGCCACATCACCCTGTTATGGAAGAGAGATCAAAGGTGCAAGTATATGAAATGAAAATAAGTGATGAAACTGATTAGTAAGTGACTTAATGGCTATAATCAATCAACACATCATAATAATCCTGGCTTCAGGGTTATCAGAAGATAGAGAAATAAATACAACACTATGTAGAATAGCTTTCTTCTTTTCACAATAATTTATTCCTTTTAGAAAATATGGTAATACATTGGCGGTTGAGGAACATCCTGGCTACCAAGCATTACTCATATTATCACTAATTCCCAGAATGTAGGCAATTAGTTCTGGAAACTTTTTTCTTCTAGGGTAAAATGAGTTCATAAAAGCTTTGTATTCCTACAATCTGAGTCCTCAATAGAGCAAGCCAAAGTCAACAGCCTTTCTACAGAGGCGGCACAATGCTGACTCAAGAAGCAACATGATTTGGCTGAGCACTGGTTTGAGGCAGCCTACTTAGCACCAGAAATGAAAACCACCAATAAGCAAGGTGTACGAAGTGTTTCTGCAGTGAACAGTGCCAAAACACGATACTGGTAACATGAGTGTGTACTGTTAGTTGAACCACATAAACACATGAATCACTTCTGGGATGGCTGAGCAAGACACAGGTACCCAGCACTGCCCTGGCAACAGAGGTGCTCCTTCAGCTTCACACACAGAACAGAGGACAAGGATGGAAGGTGACAGCAGAGCTAAACCCAACACAGCTTATTTTTAATTAAGAGGAAGAGTGAAGCCACGTGGGAATGCATGTTTAGAGAAATTCCCAATAGTCTTTTTATTTCTGAACATGGGAAGAAGATGGAAAGGAAAACCTTAACTTCAAATGTACTGGAAAGAAAGAACTGACAGAAGTGGTGCTTTTGGACAACAGAAGCCATCCTTCTGCTCCAGGCCTGGATACGCCTGGCCTGGACAGAAGTGCCACCTCAGGAACAGAAGTGCTCGGAATGCTGGGCACAGCTGCTTCTGTGCCAGGCTGAAGCTCCACAACCGGGATGTTGGTCTGAATTTTAAGGGCAATACATTGAAGGAGGGTGCTCTGCACCACACTGCCAGTAACCAGGCCCACCAGAGCTACTTCTCTCCAGGATAAAATATATCTTTGCTTGTCTAGCTGCTGGTAAAAATCATTTGGAAAGGATCAGAAATTACTGCTTTGTATAATGCACAAATATTTTACTTTGTAAGGGAAAAAAAATACTGGCTACGTTCTCTTTGATTTGTAGAACTGCTGAATTGGTGGTTTTTAGTGCTGTCACAGATTAAAAACATGGATATATATCAATGGCATTCTGTATTTAATTTTTTTCCCCTCTTTAGTTTGCCAATAAATAGCATGTACCTCCCTTGCAACAAGCTGTTACAGGATTTCTACCTCCAGAGATACCAAAAAGAAATATGTCATAGCTGCTATGAAATAGGACTATAGGACTATCAGGTAGGGTGACTATGGAGATGTTCAAATAAAAAAAATCTGTCATTATAACAATGTCATTTTAAAGCCTACTAATGTTATCCTTAAGTCATGCTGGCTTAGAACTAATTACATATAGAAATAAACTTTTAATTCTATTCTGTCTTTTATTAAGAATAAATTAAAAATGGAAAATATAATTTAGGATGGCCTAGGCTTGGCTTCTTAAAAATTTAAAAATCGGGAGAGAACGGATTAAATAAAAGAGGGACACTGGTTTGTATCCTCTGCTGTTCATTTTATAGGTACTAATCTTGACAAATTACACCAGGAACTATCATTTCCTCTCACTAAAATCCTTCCTGTTCACTTTGGCCTATGACTAACTCCTACCTGAGATTCATTTTTCTCTTTCTCATTAGAGTATCCTTGTAGAATCTGCCTGCCTGAATGTCAAATTAAGCAAGAAAATTAGTTTTTTGTTGTTGTTGTTTGGAAGAGGCAGAGTATCTTTTTGTTTGTATCTCCAGCTATATCATCTACCATGGAAATCAACTTAGCTCCTGCCTGCTGAAGAGGGTGGGGCTCAGGGAAATGTTCTAAACACACCACAATGCTGCCCAAGGAGATATTTTTGAGTTGAATTGAACATGGCACCATCATGAAACTCATGATTTCAGTATCTGAGCTTTTCCCAAGGGGTGCACGTTCCTCACGGTGAGCTGGGATGTGGGATAAGCTTTTTCTTTTTAATTTTTTTCTTTCTTTTTCTTTTTTAACTATCTAGGAACTGACACGACAGACCTTTGGAGCCCAAGCTTGACTATAAAGGCACTGAAACTTCATTTGAATGCATGGCCACAATCCTTGGATGCGCCTTCTCTCTGGCTTGTTCCATTCATGACCTAAAGGACAGCAGTGAAGGTGTGTGGCAGGCAAGACTCTGAACTAGTGATGGGCACATAGGAGATTGCTGGTAGAGAAAGGCTGGTTATAAAGGGAAAGAATGAAGAACAAGAGGAGAAGAGAGAAATAACAGAGAGAAGTGAAAAATGAATGAAAAATTCCTCTCAACTTAGGCCCTGAGCCCTTTCAAGGTCACTGAGTTCTTAAACCATCCAGCAGCAGTCAGCACAGGTATATGGAGCACTGAGTCATCTTAAATAGCAATGCACACAGCAAAGTCAGTGCCGTGGTTTGGATCTGGAGTGTTACTCAGAAGCTTCATATACCTATGGGCACTGGGTAGTTCCGGGAGGTGGGGCCTGGCTGGAAGGGGCAGATACCTGTGGCTTGACCTGGAGGGGCGTGTGCTGGTCCCCCACTTCCTCCCAGGCTTCTCTGTTCTGCCATATAGTAAGCATGTCTGTCTCTGGAGCTCTGGGTCCGGCCCTAACCCAGCTTCAGCCCTGGCATGTGATTCTACAATTTTCCAGCTGCCCACCCATGAAAGGACTGAGACCTTCTGGGTCTGTAAGCTAAAATAAATATATCCTCCCTTAATTTGTGCATGTTGGGTATTGAGTCACAGCAATGAGAAAGTAACGAAGATAGTGTTCAGACAGAACTGTACTTTCACACTTGATGTTGCTCTACTTTGTTTCTGATCACAATAAGACATATCTTAGGCTGGTATTTTTACAATAAGCACCTAGTTCCATGTAAGAAAAATGACTATAAAACTCATGTCCATTTTTTGTGGTGCTAATGCAAATATCTAATTATGTATTTTTCTCTCACTTCATTAAGTCAATAACTGCCGAGAACAAATGTAAGTGACTTCGAGAGTGGGCTGGATATACATGCCAAGTGCCAAAAAAGATCAGAAAATAAATCTATTTCAGAATTTATAGCAACTACCCTTAAATATCCACAAAAAGCCATTGATCTAAACATTTATAGTTTTATAAACAAAGATATTTATTAGATTATGAACAGTTAATATCTGCCTATTATCCCTCCCCTACTGCTTGCTCTCTTCTTAATAATTAAACGTGGCTACTGCTTACTGGCCTTGTAGTAAAAAGCTAACAAAAATATTTGGCCAATAAAATAAGCATAAAAGAAAGTTCCACTTATTTACATATTTGCTTTGCTAGTAAATTGGAATGCCTGGCTTAGAAGGAAATGTGAGTGAAACTAACAGCCACTGACTTCTGTGGCAGCAAAAGCAACATGTTCTGATGGAGCACTAAATCAGCTTACATTGTGTCCTAGGAAAATCAGGCCTAGTGTAAGACCTATACCAAAGTACACAACAATGATGTAACCCATAAAGTAGTGTAAGTGCACTGCGATAGTCTGTCTGTTAGAAGAAAATATATTTAATATCATACATTTTATAACTAACAGCACTTGGGAGATTTGCTTAATTTGTGTATACTACCAATAGAAAGATGGAGACATTTCATTCATCTCTAAATATAAATATATCACTATCAAGAGGAGAGATATGAAAAGAGAATAAATAAAAGACTAACATTTATAATGGCATAGGAGGAAGGACAGCATACAGGGTTATTTCTATTCTTGAGGGCCTATTTAAATTAAGTAACAAGGGTTGAAATCTTTACCTTCAAATTATACATGTGTGCAAGGTTGATACACAGTTACATGCAAACAAGGGAAGACAATACACATGGCTCCAAGCCATAGGTAATTCCCATACAGTTTTGAAGGAATGTAGGAAGGGAAAGCCCTACAGAGTGAAGAATATGGCAGGGCCAACACCTTGCCCAAGTCTCAGAGTCATCATTCCCAGGAAACTGACATCATTTAGGAGGTGGCATACATAACATAACAGTGGATGGAGGAAGAATTTCATAAGCAAGACTCCAATCAGCAGTTTGGGATTCTTTACTGGGCTTTGTTTATCTACCTTTGTGATACTTTTCATTAGCTGTCAATTTCATTTACAGGGGAGGGATGGAGAAAAATAATTGCTCTTTTACAACTACTCCTAGGAAAGCAACACCAGAAAGAATTGCCCCATTTTGGCTTTTCCTCATCTGAGACACAGGGAGAGACAGCGGCAACACAGAACAGGAAATAATGGGAGACATGTGAGGTCAGATGGGAGAGAACTGAGATCAGAAAAAAAAAAAAAAAGATAAGTTAGTGCTAGGGATAAAGGGAAGAGGGGAAAGATGAAAAGCAAAAGGCTATACAGAAAATAAAGGAAAATTCTAAACAGTCTTTCTTGAAGCAGCAGTTAGAGAATCATGCCCTGGAAAATCATGCAATCTCTGCATGCCCTTTGCATTTCCCTGCTATAAACTCAGTGCCAAACGTAGGGAAACTACACATTATCTTAGCATCCAATGTAAAGATCCAAAACATTTTAAAATGAAGAGGAGAGACAGGAAAAGAAAGAGGTAGAGGCCAGTTTTCTCTAAATGAAGTTGTATTTATATTTGATTAAAAGTAAATAAAGAAAAACATCAACTTTATAATGAACTCTAAAGTGTGGTTTAGTACTTACAACCAAATTCACTCAAATATAATGATACCATATAAGCTGACGATCTCAATATATTTAATACTTCCCAGAGAATAAGGATATGAATTTTAGAAAAGTGTTAAATTTTAAGGGGAATATATATAGACCTGGTAGACAGAAATGGAAACAGAAGTTCATATTTTCTTCAATAAAAATACAATTTTTTGAATGAAAGCATTAAGATAACACTTTTGATGAATACTACGGTTTGGATCTGGAATATTCCCTAAAAGCCTCAAGTATTTGGATGTTACGGATTATCTGCGAAACCATGTGCTGTTAGGAAAAGGGGGCCTGGTCTGAAGGGGTGGATTATGGGTGTGTGGTGGATTACAGGTATGTGGTGGAAGACAATCATGTGGTAGAATACAGACTACAGGCATGTGGTAGATTAGAGGTTTAAATCTGAAAGGGGTGGAACACTGAGTCTGGGCCTAGAAGGGGCAGATCACGGGGATAGGAGCCAGAAAGACATATGCTACTTCTACCTTTTCCCCTGGACTTGGCTTCCTGTTTGCACTGCCACAGGAGCTACCTCTGCCTCTGCCATGTGCTTCCATTCTTTCTGGCTACTCGTGAGTGGACTATGATTTTCTGAAGCTGTGAGCTAAAATAAACTTTTTTTGCCTAATTTATGTATGTCAGGTACTTGGCCACAGCAATAAAAGAGTAACTAAGACAATAAACATTTATCAAAAACTCACATTTGAATGTCCCCAAGCTTAGCTGTGAGAACAGAAAGAGGGGATAAGTAGGGAACACATGGATTCAAGCCATGGCCTAATCCTTGAAACTCTGAGCCAAGGCTGCTAAGGGCTCCCTGGCTCCTTTGAATGAATGAGAAAAAGTTTTCCCTCCCCACAAGACAGGTCCATTGCCTCTGGACCTATGTTCTGGTGCAAAGAGTAGCCTGCTAAGTATATGCAGCTATAGCCCTGCCAAGGCTGGGGAGAGCTCCTCACAGTTAAGTGGATGCTGTCACTACCTAGGCAACCAAACCAAACCAAACCAAACCAAAACAAAAAGGATTCTAAAATACATCTATTGCTACATTTTATGCCTGCCTGTCACATGGAAATCAATTTGCCTGTGATCTGAGTGATAAAGCAATAGTTAACTTTCCAGCTAAAATTTTTTATATGGAGACACAAGAGCACAAATTCAGTTAATCTCTGGTATATAGTCTTATTTTCTGGTTTTCCTCTTTATACCCTCAGTCCCAATCCCCAAGAAGATCAGTCGTCTTCTCTAATTAGAGAAAAATGGATTCAGCTTTGTGGAAACATATTACGCACTTATGGCAGGCTCTGCCAGTCCTATATAAGCTCAGTAAACACAGCTAACCATCCCAGAACCTTACACACTACTCTTCTGTATTGTACAAGAAAAGCAATGGATTAAGAATCAGAAAACTTTTGCTAAAACCAACTGTACTACTCTGGGTGTTCACAACCACGGGCAAGTCTCTGGTGGTGTCAGTTTGAGTAATAATAATTGTGACAGCAATGACAACAGACAACATGCATACAAATGCTCACCATGTACCTGTCTGTCACACAGCAAGACATTTAGCTTTTGCAGAAACTAAATGAAATATGGTATGATCTTTACATATGCAGAAACCAAAGCACAGAGAGGCTGGGAAGCATGCTCAATGTTAACCACTTAGTAAGTGTTCTGAAATGAGGAAGCAGAGTAAGAAGTTATGAAGTTCCATCTCTTCAGAAGTTCACGTGCAACGCTACTTGTGAGAAAGGTGAATAAATGCCAAAATTGCCTATTAGATTTTCTAAGAGGTCATTCCTCTTAGAGTAACACTAACATTAATAAATGTCCTATTTGTCACTTTATATAACTGATATTCTATACCACCATATTCTGCAAAGACAGTTAAGAAATTACTTCAAATAAGTAACACCAAGAAAGGTGGACCTTTTGCTGCTTAGTTTCTTCCCTGTACTAATGGTCACTGAATAGTGAAACTACATACTACACAGAAGTTCACTACAGGAGAGCTTACTTAGAATAGCATAATAAAATAAAGTGTTGACCCTGGTGTTAACACTGATGACATGAGTTTTAAAAACAGACAATGTGTTTTAGACATTTCCACGAAAGTTAAAAACTTTCTATTATAAAAGGAGTAGGCAGAAAAAAATGACATAGAAATTCCTGTTTCCTGCTCCTGCCTACACCTGTAGCTACTAGAGAGGAGGGATGGTATCCATGTAGGTATGTAATCCAATGACCAACATTTACCCTCCCAGAGACATATATGAACACTGAACTTTGCAACCTATTAAACCTACTGAGCAATCTCCTTCCCACTGCATGACAGAACTTAATACTACACATTGAGGATCATCTGTCTATAGGAAGCTCTTTTATTAGGCTATGTGTTGTATGTAACATTAAAGTTCATTTGGAGGAAACAAAACTTTAGAACGATTTAGAGTGATATGTGTACATATGAAAATCTTCAGATTATTAACTACCCAGGTCAAGGGTTTAAAATTATAAAACACAATGTTGTCCCACCTCTGCAAAGTTTGTATTTAGGTTATTAATTAAATTTGGAATCATTTGTAATGAAGACTAAGCTGTTCTTTGAAGGACACGATATTTCATGCATAACTTTCCAATACTTGATAGAAGACATCTCAAAACCCATCTGAATACCAAAATTGAGTCAGGAACTCTAGACAATGGGGCATTCCTACCTTTAATACTGTTAAAAATAGGTACATACAGATTTTACTGCAACCACTATGAGGGCAAATATATACTAACAGAAATAAACACTAAAATGCCTTAGCCAGAAGGTATTTAAACTATAGCCATTACCAAATTATGGATGGATCTTAGAAAAAACTTTTAGTCAAAGGGAGATGCAGCAGGCCAAATACAGTATGACTGGGGAGACATTACTTTCTGATTTGCCTTGGACCTTCCCAGTTTGTGCGTGTTGTCCTATTGTACTTAAAAACAGCTTTCTTTTACATGTGCAGAAGTATCTCATTTTGAATGAAAAAGTAGTCATCCTAAGAAGGATATAACTTCTACATGCAAAAGTAAATAAATTAATGACATATGGTCTATGAATGTTTGTAATAAAACTCTAATATTCCAATTATACACTGGACGCTGAGCTCATGAATACTTGATAGTTATGCTCCATAGTTAGAATGGTATCTATGTTTATATATAATACCCATAATGTTATAATAAACAGATATGAAGATGCCACAATAAACATTACATGAACATATGAAAGGGGAAAAATAAATATAAAATTACCACCCATGATTTTGAGAAAAATGTGCATTAGAAATTACATATTTCTTTTGGTGGGCAAGTAGAAAGTGCTTTCTGGCAGTTACATATATCATGTTAGCAAAAAAAATATCACACAAAAAACTACATATAGTTTAGTGACGATTGAAAGTTAGTTGCTTGGTGATGGTATCTGATATATGACAGCTGGACAAGGATGAATCGATTGACAAATGAATAAACAATTCTAAAACAGTAATAAAGGAGGTAAAAGGCACAGAAAATGTATGATGACTGAAAAAATTGAATAAACAGTTAACTTGAACATGAACTCCTTATATCAGAAAGAAAGTACAACTTTAGCCACACCTTGTACAGAAGAATGATGCTTTGAATGTGTTCTGGCACTGACTAGTGTGGGAACGTGATCAACCATGGATAAATACAAACTCCAAAACTTTGGAAAATAACGGCTGTGATATATACTGAATAGAACCATAAAAGAACAGAAAAAAAAAAGTCAACAAATCTCACTATGGTGCACTTATCAACAGAGGATCTTATTTAACAGAATCTCTGCATATAATAAGAGGATAACTAGTTTTATGTTTCTGGAAAGCTGAAAACATCAAAGCAGTCATTTTATCAAATGAGTGGTTCTACAGATTTGCTTAATAGTTTTAGGAATGGAACTGTGGTATCCTTTGGTGAGAATGCAGTTTCATACTTAATACATGAACTAGGTTTTTAAATAGTAAAATAAAGTAATAGGAATGACTGCCATTGATGAACGTATCTTTCTTTATAACAAGAATGTAATAAGGATTAAGAAAGTAAATACCTGGAATACTTGCAGGAGAAATTGGGCCAGATCGTGACTGGTTGCTTCCTACAGGAGAGCCAACTGGAGAAGGAGATGGTCCGCCCGGGATACTGGAGAGATGGGGCGATGCATGAGGAGAGAAAGGTGACTGAGCTGGGTTGCTTTGATCTCCCTGGCTGCTAGTGGACCCGGATGCACTGACTGCTGAGCTCAACGTTGCTTCTGTTCCTGTGGGGAGGTCATCAATGGAGCCAGATAGGTCCTAAAAAAGGAAAAAAAATAACGCATTTATTATATGATAACACACACTTGGGCCAGAATCCAATCAAAACATTATTAGAAAATCATAATGTTGCTTCCTTCAGAGAGGATTTCTGAATAATACGTAAGATTCAGAGTATGGCCACTTGCTATCTGAAGACTCTAGTGAACTTGCTTGCTTGTAGGATGAACTCATAGATTTAGCATCGCTTACAATATAAAGAAAGTTGTGCCTCTTTCATGAAACTATGATTTTCTTTCTGCTGGAAGATTCCCTTTCTGCTGCCAGCACTGACTCCATTAAATCGTTCCAAGGACCATACAAAATAGCCTTCTTTGGGGTGACTTATCACAGGAATGGTAGTCTTGGTTCTTAAGTGAGGAGTTTAATAAATTGAAAAACTACAGGCTCTGGGTCCAATGTTTCAGAATTTTATACTGGCATACTGATTTCCAAAATAGGTCACTGTCAATATAATGACAGTTAAAATTTCAGCCAAACTTTGTGGTAAGAAACGCTTACATTTCAAATAACTGCAAAGTAATCATTATAATAAAACATTGGGGTTTTTTTTATTATGGCTAATAAAATAAAATAAATTCCTTTGAAGTTATGTTGGCAGAAATGAGTCCTAATGTTAAACCTTTTACCTTTATATACCAATTTTATGCTGTTAATGCCATTTAAGGGGGAAATGCCTTTTTTGCATTCTCTCCAGAATATGAGGGGGACAAAGACATTTTTTGGCCCTTTCACCGCTGTATCTCATGGCCTCAGGCACTCATTAACAAGCTGCAGGTTACTTGGATAGACCAGACTTTAATTTCTAACTCTGTAAACTCGATCAAAACTGGGAGCTGGATGCTCAGTATGTTCTAAAGGCTGAGTTAAAGCATAAAAAATAATTGTCTAGAAAATCTAAGACTCAATACTGCAGAATAAAGTCAGAAATATCTGGTTAGACTACTACCTACAAGGCATATTCAATCCTAAGAGATAATCTCTGTTCAATTTTATTAATATTTAACTTTGCTGATTATGAAAACTTTGGAAACTAAGGTTTTGAAAATTGTGGAAGGAAAACAGCTTTCAGTTTTAAGAATAAATGCAGACCAAGAGGTAAGAAAGGGGCAAGATGAAGAAGCAGAGCTAGCCATAGCTCCTCAAGGTACACCACACCAAAATGTCACAACACAAACACTGGGTTAGGATCCCAGTCCTTTGGACAGTTATCTGTTATCATACAACATTAAATTACATTAAATTACTTTTATAGCAAAATCATCAATAATTTAAAAATAAATTCTCAAGTATAGCTCATTAGAACATAAAGAAATATGTCAAAAAAGTTTGTGCTAAGAAGAGTAATAGACAAGTGAAATAACGAGTAATCTTAGCCAGCCACAGTGGCACATTTCTGTGACATTAGCTATTCTAGAGGCTGAGGTAGGAGGATCACAAATCTGATGCCAGCCTGATGAGCTCAGAAGTAGCTCAATGGAAAAGCAGCTACTTAGCATGTATTAGGCCCTGGGTTCAATCCTCAGTACTGCAAAAAGGAAAACAAATAATCTTCAGTGCTAATTATGCTTATGAAAAACAGCAGAATGGCACAGCGTAGACTGAAAATATCATCCCTAGATAAAGTTATCAAATTCCCAAAACAAAATGAGGTAAATTCAATCAATTTCTCAGGATTCAGATATAAGTACTTCTACTCAGGGCACATGAGATATATGGTTTTGCACACATTCAGTAGGTACAACTTTGTATAAACTTGATTGCTGGGTTCAAAAATAATTCCATCTAAACCTTCCAAATTAAATACAACTCTTGTGAAGCCAGATAGAGCAAAGTAAGGCTATTAAGCCAATAACACGTTACATACAAGGCAGAAAGCAGTCACACCTCAGCAGTCAAGGCAATTAAAGGAGTTCTCAGGAAAAAAAAAAAAAAACTTAGGCTAACAGACCTGCACATATACTGATGTGCTCAAAGACAGAAGGGGACCTGATTTCCTGCATTCCTCTGTGCAGCCTGTAGTTCTCATTGTGTACAACTTCCAAGCTGGTTTAAGCACTGGGATGGGGAAAAGTGGTCAGTGTGGTGCGTCAGGCAATTCTTTCAGTGTTATCCTCCCAGGCACTTCCTAACCATGTAACCAACCAGCTCTTGAGCACGCAAATGGACACACCTGCAGTGGGCTTTAAGAAGACACATTGCAAGCTGTGACCTGGAAGCCAAATGTAGTCCCTGGCCTTGTTCTGCCCAAAAGCTTCACATTTTTAAATGTCTGGAAAAAAAAACCTAAAAGTACTATTTTGTGACATATAAAAGTATGAAATCAAAATTCTGATTGGCGTTCACAGTATTTTGGTAGAACAAGCCATGCCCATGCCTTTCACTACTACCTATGGCTGTTCCAGGCTGATAGTTAGGACAGAGACCAGGTGACAGAGACCTTGCAGCCAGCAAAGCTCAAAATGTTTACGATCTGGCACTGATGTGAAAGTCTGCTGACCTCTGATTAAAAGAATCAAGTATCCTAGGACTGCTTCAGTTGCCTTTGCTTCCGTCACTGAATTATGCCAGGCCTCAGCTGAACTAAACAGACCTCACTATCTATCATGATTTGAGGCAAATGTAACCAATACAGGAACTTACTTACAATCACTGAAACTGAGCCTTC
Source organism: Ctenodactylus gundi (assembly GCA_004027205.1). Taxonomy (NCBI): domain Eukaryota; kingdom Metazoa; phylum Chordata; class Mammalia; order Rodentia; family Ctenodactylidae; genus Ctenodactylus; species Ctenodactylus gundi. The sequence continues at coordinate 82,551 of PVKB01000165.1, read as the reverse complement.
TGTGCAGCACCCTCCATGTGCTACCTGCTTATGTAACAACCTGGGTTCTCACTGTAAGCAATGGCCAATTTGACAGAACTTGGCAGAAGGAAACACACTTCTCTGTGCTCCTCTACAGAAGAACTTAATCTGGAAAATTGCTAGATACACAGACATTTTTTATTATACTACATATGGAGTTAAGCACAAAAAATACAATGCAAATTCACTTTTTAAAGACATTCATTGTAATTAAATCATTTCATTCAAATATTTCTTCATAAATACAAAACATTACTCTCAAATTTTTGTAATTCCCTACATGACCTACAAATTCCTTCCCTGTCCTCCACTAAAATTCAAAGTTATGGTTGAAAAAGTGACATGGAATCGGTACTGAGAGAGTTTCATTCACGCTGTAAGAGTATCAAAACATTTCTGTTATTCAACAAACTGATCAAGAAAATAGCAAGGGAAAATATAAAACTGGTGGTCTTTGTGCTCACATGTCATCAGAATTTCAGTGCTGACTAGACTTTGGTATAAAGGGTAACAAAAAGATGTAACTTTATATTAGTGTTATACACGTGTAACTTTTATATGTAAATCACAAGGAAATAGTCCTGCCCTGTAGACACTTAGAGTACCCATCTATAGAGCTATCTTCAAACAGACTAATAAAAGAAGTTCAAGAGAGGTTTAAGCATTCAGCCTAGTTAACAAAGACACTCTGTAACTAATACTCCCCAAGAGGACAATTTAGTCAGCAGGGTACCAACTCCCTTCTCCTTTATAAGCACTATCAGATCTATGTTGCTTGTAAAGAACAGAGAGGCCTCACTTCAACTCATTCCAGCAGAGACACCTTCAAGCTACAGTGCTTCCCTTTATGTTATTGGAGAGCTGGCAGGTAGGGAGCTACACGGAGGTCTCTCCAGAGTGAGGAGTCCACTGCCCCATCACATTCCTTAAAACCTCCCCTTGTTTGATGGAGCGATGGGATAAAGTGATGACTTCATGGGCTTAAGCATATAAAATCACTATTTTGCCATCAAGTTGGATTTTCAGTATTTGATGTTACTCAGAATACTGAATACTATCTCACACACCAAATATAATGGGATGCCAGCTATAAATGCTTTTTAAAAATTGTTGTCTCGAAAAACAAACAAAACCAGAAAGTTCATTTTACTTAAAACCTAACTGAAATTCAAGTTTTCTGCAGACTTTATGTCAGTAATCATTACCCTCCATACTATCTCTGTCCCTGTCAAATTTTCATTCCAACTCAAGTGATAAGAGATATAACTGAACAGAATGAAATCTCACCTGAAAGCAGTTACAATCATATCAGACTGTGACAGGCAAAACATTTATAAATCAACATACTGTCAACAGTGTTACTGACTGAATACACTTATTTGGTCAGGGCTGGGGAGGTCAGTGACAGAAGGAACATACAAAGGGTATATTACACAAAAAAAGCACAGAAGAATTTTTAAAGATCTACCTGTACATAAATACAGACTTAACATTAGGTATAAATATTGTCTCATACTGTGTACAAATCTCCCTAATAATATTTTACATTAAGACATTATGTCTCACTACGTCAAAGACATCTTTGGCTTCAATAGTATTCAATTTAGAGAAAGTCAGGTGAGTAAAGAATAAATTAATTCAGTCAATACTGGTGATATTTTACTGTCTTAAAGAACTTGGAATAAGCATAAACATTTTGCTCTCTAACTCAATAAGTGGGTTTAAGAAAAAAAGTAAATGAACTTCCAAATACGCTAAGCTCTAGTTCTCAGCACAATTAGTTGACAGTGTTAGACCAGCACTGCTAGTGAGCTGCCCCGTACTGCACACATTTAGGCATCTCTTGCTCAGAAGATCTCCCAGAGAGTATAGGGATAAACAGTGAATTGGAAATCGAGAAGATATTTCAAATAATGCAACTAGCTTGAGTGTCTTGTTTCAGGGTTTTAGTAGGACACAGTTAATGATTTCTCTCTGTGGCTTCCCATGGGTTTAAAACATAGGTTAAAATGCCAGATTTACTGGTCTTCAAAAGTCTCTCAGTCATCTTTAAAAACATAAAGAATGTCTCTTCTGCTTAATAAAATAAATATGAACTTTCTTTGTCTCTTCAACTAGACTCTAACTTTCTTAGCATTTATTCCTGCGCCAAATGTGGAACAAAGAGAAGAGATTTGACTGTTCACAGGCAAATGTCACTAAATCCCTAAGCTCTACAGTGAAAGAATAACTGTAACACTACGTGAAATAATCAAGTATATGCAAATACTTCTACATATTTACACAATTGCTCCACTGAAAACTACTCACCTAGCTATTGCAATTTAGCAATGACTCCGGGCCTTCAGTTTCCAATCAACATCCCAAAGGTCAAGTACACAGCCTTAGTAGGTACTTAGATCTGTAAAATGACTTCATACCATTGAACCTTATTTTGAAACTATGGTTTCAGACAAGCGATAAAACATACCTTGAAACTGATACGAGAAATGAGCTAGTAAATTGACAGACAACAGGAGAAACCTTACAGTGACTCTACACAATACCCATGATGCTTCTGGGCTCCTTAGCACAACTTCTGTTGTTGTACTGTATTTCAAGATAGCTCAAGGCCCTGCTCCTTCTCAAGGCTGTAAATGAGGTAAAAGCTTTCTAAATGAGAAAAATGCAAAGATAACAGGAATAGAGTCCACAAAAAATCATTTCAATTACTAATTTCTAGATCTTCCTAAAATCATTCTAAGTGAGATATAGTATTTTTTATTTACATGGCCAAATAAATTATCTCCCTATATGACAATGTATACAATATACAGCTTTAATGTCTGCGGTCAACTGGAAAAATATGTAACATTAATTTCAAAATAGTCATAAGTTCTGCAAATATATAAACTATGTCCTAAGCAAGGAACACAAGAAAAACGTGGGTCAAAATTCATTTCAAGATAGCCAAGATCTACTTTTTTGGGGGAAATGACTTTCATTTGATATATTTGCATTCCTTCTTGAGCATATTCCATTACAGGTAATTATTATTTTAAGGGGACATTTATAAAATAATCAGCTAAACTGACACTAAAAAAGGGCAAGATTCAGAGTATACTATGGGTAAATATTTTATAACAGTTACATTTCCTTTGCTTTCAAAAAATCATGTAAAATAATCCTCAAAAGTATTTGAGGCAAGACTATTGATATGAAATGTGCTGTCATTCTAAATCTGGATGTGGTAAACACTTAAGTATGAAATATGCATGTAAGGGTATCTTTTTTCCCCCACTATACAGGCCTCTGGGCATTCTTAAAATATCCTCAGTTTTGAACTCCACTCAAAAGATTCTCTGGCTATTCTACAATTAACAACTATCTCCAGAAGTTGTATAGACTAAAAGAACAGCAAATAGACTTGTAGACTTGTTAATATAGTATGAATGGAGCTAAACTGGAAGGTAATTTGGTAAGAAATTTTATTTATAAATTTGTTTTGGCTGCATGGAATTTGGAACTAACTTTCAAATGGAAATAACATTACTGTTCTGGGTAGAGTGACTGTACAACTCTCACAAAGAACAGCGAGGCCGATCACGACAATGTTGTTCTAACAACTACTTCTACTACCATGATTTAATGCCTCCTAAATGCCTGAGATACAATGTACATTTTCTTATGTGAAGAAACAATGCCACCTAACAAGACGGTGTTAGACCTTGCAGTTAGATCTGTAGTTCGTTGTTTCTATCAATCAAAATACTCTTCATTTGCTTTTCCTATCCAACTGGTCACAATTCTTCCTGATCTTTTCAAGGCCCAAGCTGAAAGAATCGAGTGTAACATCTGCTGCTCCTTACTCCAAGAACAGTGGTGTTTTCAATACAAAGTATAATGTCTAGAGGAAATTAAGTTATTTAACAAAACAAGAATATGAAATAGCGTGGAGAAAAGAGTCACCTTTAGGCAAATCCATCTATGCTTTGTAAATCAGAACAGTGGGGTAGGAGACAGGGAGCAGGCTACTACACACATGGGCGGCATCCCATATTTTGGTTGACCTTCTGCCATGGAGTTTCAGTGAGGACACACACCAAAACACTAAATAAGTTATAGAAAAAACAGAAAGTTATCTATGTGGGCAAGGGGAATTATTAAGTCTTGACGCATACAGAATGCTGTGTCTTCAGTAAGGTCACTTCCTATAGGTGGTTATCAATGGCAAGCCAGGATAGGAAGAAGGGGCACCCAGGACAGCTGGGAAAAGGTGGCACTTGAGAACGGGTGAGAGATATGGCAGGAGAGCAGGGGCTCTGGAGTGCATGTTTACTAAGGGGCAGCGAAGCTCAGGTGTCAAAACACAGGCTGTATGGGACAGATGAAGCTCATGAAGCTAACCGAAGAGCACCTGGAAATGGCTTCACCTGTGCCCATACCAGGGAATACAGGCTTATAGCTTTAGAAAGTAGGGAGCCAACACAGGTCAGAAGGCATGTTTTAAACTTCTCATAGAAGAGGGGGGAAAATGCACTATGGTGCCCTGTAAGAAATGTTAAGCTTCTTCAAGAAAAAAACAAACAAGCAAACTAAAAACACCATCCACAAGTGTTTATGAAGAAACATCATTTTAAATAATTCCAAGTACCATTTCCAAGTAAATTTGTAAAAAATTTTAAATCTGCATCCTTAGTATTACATGAAATTAAACAAAGAAACAAAATCCACAAGAATAATAATTGATGCAGCCTAGTTGAGTGAGGAACAGTGTGCTTCCAAGGGTGTAGTAACTTCATGAGTCTACAGTGATCCTAATCATTTCAGTTCTATGTAAGACTCAATGGAAAAATGAGTTGAAACCTTAAAACAGCACAACACTATCTGAAGCTAATTATGAGTAAGATATGTATTTACCAGATTACATTCTCTTACTTCTATATTCTATTCCATTGGTGATTACTCTTCAGGTTTTTAGTTATAAAGGAAGTGTTGTCTAATGACACTGAGGAAGATTGTTGTGGCCTTTTAAGTTGGTGCTTCACAAATACTACTGTCTTTTATCAGCCTATAAATATTAATGACCCATGTGCTTTGGATAGAAATCGGCAAACTATCAAGATCTGTAAATACCAAAGATTTAGAATTTTGTCTACTGATTCCTGTATTTATCACTGAAAGCGTATCATAAATCTTCACAACACTAAAGCCATCAAAATCACCTTTTGGATTTCTCATGGCAAAAAACTCACTGCTTATCTTAAAAGTGCAATGCTGAGCACGTAGGAAGTGAAAATAAAGCTTAAAAAGAAGGCATGAACCTTCAGGAGACATTTATTTCTACAGAAGTACAGCAACAACGTTCTTTAAAACAGTAAGTCCTAAAAGAACTGCAAATAAATTAGCAACTTAAGAACACAATAACAGAAAACCACATAACTTACAAATTAGAATGAATCCATAGGAATAAAGGGAAGTTTTTTTTTTTTTTTTTAAACAGAAGAACACTAAAACTATGCTACCTTGATATTTTCTTGAACCATCTAAACACATAGATTTGTTCTATATCCTTCACTGGATTTAAAAAAAAATTTTACTGTGAAATGACTTTAGACTTACATAAAGCAGTGAGAGTCCCTGTGTTACACAGAGTCCTGCATTAGTGTCTTCTATGACATAATTATCAAAAGAACAAAATTAATACTAGCATAGCACTATTAACTAAACAACACACTTAATTCATATTTTTTCTAATTTTTCCATCAATGCTCTATTTCTGTTCTACAATCTAATCCATGTATCTGGGCTACAACCTGCCCTGTCTCCTCGGTCTCTTTCCATTTGTGACAGATTCTAAAGCTTGTTTCTCAAGCCTTAATATGTTTGAGAGTATTCATCAGGTAGTTGTAAAGTGTCCTGTAATTTGCAGCCAGTTGGTAATTTCTTATGATCAGACTGTGATTAAATATTCTTGGGAAGAACAGGAGAGCGGGGAGCAACTTTCCCTCATCTTCCAGCAGGGAATACAACATCAGCACGAGCCACCATGGTGAATGAAACAGACCACTTGGCCAAGATGGTGTAGGTTAGGTCTTGCCAGAGTTAAGGGAGCATCTTCCCTGTTAAACTTTATTCTGCCAGAGATTCCACCAAGTTCAGCTCACATGCAAGGAAGGAAAGTGACATTTTTCTTCCTGAGAAAGAGTGCCAACAACTTGTTAACACTACACAGAAATAAACATTTAGGGGATATATTTGAAGTGTTCTTCTTTTCCTCAATGTTTTACCCAGTACTTTTGGACTTATCAGTGGGTTTTGATGGTAGTAATCATTTGACCATGGGCAAGGTCATGTTTGGTACTCTCCTCATTTATGAAACAGGGGAAATACGAGCACTTGCTGAAAAGAGTTCTGTGAAAATTAAATGAGAAATCGTAATTAAAGGATGAATGTAGCAAGACCTCAGTGTGAGCCCTTACCATTAACTGCAACAGGAAAGAGCACAGGACAGAGAGACTCTGAGTTGTATGCAACTGGGGACATCAATCCCCAAAACAATGGTATCAACACTAGCTAAAAGAGTACGAAGGGTGTTCCATTTTCCCAAGCCCTGAAGACACTGACAAAGGCTTTGCAGACCCCCAAAGAAACAAACTTATACATACGCTCAAGAGTCAGGGATTCAGGTTAAAAACAGGGAATTCCAGACAGCAGCAAGTAGAGGAGCAGGAACTTTCTGACACAGAGGCAGTTCATTTAATTTTTAAGGTGACCTAGCTAGATCAATCATTCATTAGCTCCTCAGGAGTAATAAGGACTGCTATATTTTTGTCTATGAACATGAATTTTCAACAATATTTCTATTAGTGAAAGTGACCATGGATATTCTAGTAGTTAAGTCATTAACAGAGTAAGAAAATGTTGCTGTAAGAGAGTACTGAATGTTGAAGTAAGAAGAACACCGGATGCAGGAGGAGTTAAAAGCTTGATGCCTTCAGTGATCAAGGCAAGACAAGCAACTTTGCAGTAAATTATAAAATGGGGATTTTGTGATGTTTATCATTCTATTAATGGGTAAGTAAGGTGAACAAACAAAGGATATAGCAATCATGAAGGGTGTCAGTTTTAAAACATACTGTTTAATGTTACTAAATTATAATTGGACACAGTATTCAAATCACTCCTGTTTTAAAGAATGTGGAAATAGAATAACAAAAACACAAAGACTGTATCACACCAAGAGTCAGTTTTCTTGCTTAAATGTATGTCTCCCCTTAACAATAAGAGTCACCTCATCTCATCAGTAATGCTCTGAAGATTATTCAAAAGTATTTAAAAATGGAAAAGCAGTGTTCTAATAGCTTCATTATATTAGAAAGCTGAAAATTTCTCTATTTTCATAAAAATCACTTCTAAGACTTCTGAAAAAAACACAATTCAGAAATTTAAAAATGTTTAATGATAGAAAAGTTTTATGAAGACTATGTTTAAAATTTAAAATAAAATTAAATACAGGTAGCAATCTCCCAAAAGACAAACAAAAATGAATTTTTCTTACTTTTTGTTATGATTCATAGACTCACTTTGGAAAAACATTTCCAGAATAAGTTGGGTTCCAATTTTACACAGGGGCAGCTGGTCACTTAACACCGCAAGTGCTAGCCCTCAAGTGTACTTTCACATAATAATTTTTCCTAAGAGCTTGTAAGTACTTTATATTACTTTAAAAACTACTGCTTAAAGTGACTTTTTAGACACAAACTTCCAATACAGATAGTAATTACCAGGAAGATAATGGTAAAAATAAAATTATTCATAGTAGCCTAAGTTAGGCCCTGAATGAGGCACAAGTCATACTCCACCACCAGAACCAAGAGTGAACTATTTCAAGGCTTTCTCGATTTACTACGTTACCTTACACTTAAAATCATCTTGTCACTTGCAGTGGGCTTCCAAGTCAGTGAGAGCCCTTTCTGGGGGCTGGAGGAATAGCTCACTGTGTAAAAGCAGTTGCCTAATCAAGTGCTAAGTACCGAGTTTAATTTCCCAGCACCACATAAGCTGGGAGGGGTGATGCACACCTGTAATCCTAGCACTCGTGATGCAAGAGGATTGCTGTGAGTTCGAGGCCAGTCCAGTCTGGGCTACCTAATGAGAACTTGTCTCAAAAAAAAAAAAAAAAAAAGATTTTACTCTTGTGACTTAATGGTCTCTATTCCTCTGAGGAGGAATCTCAAGGACAGCATATGCAAATTAAGACTAGGGTTCCTGAGGGCAGCAGAGTGGAACTCACATTTCACTTGTACTCTAATACCTTTGAACAAGGGAGGGAACTAAGCAACTTGATTCACACGCCTATCGCATATTCTTTATCCCAGTGAATCATAAATTTGGAACTGAATTTGGACTTGAACTCCAGTTATCAATCTAAATCCTTATTAGGTGTTGGGAAGTTTCTTTCCCTCCCCTCGTTATATCTCACTCCCCTCTCTAATGAAGACTGCTTCCAAAAAGTGTTTGTTAGATATTAGTTTTCTTTTGAACATTTGTATCTCTCTTAACAACGCTTGGTGTTCATCTGTTCTGGGGGCTGGAGGTGGTCACGAAGGAAGGAGACAGCTGCCTTCAGAGCCTGTTCCTCTCTCACGTGCACAGATGACCCCAGAGCCTCCACTTCTCATCTATGTGCAGCGTGGGAACAATCAAAGTAATGGCCTCACAGTACTGTTGGCAGCGTTAAGTGAGCAGCTGTGGATAAAGCAGCACTAATGGGACGCCACACACCAGTAGGAAGGATCACTCAGGATGTACTGAAATGGAGGCTTTAAAGATAACGCAGAAGGTGATTTCTCCAGCAGTTCTGGAGCAAGAGCAGTCTGAAATCATAGCCTGGCTCCATCAGTTCCTTAGCTAGTGTTTGCAAGATGCTTAGCTTCACTGAGTCTCAGTTTCACTAACCCCGTCAAAAGAGGGTGGGAATCATGGTGAGAATTAAATATAACTTTGAATACAAAATATTAAGCATAATCAAGGGTTCAGCAAGCAGTTGCTATGTACATATATATGCACACATACAAGTATAACTACACAATTTGGACACTTCAAAATACTGCAGATGACGTTAAATACATTGTGAATCAGGATGAAGAATTGTAAATGACTTGAAGAAAAATACAATATGGGATGAATAAACAATAGTCACGAATGCATCCTTCAATTCTTTAGTAAACATTTACCGACAATTATATGTCAGGCAAAGAATATGTTAGCAGCTAATATACTAAACAAAAGTCCTTTTAACTTTCCTTTTCTTTTTCTTTTTTGAGACGAAGTTTTGCTAAGCTGCCCAGGCTAGCTTTAAACTCATGGTCTTCCTGCCTTAGCCTCCCAAATAGCTGAGAACACAGACACGAGCCCTCTCACATGGCAGCCTTCAACAAAACATATAAACACCATACAAGAATACCAGAGTGGGCTACCTGGAAAGACAACAGCCCATAATGGGAAGCCTTGGTTCAAACTGCTGCTGTATTGCTTCTTAGTAGAGTGATGTTAGGCACATGAGTTAGCATCTTCCTGTCTGTCTCCTCAGCTGTATTAATTAAAAGGACCTGAGGTTGGGAGACTTAAATGAGCTAATGAAAAATTTCATGTTTTTCACCTTTATTATATATCTCATAGTATAAAGACAAATTTAAAACAAGAAATAGCAATATTGGACAATGGCAGAAAAAACAGAAACCACTTTAAAAATCTCAATTTAGTATTGGGCTAACTTAAAATGTATAATAATTATTAAAGATATACCATCCTTAAAACAATATAATTTTTGTAAAAACTAAGTAAAAATCGAATAACAAGAAATAAATACAGTGCTAATATTTACATAAAAGGTATAAAATGTGAGTATACAAATTTACATACAAATATAAAATATAAAATTCATGTATGGCTGCATAGCTTTTTTCTTTTAATTCCTAAGAGGTATAGAATGAAAACTCATTAAAATGTTAACTGTTTATTTTGGATGGTCAATATTTTCACTTCTTTGCACTTGAAAAGTTATTAGCTTAGTTATGCTAAAACTCTTTTAAGATAACTCTGAAACATGGCCTTGACACACTTCATAAACAATTAAACTGTTGTCTTCTCTATGGCAAATAATGAACTTTTAAAAATCAGTATAAAAGATGCAAAAAAGCTAAATGCTAGGAGTATGAAATTATATTTCTATTTTCACAAGAGTATATAATACTGCTATGACAAGACAAAGTTGTAGAGTGGACTCAACCTTTCCACAAAGACAAACTACAAATACTGACGCAAACACTTCCAGTAAATGGGTCACTGCTGAACCTGCTCCTCACAGAAGCTGGCACGTTGAATGAGAAGATTTTCAAAGAATGGAATGGAAGTCACTTGCCAACTAATACTTTAAACAAAATTTAATACCAATTGTTATCCTGCCATTGTTGGTGTCTTGATGCAACAGAGCCAGTGATCAGCAAACGTGACTCTCACTGCTGCAATTTATGCAGCCGCCTCTGCTCTACAGGGGGCCACAAGAAACAATGGCCTTAGTTCTCCTATTCTAAGAGTTACATGTTTGATGTTCTCAATTTTATTTCCAAGGAAAATTAAATATTTTAAAGCAATTATCTTTGTGAATAAATGTTTTTAAAATTCCTGTTTGATTTGGAAATGGTAGCCACAAACTAGAATCTTAAAAGTAATGAAATGAAATTGAAGCTAATAACCAGAGTATTAATAAAATCATAACCAAACAGTCTACTGAGTCATGCCTTTATTCTGAAAATCCATAAAAAATGAGGTTGTGTAGGAGCACTGTAAGAGCCTGTCAGTTCACAGACTGCAGTGTGACTTTCTACGGTCCATCTTTATACACAGTACTCCTGCCTCTTCCCATCTTTCCGGATCTTACTGTCCTCTTCTGAATTTCCCTCAATACTGCTAAGTCGAAAACACATTGTACTAAGGATAAAATGATTTTTGGCTGTGAGAATAAAAGCAGTATGTTTTCTGAAAGCCTATACATAAAGACTTGAGAAAGCTACTTAAGAATTAAATAAAAGAAGAGTGAAAGAAAAATGTACAACTACAACAAGCCCAGCAATCTGTTAGGAGCTGAATGAGTGCCAGTTTGTGGGCCTCAGGGCTCCGTAGGATTTCTCTATACAGTGCCAAACTCCAACAATATTGTTATGGTTAGAAAGGAATTTCTCACAAGAGCTAACAAAGGCAGAAGGTCATAAATAAACCCAGCAGGATTGCCTTGTCAGTTCTCATTATTAGCGCTGCAGGCACTTGCTTTTCTATGAGCTTCTTACAGGTTCATTTAAGTGTAAGGGTTCCTCCTCGAAAATTCACATACTCATAAATAAAATGAATCTTAACCTAGCCAAGAAAAATACTGAAAAGTAAGTAAATAAAATAGCAAGCAAGCAAGTAAATAGAAGGAATAAAAGCCTCCCGAGCAAATGCAGGGCAGAGCACTGGCATACCTTGACTCAGACTGGCTGATCCCCAGAGGTGACCAGCTTCCTAACCACAGTAACAGGCCATAGAACTGTGTATCTGGGCAGAAAATGAAGCTGAGCTCCTAAACTGATGGTGACATGTGTTACAAACTGAGCAAAGCACAGCTGTGCGATCATTACTGCAATTATGAAGTGACATTTAGTGTTAATTTTATTTTACTGAAGATTTTTAACTAGTAAGAAAAAAGGAGGCATATTAACAACGTAAAGGGAAGTTGACTTGTAGCAATGAAAACATAGAAATGTATTACTGGGCCTTTAGAAGTGTCCACTGTTTTTCTGCATAAGGCAAATCTACATCTTTAATAACTCTCAGTGCTTCTTTTAAAAGAATAGAACAAATTTTAATATTTAAAACATAAGATTTAAATATCAACTTTGTCTTATTTTAATATTTTTATAATCTGAGAACAGTAGAAAAAAACTTTTCAGTAATTCTAATAGGTTTTTGGCCAAAGGAGAATATGCTAGACTTGACTTCATTTACTATTAACTAAAAACAAAACTTTGCTTTTTCTCAGCAGCAAGAAAAATATCTCATGCTGTCCTTTACTTTCTATTAAAACATGAAAATTTAAAGTAAAATAACTTTCGTTTATAAACAAGACATACACTAGAAAATAAAACCATCAGCACTGCCACAGTTCACAGCTAATCAAATTCTAACTCTTTTGCCAAATTTTCTTCTTTCTGCCACATTTGTCTTTTTCCTTAAATTCAAACAATTTGCCACATTTCCTTTTTGTTTTTTTCTTAAGTAGAACAAAATTTCTATCTTTGAACATATATATACATAAAAATAGATTTAAAATGGCCTTTTCACAAGCCTCTAGCAAAAGCAAACATTTTGTTTTCCAAAAAAAGACATTCAAACTGACGTTCAGCTATAAAAATTATGCACCATTGTAATATTTAACTACATATTACCTCATTCCTTTAAGAGAATAATTAATGTTTCCCAAGGAAAAGTGCTATTCTCCTGAATTAAAATGCTGGAATGTGCCTTGTATGCAGTCACTCAGCCAGGATGGCTAGGTGGTTAAGTTTGGAGTGCTACAAAGAAAGGTGTGTTTGTGGAATTACTTCTCACTGGCTTGCAGCCTCTTATTACCTACCACTCAGGACTATTATTGTCAAGCTGTTACTGAATTCTTTACAGAAAAAAAATTCTCCACATTTTACATTCTGGCAAATGGGCTATATTCTCAGCATTCAGACAGGATTGTCTTTGAATAACATAACATTATTGGTACAAGAAATATGGATAAATGGTGAAGGGGGGCGGGTTTGTATGCTCGAGTGGTTAGGAAACCCTGACAGGTCTGTTTATAGGATGATGGGGAAAGAGGTTATTGATAGCAGCTCAGTAACTTAAGTACAACCTCCCTAGCAAGAATCTCATTGTGCCACATTTGCAACCAGTTTCAAGTAACACATTAAGTTTTGTTTAATTAGTAGCTTGATAATCAGGTAGCTGATAAGTTAATAATGTTAGGCTATAAATAGTCTTCAGGAATTTACTACTGAATATCTTGTTGATAGTGATAAGCAGTAGAAACAAGGTTCCAGAACTTGACACATTTAGGACATAAACTGTACATACAAATAAATTGAGCTACATGTATATTTTTTGAGGGTCTCGTTCTGTAGCACAGGCTGGTCCTGAAGTCACTATGGAGCCCAGGCTGGCCTTAGACTGGTGGCAACCCTCGTCTCAGCCTCCTGAGTGCTGGGATTACAGGCATGCACCACCAGGCTCAGTTTATGTGGTGCTGGGGAACTGAACCCAGGGCATTGCATTTGCTAGGCAAGCACTTTAACTGCTGTGCCATTCCTCCAGCCCCCTAAATTTAGATTTTGATAACTAACTTTCTTATTTGTGGTACTAGTGACTGAGGCCAGACCTTCACAATAATCAACATCCCCAGTCCAGTTTTTATTTTACTAAATTGTCCAGGATGGGTTCAAACTTTCAATCCTTCTGCCTCAGTCTCCCAGACTGCTGAGATTACAAGACTTCACTGTCAGTCGTGGTTAGATTTTGATAGCTGGTTTGTACTAGTATTAACCAAACAAGATTCTATCAATTCTTAAGAACTGTTCAGCAGATGTTAAAAAGTACTAAAATATGAACAGGGGGGAGGGGCATCTCACAGTATTTCAGATCAAATGTAGTAGAAGATAACTATTAAAATGTGAAGAGATTAAATTTCACTCCATTGTAGAGAAATACTTACAGTTGGATGTTAGAAACTTTATACAACTTTCAGAACTAAAACAAGCGATTTACTAAGTATTTTGTAAAGTGAGCTTTTGCTCATATTGCTTTTAAAATGTAAAACCGAGGCTCAGAAAGGTTAAATTAGATCAAAATGAAGCAAGGGTTTAAAGGATACAGATTATATTAGAACACACTTTTTCAGGTATATTATCAACACTACCATGGATGTTGATAGCTTTACTCAAGAGGGAAAGGGATGTGTAGGGGTGTGTGTGTGTATGTGTGTGTGCGCTGTGCCTGTTTATACACACAAGTACATTACCTCTAAGTGTATTTTCTCAGTTATTATTTTACACTGCATACATAGTATATGCCTATCTCAAAATATTCATTTAGTAAAGAGTATGATTTTATAAATGGTAAAAGGAAGAACAAAATTACGCACTTGAAGCTAGGGAGATAGCTCAGTGCTTAGAATACTTGCCTAGCATAGGCAAGACCGTGGCAGCTCATGCCTGCAATCTCGCAATCAGGTAACTGAGGGAGAACTACCATGAATTTGAGGTCAATCTCAGCTACATAGCAAGTTCAAGATCACCCTGAAATGCCCAAAAAGGCCCTGTTAAACACACACACACACACACACACACACACACTGAGCCAAAATAATGAAGTAGATAAATCACAAAATGTAGAATAGGAGAATACAGTTTAATACATCTTTGGTGACTTCACATAGATCTTTTATTTTTCATTTTTACCCTTTGGTGCTTCGCACACAATGTTTTCTCTACCTCTCCAACTTCTTAGACTTGCAAATATATTCACTCCATTTCCTTGTGGATAAGTCACAATAGATGTCATGCGCAGGAGAATAACAAAGCAACTATTAAATTGACATACCTGAGAAAAGCTAATATACACTGTCACAAGAAAAGTATACATGTCTACTTAGCATCCTACCGGATCTGAAAGGACACCCATCTCTAACATAACAAAGGAGTTCATAATTAAATTCAGAGGGATAAATTTAGCTACTAGAGAAATGCAAATCAAAATATTACTAAGATACCATCTAACTTCAGAGAGAATGGCGTATATCAAGAACTCAAACAGCAATCAGTGCTGGCGAGGCTGTGGGGAAAAGGAACCCTCCTGCACTGCTGGTGGGAATGTGAACTGGTACAACCACTGTAGAAAGCAGTCTGGAAGTTTCTTCTGAAAAGTCTGGAAATAAATATCCCTTTTGATCCAGTGATACCTTTTCTAGGAATTTTCCCAAAAGAGTTAAAAACATCATATAACAGAGTTACGTGTATACCTATGTTCATAGCAGCACAACTAACAATAGCTAAAATGTGGAAGACACCAAAATATCCAATAAAAGACCAATGGATACACAAATTGTGGTGTTTGGACACAATGGGATACTACTCATCTATAAAGACAGAGAGCTTGGAGGCTGTTGTAGGTAAATGATTGTAATTTGAGACTATCATGCTCAGTGAAGTGAGTCAGATGCAGAAGGTTAAATATCAAATGGTTTCTCTAATATGAGAAACCAAGACTACAATTACTTCATAGGACTAATTGAGGGGAATAATGCGAGTTCAAGGGGAGGGAAATAGGGTTGAAAAGGAAGAGAGGAAGGATTTGCAATTTTGCCACAACATGCGTATGTGTAAAATACTCAAGATCAATGTAAATATTATGTATTGCATTTATACATATCAATAAAATAGGAGAAAAAAATTCAGAGGGAATCTAAGCAGCAGTAAGTTAAAGATATTTTGTAATAAATGCTATTAATTTTTGTTTTAACCGGTAAAGCATCAAATTTTACGCTTGTCTACTGACTCCTCATAAGATTTGCAAGAGTTAAATGTAAGAGAACCAAATCGTGAAGACAGACTGTTCTGTGAAATCATAATCCATGAAGTATACCATCTGTGATCTAGCATAGTTCTTAACCCACAATGGATCCCTGGTGCCATTTGATGTGATAAATAGTTTATTTTATAGACTTCTGAAGTACCTGCAATTGTTTTAGGTCTTAGACATATGGGGTACAGCATAAACTGTGTTAAAATTCCTGAGAAGAATCAACTGTAGAATTTTGTCTATGGAAATCTATGTGTACTCGCAATTACACAAAGCAGAGCACAAAAACAGGAAGAAAAAGAACAAGAAAGGTCAGGAAGAAACTGGGGAAGTGCAACAGAAAAGAAGAGAGCACAGCAATGTATAATATGCACGTAAGTGTTGAAACACTTTCCAGGCAGATGAATGACGTGGTCAATGACAACATGTTGGAAATGAAGAAAGGGAAACTAAGCTTTGGGTAGATCCAGCAAATCCTAAGTATTTAGGATTTGAACCTATCACTCGGCTAAGTGCTGTGAAAAGTTCTACATACAGATATAGGCAGGAGTACCTTGGTGAGTAGAGGGAAGTATCCCTCTGGACACAGGAAGGCCCTGGAAAGAAAGAGTATTACATTTCTTTCCAGGAATGAGGGAGGAGACTCCAACTTGGCAGACTGCACGAAGTCCATACTGAGGTCCAATTGTATTTAAACTTGCACTACAGGTACCACCGTGGGGAACCTGCTCAGTACTGGAGACAACTGCTAAGAGCAGGGTCTTGTAGTCTGACCTCGATTCACATCTTGCTATTTGGGCACAACATGTTATTTAACCGTGAGACCATCAGTTTTTCTGTAATAAACTGGTATGATCATTAAATTTTTGTTTTTAGCAACATAAAAGCAAAACCTGTGATACTCTTTGGCAATTAGGGAGACTATAATAAGTGGCAGTTATTACCATATTTTAAAATCTACATCATATCTTAATGTCATCTAATCCTGCTAGCTACCTCATTAGGTAAGGACAATAAAATGTTTATACATGTATTTAGACAGGGTCTCGCTCTGTAGCCCAGGTGGGTCCTGAACTCACTTTGGAGCTCAGCTAACCTTAGTCTCACACCAATTCTCCCGCTTTAGCCTCCTGAGTGCTCAGATTATAGGTGTGTGCCACCACGCCCATCTTATGTGGTGTTGGGGAATCGAACTCAGGACATTGTGTTTGCTAGGCAAGTGCTTTAACTGCTGTGCCATTCTTCCAGTCCCCCAAATGCATTTTATACAGAAGGAAAACAGTTAAAAGCATGTAAGAGAACAAGCCACAATTTCAGTGTAGCTCTTGGATTCAAAGCCGTGTTTGAGGTTTCATAGTCGATTACTCCAATACATGTTTTCTTTCTTCTTGCTACTATTCCTACTCCCTCAACTAAAGAAAAAGTCAAGGAAAAAAAGTGTACTGTACTGGGGTTTTCCGAAAGACTCACATTTTCTATAACGAAAATCATGTATTAATTCAAGTGCATTTTCTTCCTCTCCATGCCAAAAATTATCATTTTTGCTCTGGTATAGAATGGAATCTCCTGCCACTGCAGTTAGCTTTCAAATTTTCTACTAGGGTAGAACATGGTGAAACACTATTGCCAATGTCCTAATAAATGAACTCAGCACACTTTATTCTTTGAAATAAAAGCTGTCCTCCACTCAAGTATAAGCAACTTGTTAAAAGGCATAATATTATGCCACCATGTAAGGATGATAATGTTTAAGCCTAAAAGTATCACTACAATTAAGACTATTTCTATAATTAATTTCTTTTAAAAGGTATACAGAACACTAAGAAACTGATGTCAACAGAAACTCCTTGAGTAAGCTTTGTTCCATAACATGAATCTGTAAGACATTAAAGTGAAAAAATAAGACTTTTCTTTAATGGGACTAAACAAAGAATGGCTTGCTTTTATGGCCACTGATGATCTGAAATATCCCTGACTTTGAAGACAATGGCTAATCATTGGTGGATAGTGGCTGAAAGATGAATGGAGAATGGTTCAAAGGGGTCGCAGGAGGCTCCGGCAGTGCTTCTGAATTGGGTACTGACTCTACAAGTATGTTCTTTTTGAGAAGATACATCAAGCTATAGATGTAATTTGCATATATTCTTATATACAAATCTTCCACAATATTCACATTTAAAAAGCTGACTTCTAGACAAAGACGACACAGTTATTTGGCATGACACTAAGGAAATAAATCAGCCATTTCCTTAGTCCTTACGGCCCCATTTCACCCTGACAGGCTAGCAGTAAATGTACTATTATTCAGCATTCTCCCTAAAAACAAGGTCTTCCTTCAGACATGCAAGGAGTCCAATTTAAACACAAATATTTGTGAGGAGGTAATGGTTTGACCCCAGATTCCACGATCACATTTGTTCCAATTCCCTAATGATTTCCCTGCAGGGTTCTTTTACCTGTTGTCAAAGACCAATATGCTTGACGTATTCAAAGAATAACTGTGCTAGAAATAAACTTTTCATCAATTAAAGATATTTTTTGAATTTAAGTAAAAGTACAAACCTTAATCTAATCATTTACATTAACAAACACAGGTGTGTGTGTGTGTGTGTGTGTGTGTGTGTGTGTACACGAAATGTTACATCTTGATGAAGGCACAGAACCCACTGTACAGAGCCAAGGTAATTCTGGCTTTAAAAAAAAAGAGTGGTGGGGTCTGAGGACACAAGCCTGTAATCCCAGCTTTATGGAACACAGAGGTAGAAGGATCACAAGTTTAAGTCCAGCACTGTAAATTTAACGACTCGGTGAGATCCCAGATCAAAATCAAAACTAAAAACGGGATAAAGACATAGCTCAGTGTGAAAGCCCTGGGCAAGATCCTCAGTACCACCTCCCCCCCTACAAAAAAAAAAAGACAGTTTTGCTCTATTATCCTTAGTAGTGCCATATCTGAGAGCATTTTCAGTTTCTCTCATACTTTTAAGTTTTCATTAATTCGAGTTTTTTAACTCACAGTACCATCATGACTTAGACCCTGATAGTTGTACTGCAATTTGAAGCGGTATATTTCACCAAATATGAACAAATGTTGTTTGATAATCTTCGAGTACTCAAAACTTCTTTTCTTTCACATATATGAATAGAGCTATTCATAAGTAATAGTATTTTTGTTAAGCTCTTCCAGTTGAGAGTAGACTGAAATTGTTACAAAAGCTTTCTTTAGACTGGAAGATGGATCATTAAATAATAGAACTGCATTCAGTTTCTAATAAAAGAACAAGAGATACATAACCTCCTCTGCTGGTCATTTGCACAGCTGTGGAAGAAAAGAAACTCATCAAAAAGAAGGAGAAAGAGGAGTGAGAGTTGATAATGAAGGGGAGGAGACGGGGGAAGCAAGGTCACTCACTATCCTGAGGGCAGCAACTTAGCAACGGAGACTGTGTTATGCCAGTGCCACTGTATACCTCATTCTAGCTGGTGAGGAGAGAACAAGAGGATGATTAGGTATGGCGCTCCAGGCTAAGAGTGGCTAGGAAGCGTGTGAAGTCATCACTATGAGACCAGTAAGCACTGTGTGTTTTCCACTTGACTGACTTTGAGATGGACTGCAAGTACTCATGAACAAGGGTTAGAAGAGTGAAAATTTAAATAAACATCTTCACTCTGAGCAACAATATATTCAAAACAGAGAAGAAATGTTAAGAAAAACAGAGCCTCTAAATGTTTTACTCTGCTTTTTAACATAGCAAATGGACATAGTTGAAGTTTTCTGTAGAAAGGGGCTTCAGATTCCCCATGTTTACAGATACAGAGAAAACAATTATTCCTATTCCACACATATATATCATATATAGTTACTTTACTTGTTTGTTTTTTGAGACAGGGTCTTGCTCTATAGGCCAGGCTGAACTTGAACTCAAGGCAATCCTCTTGCCTCAGCCTCCCAAGTGGCAGTATTATAGGCGTGTGCTACCACACACAGCTTATATGGTGTTGAAGAACTGAACTCAGGGCCTTGTGCTTGTTAGGCAAGCATTCTAACTGCCGAGCTATTCCTCCAGCCCCATGAGGTTATTTTTAAAGAGCAAGGCCAACATCTAGCTAAGCAACACTTTCCTATAATTAAACCAAATGTATTCAACCAAAACAGATCTACTGATTTATCCCCCCAAAAAACTGTATCAGTCCAATGGGCTGACTAGCTTCAGAAGAGTCACCGAAGCCCTCACAGACAAAGGTAACTATGGGGAAAAGAATATAAATGGTGACTACATAACTCCCATGGAATCCCCACCATAGAAAATGGGGTGCTTGACTACTCTAGTTGAATGCTATTAACCTTTGCGCCATTTAAATTCCTGCTTCTGAAGCTATCCTCACAAGGTGCCCTTTCTGGGTGAGGGTCTGTGGCAGGAAGACCACAGCCAAGCCACATGGAGTGCTCTCAGTCTTCCCCAAGGATGGCTCATCCATCTCTCAGTACTCTTCTCATACAACTGTTTCCTGAGTTTTGTAGAACACAGACTAAATCCTGTTGCAATGATACTTGGTAATGTCACCTTATGATAAATCAAGACGAAGTAAACTGGTAATGCTCAAGCCATTTGTAAGTTCTACAAGGAACAGATTACGAGGTCTACCTACAGACAGCACTTCTATACACTAGCAACCACTAAGAATAAAATCTGGGTGCCTCGTTAACTAGAGGTTTAGTTTGTAGGAGTTTCACATATCACACATTTTCTTTTTGTAACCTGTACACACCTAGCAAGCTAATACACTTTTCCCACAGATGCAATTGTCATAGAGAAATAGAATTACACAAGCTTTGTGCTGTGGCAAATCAATTAACAACAAAACCAACTTTACCAAAAAGATCTCTAGCTACAAAATGCCCCACCTATAAGCATCTTGGTGTGGAAAAGCACTGGTGCCTTCTTTGTAGTTATGAACCGACAGTATCAGCTACATAATCTCCGACTCTGGAGCTTCGTTGGCCAAAGCAGTATTATAGGCCCTCTTCTAAGGTAGTATATAAAAATAAAAGGCACTCAGGAAGTATTTAGCCAAGTGCCTGGTATTCACATGGTGTTCACGAAGTATTAGTTCGCTCCTTTATTCCATTCATGCTCTGTTTTTCACATTGGCATGAAAAAATGATCGCAGCTCATTCACCTGGACTAGCAGCCACCCTGCCTCTTGGTACTTACTTACTTATAATCTGTGGAGGACGGTGAAGTTGAACCATCTAGCCTCATTGTGACTTGCAAAAATGTAACAAATTTCTTTGACATATAATTTAAGACTGTTGTGGATTGAATCTGGAGTGTCCCCCAAGAGTCTCATGTACCTATGGATACTGTGTATTGTTGGTGGGTGGAACCTCACTGGAAGGGGTACATGCGTGGGGTTCCCTGGAGGGGCTCTATGCTGGTTTCACACCTCCTCCTACACTCGTCTTGTTCTGCCAAGCTGTTATGAGGAGCTCTGTCTCCTGCTCCAGCCTGGGACCAGGGACCTGCCCCAGCCCTGCCATGTGATTCCTCCATTTTTCAGCTGTCCACCTGTGAATGGACTGGGACCTTTGGAACTGTGAGCTAAAATCTTTCCTCCCTTAAGTTGTGGATGTCAGGTATTCTGTCCCAGCTACAAAAAAGTAGCTAAGCCGAAAACATTATCAAGTTGTTAGATGCTTTATAGAAAAACAATAAACATCACAGAAGGAGCAGGGTAAGAAGAGAATTCTCATCAGTTTCTTTTGATGACCATGACACATCCTGTCTATGAATACTCAAAAATTTGAAAACCAAACTCCGGCTATGGCAATCTGTAGTAATTAGAGAGAGAGGGAGAGAGGGAGAGAGAGGGAGAGAAAGAGAGAGAAAGAGAGAGAGAGAGAAAAATAAAAGCACAACAACAACAGAAAGTAAAAGAACATAATATGGTAGTGATATAGTTAGAAAAGCTGATTGAGCGTATCATAATAGCTTTGTCAAACAATTCATGATCTCTAAAAGGTGACAGTATACATATGGTATCTTTAGCTTCTTTTCTTTCCTATTTGCTGTTTGACTTTTCCTATTACAAATTCAGGGTTTATTAGCTGCTAGAAAAATTTACCATTGTGTGTATCCCAGAAAAATATTTTCTACTTACAACATGCTGCAGGTGTGGAAGACTGCAGCACAGATACTTTGGTTTAATTGTTCTTAATTAGACTTGTCTAAAAAACACAAGCACATATTTCTGTGTTGTGACTCAGTCCAGCAAGGCTGAAGTAGCTAGCTTCATCTGTTTCTATCATGTGAGGACTGCCACTGAGTAGGCACTTCGTACACAGTTAGGCTCACCAGATAAAATACTGGAACCGAGGAAAATATGAACCTCAAATAAATATGCATAATCTTAGTGTAAGTACGCGCCATTAATATTTGTACTTACATCAAAATTTTGTCAATTAAGTAAAATTCACTTTGTATTTTTCTATATGCTTGGCAACTATAAGATGAGAAAAGGCATCAAGAACTCAGAGTTAAAATACCTAAGACCAAAAGGCTCACCCCTGCCAGCTACGTGGTCTTGACTGACTGGTGACTCTGCTTCCTACTCTGTGACAGAAGGCTATCACCTGCCATAGCCACCTGGGTAGGCAGATGAGAGACTTAGGCAACAATACCACACAGCAGCAAGAATACAACCAAGGCATGTCAATGTGCAGGGTATTAGTAGGTATCATCCATGAGCAATGCTCTCCATCTCTATAGCTTTGTGAGTTTGTTACTATTCTTGTTTCTGTTTAAAACTCCACTATTCTACACTGCTATCACTCAATGCTGACAATGTACATGGATATGCAACTAGGCTCTAGGCGCCATGCTCTCAATTTACTGCAAATGAAACAAAAATACACCTTATATGTATGTCAAAATACACACAACCAGAAGGCATTCTTCTTACTATGAAAAGATAAGGAGGCTGGAGGAATAGCTCAGCAGTTAAGCTTGCTATGTCAAGCGCTAAGTACCTGAGTTCAATTTTCCAGCATCACCTAAGCCAGGTATGGTTGTACAAACCTGTAATCCCAGCACTCAGGAGGATGAGGCAGGAGGATTGCTGTGAGTCCAAGGCCAGCCTGGGTTCCATACTGAGTTTAGCCTGGGCTACAGAGCGAGACCCTGTCTTAAACAAACAAAAAAAAAGGGGGGGGGGGGAAGGAATTAAATGATGGTAAAAACTAAACAAGACTGTCCCAGTTGAGGGGACAGCCTGAGTAGTGCCCACAGGAGGCAGCCAGACCACACAGGTCACTGGCACGACCTTTGCCTATCCAGAAACTTCCCCGGCAATGAGGGGTGAGTAGACAGTTCCACCTTGTAACATTTTTTAGAGGGCTGAAAAATGAAAAAAAACACCCACATCCTCATGGGGAGGAAGCCGTAAAACATCATTTGTGAGTTAACTAACCACTGATGGACAAAATCAACCTTGGGTGTGAACAAGGAATCTGTAGAGATGGAAAGGAAAGCTCTGAGAAGCTGAGGGGGAAAACACAGCAGGGGGTTTAGGACTGAATCAAAAATCTGTAAAACATAAGCAGATAGATATTCACTGGATCCCAGGATTGTGAAAATGAGTGAAGACAGCGGACGGGGCTCTTGGGTATGAGGGAAAAAAATGACAGAAATTAAAAAGAAGCACTTCTGATTTTACCTTAAAGATATTAAAATGCTTTAAAATAAGTTTAAATTTGTTAAAACTGTCTGCCAGTGAATTAATCTTTAATAAACTGATATTTAAGTATTGCTAAAGAAAAACTACTGAAGTTAGTGAATATTCAAAAATAATTTTTTCTATCAATGTTTACAGATCTTCGGATTTTACACTTACTAATTAAAGTATGTAATGTCTGTGTCTACAAAAGAGTATTTGGCAAGTAATTCTTTTTCTTCCAGATAATCATTTGCTCTTAAAATATACACACACACTTAACTATGCCCTGTTGCAAAAGAAAAAAGCATTAATTGCAGCTGTTTCTGGAACCAAAGAAGAGGTGCGCTGTGTTAACATACTTGCAGAACTTTTTGTCAGTTAATGGATTGTCTTCACAGATGTGGGCTTACCACTGCTCCCTTTAGTGTTGGTATCTAGACATGAGATGGCAGCAAAGTTCCTGTTTCACTAATTACATTCTTTTTCTAAAAGTTCACCCTGCCTGGGTGTCCAGGTAATTGCAATTAAGTCAGGAATCTGGTAATTAGAAACTCAAGTGCCCTGCCAGGAACAATACACTTCCTCTTGACGTGCTGCCCATAAGAACTAATTCACTTGCAAAGGACAGAAGCTGATGTGAAGTGGCAAAGTAGATGTTGATCAAGCAACACACACTGAAATAAACTCTCTCCTCTGTATTTTCTCTAAAACCAAATGCTTCTCCTTTAAATCCTAAAAAGCATTTTGTGAATTCTAAAACACACATAGGCAAAATCATGAATATTTAATGAAAGGACGTTTCTGTCTCTCTCCCTCTTACCCCCTTTAGGCAGGAAGCTTGGAAGTCACTAGATCCACCCAGGCACAACTTAGGATCTAAGAAATTAAGGATCACTTGGATCTTGCTCATCGTTGTAACCCCAGGTCTGTGAAGACCCTGCCCACTGAAGGCAATTAATAAATGTTTCATGACCTAGTCCCAGAACCTTTCCACTAACGCTCATTTCAGAAAACTTCTGTAAAGTTCAAAAACAAGCATTTCTTTCATGTATATATGCATTAAATTCCAATAAATTCATCAGGCTGTATGTATGTAAAGAACCTCAATTTTACTCTAAACTGAATATTTACAAATTCTTATGTAATAAAAGTTTAGGGCAAGAAAGCAAAACACATGCCTGACTTCTTAACTATCTTCTTTACTGATTGTTCATAAGCCAAAATACTAAGTTTTCTAACTAATAAAGTAATTACATGGTTTCTTTTATTCCTTGCATCATAAAAATCTATTATATAGTCAGCTGCTATAAATCTATGATAATGTAAAGCTTTCAAGAACCTGAGCGACAAACTGTCTCTAACTCTGATCACAAGTTTGCTCTTTCTCAATGAACACCATGCTATGAAAGAGGATGACATTCATAGGCACAGGAAAAAACATAGCAGAAGGATCAGAAAATAGTTGCTGATTAACATGTTAGAGCAGGGCTCTTCAACCCTTTAGGAACTGGGCTGCATAACAGGAGGTAAGGGGTGAGATACCCAAACAGAAGAAAAAAGAAACTGAAATCACAGAAGCACTGAACTATTTGACAGAAGCACTGAAAACAGAAATTTAGAGCATTTTCCATCCACTTTGAAATACAGTAAGAGTCCACAGTAAGAAGTGGCCGATCTTGGCCTACAGTAGAGCCACAGAAGTTACAAACACAAGTAAAACTGCTCTGCTGAAGAGGTTTATCCTTTATTTTCCCCATCATTCTATTATATTTCACTTTCATTTTTATAGAACTGTATTTTCATAAAATTTAAATATATATATTAAAAAACTCAACTTTGGTATTCCTGAAATCTAACAGTAAATGTGAATCATAACTATGCATGGCTGAATTCTTTGATGGGCCCAAGACTTCCAGCCTTGTTATATGCAGCCCCCATGATCCCGTCCCTTACTTCTAAGGGGGACACAAAGAGAAGGAACTTCACTGATAGGATTAAGGCTTCTAGTCAGTTGACTTTCAACAAACAGAAGCAGATTGGCCCAGGTGGGTATGATCCAAGAAGGTGATTCTTGAAAAAGGTACAAGGACTTAACCCTATCCCTGCTGCCCATAGTGGAGAAGAAGGCCACATAGCAAGAGATTACAGACCACATTCAAGAGCTGAGGACATCCCTCAGTGGCAGACAGCAACAAAGTGGAAATTTGAGTATTTTAGCCATAAAGAAGCAGATTCTGCCAATCAGTGAGCCTGGAAGAAGACCTGAATCTCAGATGAGACACAGTCTTGAAAACACATTTACCCCAACTTTGCAAGATGCTAAACCAGGGGCCTAGTCCATGACTACCAGCTCATAGAAACTATGAGACACAGACGCATATGTTTTATGTTGCTGAATTTGTTGTGATTTGTTACTCAGCAATAGAAAACAATATAGTCACAACTTTTCTTTCCTTTAAAACCTAACCAGAGTCCCCTTGTAAGAATTTTTGAATTTTCCATTATTAAAAAATAAAGTTAGCTTTCTATCTTTGTCAAAAACATTATAGTTAAATTTAAAGAAGAGAAACATTCAAAAAAGAAATTAGAGTTATATTCTTTGCAGCTTTAGGAAAATATCAACTTTTTAAAACAAAGATTTTGAGCAGCTAAAGGATATTTGTGCATGTTCTCTAATTTAAATGATAAGCACAAAGAAAAATTAATGCCTTATCGATAAGAAGGAATGTGAAAATCATAAAGTGAGATGACAAAAGTAACAGTTACTCTCTACTTAACTGAGTAATGACCCACATCTTTTCAACAGTGCACATTGCTGAAGACCTGGCTTAATGTAGAAGGAGAGGCAGTAACTTGCTATTTCTTAAGGAAACTAACCACACAGTAAGATAAAAAAGGAAAAGTCATGCACATGGTCTCCTTGTTTACAGAGAAGAAACTCAGACTCACAAGGGAAACCCACTCACTTCCATCATGGGTCATCCCTCCGTGGAAACACCTCCTGCACCTGCGATCACACAGAGGGAGGGGCTGCCCCTTCAGCTAGTTCTGTTTCCTCCTAAACACGTATATGTTTCATGCTCCTCCAGTTTAAAAAAAAAAAAACTGCATATGTAACCAAATAATGTATGGATGTGAAAATAAGGGTGCTGAATAAAGACGCACTCTACTGAGGACAAATGAACTACCAACAAATACTGGAAAACCAGGCGTGGCTGAGGCAGCTGTAAAGACAGGCTGGAGGAAATATGTACACATGTACATTGGTCTTTGGGTCATACCTCCTTAGAAACACTGCTGTACCTGTGCTCACACCAGAAGGGCTGCCCCCTCCCTGTGTTAAATCTGTTCTTTGTTAAATTAAATATCAAACGTGTCTTTTTTTTAAGTGATCCCTGCTTTAGCCAATCTGATCACCTGTCATCTGTACTAGTGACACCTACTAAGAAAGTGTAGGCTGTGGTTCCTTCCCTTTCACACTCCAGTGGTAGGCAGAGCTATATCCCATAAACCTTGATTACTGGATAAGAACACTTCCCCTAACAATGAACAGCAGTAGAGAAGAAAGAGAAAGTGGGGTCCCACTGGTTAGAGCTCTCCAAGTAGTGCTGCTATCTGTACTCTAATTTACCTGTATTCTGAAACCTGGTCACTTAAACATTCAAAGTATAACTCAAACTTTTAAGTACAGCACTTAAGTACTGTTTATTGATGTAGGTTGTTCTACTCCTCTTAGCTTTCTTCATTTAACCCTAAATTCTTTGAAGTTAACTGCTTCCTGCTTCCCTTCAGAAGGTCAATTTTACTACCTGCTTTATAGTGACAAGAGTCTGCTTTGGAATTTTGAAGATGTTATGAAAAATACCCATAAAGAAATTTCAACTTTGTTTCAGATGAATGGTGGAAAAAAGTGTCAGTTATGTTGGAGGAAAGTGATCAGCTCCAACTTAATGTAAATATTTGAGTGGCAAAATGTAGCCTCTGACTCCTGATAGCATCCAATCTAACAGGCATGCTAGGTTCCTGAGAAACCATGGCTATTCATTACCCAGCTGAAAGCTATTCCTCAGTCAGTGCTAGATGAATACAAGATGTATCAGATAGGCACTGAGGAGCTTGACTGACTGGATGGAAAGTTCTATAGTATACAAGGATCATTTTTCTTCACTGATGCAAGCATCAACAAGAACAACAAAATAACAGTACTTCTGGTACCCAATGGCATTCCCAATGCTTCATCTATTGTATCAAATGAAATAGCACAGGAAAGATAATTTTCCTGCACCATCATTATTTAGTAAAGTGCTAGCTGCCTGGGAAGTAATAGTGTAAGCAACATTTCAATCTTTGTGAAAGTCTGTTTCTTCAAAATGCTCTTCTAGTACCATTTTCAAAATAATTTCCTATTAACTTTAAACAACTAAAATAAAGAAACCCCAACACCATATGTAAATAACCATGCAGATTACAACAAAATTTCATAATACTTTTTGGAACTAAGGATATGTTTATGCGTGAATTTAACAAAGGAAAACTACATGAAAAAAAATCACTTTTTCCATAATTGTTTTTTTTTAACTGTGTGGTACAGGAGTACACACCATCTAATACCTCAACTCCTGTCCCTCAAGAATTGTCTGTACACTCTCTAATTATATTATTACATTATCCCAGTATGATAAATACTCACTTTTTCTTGCCTTCCCTCTGCCTGCATTTATTAAAAGATGCACAGGTAGAAGAAATCCAGATGCCTCTATGTTAACATCCAAAAGAAACCAACTATGAACGGTAGAACTGATATATATTATATTTCAGCATACAATGAAAGTGTGAGTGTAAAGTTACAAATCACAGATATTGCCAAAAAGACTTCTGTTTTACAATTTTTTGCTTAATATGAGATCTACTGTATATTTTCATTCTGATTATTACTTACTAAGTCTAAACTGCATTTTTCATTTGTACTTAAATTGGTAAAGCAAAGCTGCCTAGAAGATCTAGCATCCTTGTGCTCATTTCTATCTGCTGCTTTAGTTAAAGGAGCATTTTCCTTTATTTCACTTTTCTACAAGCCATAAAAAAACCTCATTTCTAATTCATCCGTTCTTTCAGCTTAACCTCTCTTCTCAGCAATTAAAGCACTCTGCGCATCCCTCATCTATCACACAGCCAGCTAAATAATGCATTGCGTCCCCGCTCATCTTTTATCATCCCAAATGACAGGTATTAGCATATCTCCCCAGTCAATTACAGTGCAGCAGAATAATCACAGCATAATTGGGCGAAAGCCACTCTAATCACCAGCCCTGCAAACGCGCAGAATAAAAACTGAGTGGCAGTTCAGACAGGCCTTGCTCTTGTCCATGATGCTAGCCAACAAGCCTGGCAGCTCTCCATTTCCTTCCCCTCAGAACTTACCCTTTTGGGAGTTCAACTTCTCTATACATCTTTCATTTAAAAAGACAAAAAAGAGCATGTATGTGTGCAGATGGGGGCTAGTGACGACAGAACAGGCACATGCATTTACCTGTGGTTACCTGTGCTTGGGACACTGGCACATGCTATTAAACAGCACATTAGAAAAGTTTCTGCTATCAATCAGGAAAGAAAACACCACTTCATTAGTCTTCATACATACTTTCCATAACATAAAAATCCGGCCTTTTCAGTTTCTTCCCAAGTTGCTCTTTTTTATTTAAAAAAAATAATTTTAAAAAACCTGAACAACTGCTGTTACTTTTATACTGAAGCAGCATTAAAATTTTTTTTAGCATTCAGGAGGCTAGAGCAAGAGGATTGTCATGAGGCCAAGGCCCGCCTGGGTTACATAGTGAGTTCAGGACCTGCCTGGGCTACAGAGTGAAACTGTCTCAAAAGCAAACAAACAAACAAACAAACAAAAAAAGAGGGCAAATGGAGGAATGGAATGGCACAGTGGTTACAGTGCTCCGCCTGCAAGGGCAAGACCCTGAGTTGATTTCCCAGCACCACATATACTGGGCATGGTGGCACACGCCTGCAATACTAGCACTCTCGAGTCTGAGGCAGGTGACTGTCCTGAGTCCAAGGTCAGCCTGAGCTACACCAGTGAGTTCAGGACCAGCCGGGGCTATAGAAGGAGACTGTATCTCAAAGAAAAAGAAAGAAAGAAAGAAAGGAAAAAGAAAAAGAAAGAAAGAAAGAAAGAAAAGGGAAAAAATTTTAGCTTAAGATATTATGCAGAGTTAATACTTTAATATGATTGAAGTTTTTATGTTATTAAGATTAAAAATGTAGAGAGACAAAAATAAGAATGTACTCTCAGGAATGTGGTACAAGATAATTACAAACCTAAGACACAATAAACAATTTTTTTGAAAAATCTGAAATGTTCAGAGAATTTAGTTTAAACTATTTTTAGAATACTTTTTATTTGCTTATTTGTGACATTGGGGATTGAACCCGGGCTAGGCAAGCACTTCACCACTAAACTAGGTCCCTAGCCTTTTCAAAATTTTTATTTTGAGACAAGGTCCTGCTATGTCACCCAGGCTGACTTCAAACTGGCAATCCTCCTACCTCGGCCTCCCAAGTTGCTAAGATTACAGATATATGCCTTCGAACTCAGCTGAATACTTCTTAAAATGTTACTAATTTTACCCATATTTAGTGTGCAATATCCAACATTAAGCCTATATCCAATTCTCAATTTTTAAACAACTGTCCATTTGCTGACTCATTTATCATTTCCCAGTTCTTTCAGTATGAAACAATGCATTCTGAAGTGTAAATTAAACTTGTGGAGTGGCAGAGGGAGGCGGAGAGACATTTCTTGCAAAAATGTACATAACTTATTAGTAAGCAGCCAATTAAGTGTTTCAAATTGCCATGTGTAGCTAGGAGGACAAGCAGAAATTTCCCACGATCTAACATCTCTGTGACACAGAGTCCAAGTCTGCCATCTTGTGTGCTTCTCTTCCTCAGGGTTACTGTGCCCAGCAGAAAGCAAAGGCCCCACCTGAGGCACACTCGGGCACACAGCCAATGCCTCCCTCAGTCAGAGTCCAGCAACAGCACAGGCAGAGCATGCTGCTGGGGAAAGCAGGCAGCAAGTGAGTCCTCGAATCCTAGCACTCGCACACACAGCCAATGGCTTTGAATGGACTGTAAATGGCAAATGCTCAGCTGTACAATTCAATAATAAAGGCAGCAACAACTTTCAGAAAAGTATACTACATTGTCATGGAAACAAGATATGGTATTTATTACTTTTGCTTAGAAGTTGTGAAATATTTCAACCACAATTCTGTCAAACAATTCAGTCTGTCAATACCTCTGAATATACAAAGCAATAATACACGATCAAAAAGGCAACCACCACTATGAGACCACTGCAAAAGCAGAATTTAGACAAAATAAACAATTCCCCAGACTTTTTCTTGTTTCTCAACTTGTTATTTTAAAGTTGCACTATGAAATGTTTTATTTGCATTATCACTTCAGTAACTCTGGATATATTTTTATTGGCATAACATATCCACAGGATATATTATTTCAGTTATAAAACAGTAATTTCATTACTTATTTGGGGATATCTTTGATATTTATCGGTGGTATATCTGTTATATAAGTATTTAATTCAAGAGTCCTTCCCCTCAATCTGATTTTTGAAAAATCATAACCTGATATATTCTTTAATTTATATAAATGTTCTACTTGATATTAAGCATCTCTCAACATACTGGACCTTTCAACATTTGACTTTCTCAACTAACTTAAAAAAATTGACATGGCTTGAGAAAAAGCCAAACTGAAGTCAGGAGGAGGGTGATGAGGGCCTTCACCATCTGAAGAAACAGAGTTAGCGTTAAAATTCAGCAATTAGCATTAGACAGAATCTAAGTTAACATGGACAATCAAAATCAGTCCCCATTTAATTAGGATATTTTCTTTGCTTGTTCTCAGTAAGATCTTACACAGCTTAACAATTATTAATATAATCACAGCAACTCTAACTAAGGAATTTTACAGCAAGCCCAGAACCATACCTTGAATTATACATGCACATCCTCAATGAGAAAGTGTTTATAGGTGGGAGACAGAAGACATGCATTTTTATAATTATACTAGAAAACTGAGCCTTCAAAAAACAGTGCCCAAATAATGTCCCCAGATAAACAAATTCCAAGCTATGCAAGTAAAGAAGCTTCCTTTTAGCATAAGTCCTTGCTTTCTTAAAAGGACCATTTTTCAGCCACAGCCCCTAAGCCCATATTTAATCCTTAACATCTTTTTACAAATATGAACAAAATATTGATGAAAGGTAGATATGAATTATACAGCACTATGGTCCCCTCCGTTCACTTTGTATATCAACACCATCAGGAGTAGAGAAACATTTCTATATTGTGCACTAACTAGACTTCTGAATGGGTGTCATAAAATCAATGCATCTATCTAGTGTCTGCCATTTACTCACTGAAGAGAATATTTGGTCTAGCAGAAATGGAATTCTTATTTTACTAAAACTCATTCAGCTGTGTCATTACTTTTTTTCATATATTGTCAAAGGATATTCCAGAAACATCATACATCCTTTACTGGGTTGTACGGCCCAGGGGGCACTTTAATGCCAATTAAACTTCATAAACACCATGTGATCCTCTACCACTTCAAAGAGTACCTACATCCTTGAAGAAGTTCAAATGGTCTCTAAATACATCAAAAAATGCTCAACATCCTTAGCCATTAAAGAACTCAATACCAAGAACTTAAACAGCAATCAATGCTGGCGACACCTTGTGGGGAAAGGAGCCCTCTTACCCTGCTGGTGAGAATGTAAACTGGTGCAACCACTACGGAAAGCAGTATGGATGTTCCTCAAAAGGCTGAAAACAAATATCCCCTTTGGTCCAGTTATATCACTCCTGGAAATTTTTCCAAAAGAGTTAAAAGCATAATATAACAGATACAGGTATACCCACGTTCACAGCAGCACAACTCACAACAGCTAAAATGTGGGAGATACCAAAATACCCACCAACAGACCAATGGACACTTAAATTGTGGTATTTATAGACAACAGAATACTACTCATTTGTAAAGACAGATAGATAGGTTGGAGGTTTCTGTGGGTAAATGGATCCAACCTGAGACCATCATGTTCAGTGAAGTGAGCCAGATGCAGAAGGTTAGGTATCAAATGGTTTCTCTAACATGAGAAACCTAGATTACTGCTATTTCACAGAACTAAGTTGGTAGAGTGGGAATCAGTAGTGAGGGGGGTGTGTAGGATGGTCAAAAAGGAAGAAGGGAAGGATTTGTAATTTTGACTCAATCTATATGTGCACAAAATAATTAAGTTCAATATAATCATTATGTATCACATATATACATATCAATAAAATGGGGGAAAACCCAAGAAGTTCCTATATCCATTCCAGCTGAAATACATGATTCTTAAAGAAAAACAGTATTGTAATTCTTCCTAAGTGCTGATCTAAAATAATTTAAGCAAGTCTTAGTACCTGGTTTGAAACTGCCAACGCGATGCTGTTTTTAAGCAACAGACAATTCTGAAAGAGTCAATCTAATATGTAGTACTCAACTTAGAAGGATGGATAAAAAGCACTGTTATGATTCTGTATATTAACATGGCTCCCTTGAGAAGCAGAAACGAGTTCTTTTTCTATTTCGCCCATAGGGTTTTGAATAAGTACCTTTACCTCTCAGTCTTGTAGATTTTGAAAAACAGAAATTAATATCTTAGGCTTTTTTTTCTTGAGAAAATGACTAAAAATCACCTGATCAAGATGCTAGATTTAGTCAAGGCCATTGAAGAAAATTTGCAAAGGCGATGAAAAACATTAGAAGATAAAATCTATTTTTGCCTGCCTTTATTTAGTGGGAAGATTTAGAAAGTGAAAACAGCTTAGACCAATAAATATGAGGAGAAGAAAATAGTGAAAAAGAATAAAGTTGAAAGTTTGACCTAATGATTATAAGGGGTCTAGTGGAATTACAGACTTACAGAATTGTAGGGGTTAAAAACTTCAGTGATTCCTGGAAACCACTTTGCCCATCTTACACTGGAACTTACAGTAGAATACCAACAGGTCTGTTCCACTCTTAGTCAAGTTCTCTTAAATGCAACTAGCAGGACAAAATTCTATCCTAAATTTATTTCAAATCCAGAAGTCAGGGAACACCCTAGGAACTCACAAAAATAACTCCTCACCAAGACTCTCCAGATCTTTTGCCAATATGTCTGCCTCTTTACTCTGAACTGCATGTGTTTTGGTCTTCAGAATTTTTTTAAGCTTTATATTCATGGATTTCTCTAAAGATAGATTTTAAAAAGCTAAAATATCCTTTAAGAAGATCATTAAACATAACAAGCAAAACTGTATCAAAACATTAGCGGCAAATATAAATAAATAATTTTCTCAAAAATCTTTCCTAAATAAGAGTAAAGCAAGTATCTTCTAAAATCAAACATGGCAGTGTTTGAGTCACCACCAGATGGCAGAAGTATAGGCCTGGAAATTCTAGAACAAAGCAGGCAGCAACTCAACATGGATTCCCAGGTCATGACTGAGAGTTGCTGTGCCCTTCTTGAGTCTTTAACAAGAAAAATAGGCAAATTTTAGTAATATGTACTCTATCATTTTAACTTAGACAAAAACAATGAAGAATAAACTTGGTCCTCTATTTCTCTAAGGAAATTTTAACTAAAAATGAAAATAATCCTTAACAGTACTTACAGTCTTACGATTTCTTTCACAAGTTTAGGAGTTCTACAATGTATGACGGTTGTATTTCGACGATGTTGGTACATTTAATAATACTTTCACATAGATTGTGGACACGATCAGAGTTAGCCGAGTAAATTCAACAGAAAATTGACATTGGAAAGATATTAAAAATTAAGAAGAATCTGAATTAATATAGTTACACAAAATATATGCATATATATTTTTAAACAGAAGGTTAATATATGATTTGCTGTGGTTACAATCAAACATGGAAGAATTATTTTAATAGTGAAAATCTTTTTTCTCCTCACATTTACTAGTCTAAGCTATTTTCATTTTCTAAATCTTCTCACTAAAAGGCAAAAATAGTATTTTATTTTCATCTTCTTTAATTCCAAATCCAAAATACTTTACTGGTGTTTCCAGGCAGAAACCTAAGCCAGTCAATAAATAAATGACCTACTGCAAGTGTTCCCCCCGGAAGAATGTTTAATTCTGCTACTCTGTTTAAAACTTTCATACTCTATAAATCTAATGGGATGTGTCAACTTTATCATGGTTTATATTCTTTAGTGACCAAGTATCCTCTCGCTTTATAGTACTTTACTAATGTTGGCAAATTCCCTTAGTCCTCTACTATCTTTTCTAGTTTTCAGTTTTTTAGTCAATTAAACAATGGTTGTTCTAATTATAAAATGTGTTATATTAAAATGCCTTGTGCTATATAAATATCTAGAATATCATTAGTGTCTGGCCCAGCTCTGAGCAACAAAATTTACTGTGAAGGCTGAAATGTTCTTTCTATGCACTCTGCCAATGTGGTGGCCAGCCACCAGCACGACCTAGCAATTGAAATGTAGCTAGTCATACTGAAAAATAATTTTAAATTTTCATTTAGTCAATTACTTTAAATTCACACAGCCATGCCGGGCCGATAACTAATGTAAAGAATGGCATAGTTTTTGATGACTAAAATGTGCAGTGATAATTGATCAAAATGAGGAAATTTCCAAGACGACACACAGTTAAGAATCTTGAAAAAGTTCAAATGCAGTCTTCTATGGTGACTGATCAGTAAAGAAGAGAGGGCTATGATGCTCATACTTTGTTCAAGACTCCTTATTTTAGTGACTGAACCACAGAGCCCTTTCAGAGAATGGCTGTTGATGTTCTGTTCTATGTACCTTTCAGCTATGAGGACAAATGGAACCACACTGCATCACAACATTTTATCAAGGAAGGTAAATACAGAAGATGTTCATAATGTCAAAAGGCAGGAATATGCCCAAATGTGACTTAAGTCAATGCTAAATGATTGCTAGGCTACATAACTTCTCATAATTAAAAATATTTTAACAAAGTCAGTTTCATTTTTATTTGAAAATTTACAGATGACTAATCTCGTTATTTATAATTTTTATAAGTCAAACTGGAACAAAGAATTCAGTTAAGAAAATTATACCACACAACATATAGTTTTACCCCAAATTTACATTTTTGGAATACCTTATGATGTGTGGGTACCTGAAAAGTTGTGCCTACAACTTAAGGTGGATGGAAGCAGAGTTTATTATTCTTGCCACTGCATTTGTGGTACCAGACATACAGCACGTACATCCCACAGAGAATTTCTGAATGGAAAGCACTGGAATGAAGTCAATGGAAACAAGTGCACATTTTGGGAGGTTAGGGATGGTCCTGGAGATTGAGCCTTAAAACTGAGCTACATCCTCAGCCTATTTTTTATCACTGATTTTGAGACAGAGTCTTGCCACATTGGTAAGTTGCTCAGGTTGGATTCAAATTCACAATCTTCTTGCCTCAGTATCCCACAGAACTGAGATTACATGCCTGTGTCATGAGGCGTGGACAAACGCAGAATTTGATTAACAAATATAATAAGTTAAACAAATAAATAGGCACCAATTAGTTTTCAGTGTCAACTGCAACCACGCAAGAACTTTAACAAGCATCAACAATGAGGATGTCTGAGGATGTCTTCCTTCAAGTAGGCTCTATAGAATGTCAATATAAACTGCCAGGCTAACATGTTATCCCACATAATGGGAGAATTAGTGAGAAAATTCCAGAATTTAAAGAAAGACAGCAGCAAGATGCTAATATCACACTTTTTTTTTTTTTTTGCTCTTAGGAATCATAGTTGTTACATCTTCAGTAGAACTCTTAAATGATCATCAATATTTATTTACTGTTAACCACATGCAAATCAGTATGAATACAAAAAAATGAAAAAACTGGAGTCTCTACATGTACAATCCTGCTGGGAACAAAATGCCACATATGGAACTGGGCCAGGTGACATCATGCTGCCTTCCATACACAAACCACGCAAACCACACACACACACACACACACACACACACACACACACACACACACACACCCCACCCCAAAAGCAAGGTGGCATAAAAGTAACTCCAAATGCACCTATCAGACTGCAGACTGCAGTGACAGGAAGGGCCTGAGAGGAGTCTGAAGGGGAAGCCTGCCTGTGGCCAGCAGAGAAGAAGAAAGCACTCTGAGCAACACATGGCATAAAATTTGTCTCAGAGGGGAGTAAAAGGTTCAAAGAGGACCATGGTGGGGGGAGGGAGGAGTGGGATCCAATCTGAACTTTCAAGTTATTTTTTTCTAAGATATCTAATGAACCAAGATATGTATAAAGAGGAATGCATGAAGATAA
This sequence comes from Ctenodactylus gundi, assembly GCA_004027205.1. Lineage (NCBI taxonomy): Eukaryota > Metazoa > Chordata > Mammalia > Rodentia > Ctenodactylidae > Ctenodactylus > Ctenodactylus gundi. The sequence goes on along the minus strand of PVKB01000165.1, from coordinate 45,732 downwards.
AAAAAATTTAGGATTTACTTTAAAGGCTTGCTTTTACGTATTTAACTTCTGTTTTACAGCAATAAATTTTATATACCTTAAACAAGTACTAAAAAATTGCCAAAAGAAAATCTTAAGTAGAGAAAGAAAATGCATAAATGCCAAAGAAGTAAAACTGTATCCAGAACTTTTTAAATATTAGAGGGAAAAATAACAAGACTGCGAAAGTTCTTGATTCTAGTCCCACCTATGGACAATGGTCTGTATGACTGTAGGAACAAGTGACCCTTTCAGAAAGATTGGACCTCAGGATCTCAAATATCTCTTTTTCCCCCCATTTTATTGATATGTATAAGCGCAAAAAAATTTAAGGTTTACAATGAAGTTGAGCATTTTGTGCACCTATATATCCTATCAAGGTAACAAGGACTTTCCCACTCTCCTTTTGTCCCTCCCCCTACCAAAGATCTCTTAATAGGGGTTAAGAATTACATAAAGCAGCGTCTTTTCAGGAAAAGAAAGAGGGAAATGTTTTAAAAATGTAGGAAGGAAGAGATCTAATGAAGAAAGGGTTCTGAAACACAGTTCTGAAGAAACTAAGTTACTAATTTTAATGTGCATCTTCCAGTTTGGGGGCAGCTTTCAGAGAAAAGCAGCAGCCAGAAAAAAGATCCAAGGGTAGAGAGCTCTTGCGACCTAAGTCAAGCCAGTTTCTTTTATTTCTTTCTTTTTAAGATCAGTAGAATATGCTTACTTATGGTTAGTCTCACAGCATTTATTTTAAAGTATTTTTTCCAGATGGAGCAAGAAGACCCCAAGATTGAGCCTAGTTTGGACAAGTTAAGAGACTTAGTGAGATCCTATCTCAAAATGTGGGGGGAAAAAAAGAGGGTGGAAGATGGGAATGTCGCTAATTGTGAAGCTTCTGAGCTGGATTTCCAGTACCACAAAAAAAGGTCTCTTCACAAATATTTTTTGCAATGTTAACAGAAGAACATACCAGTGAAAATGGGCTCTCAAAATACTTCTGAATTTGTGGGATTCTGCTGTTCATTAAGAATTAGAAAATATGTATGGTTAATCTTATTCATTTTGGCTTTAGGCATTTTCATTCATTCTGCAAAACACGTAAGAAGAGATAAAGATGTTACTAGCACACATAACAGCGGAGAGTTTAGGATGAAGGCTTGATAAGAGGCAATACCGCAAGGCTGTGGAGGAGAAGGAAGAACTGAGAAATTCAGGCCCGAGGGCTAGGAAGCCACAGGGAGCCAACTCTTCAAGGGAGAAGAGGTCAAGGTCAAATGCTGCTGTGGCTAGTAAAATCCAAGGGCTGAATTTTTCTGCCAGATTTAGAAAGAAGGAAGTCATTAGGGAGCTTGCAAAAGTGGTGGGAAGGGAAACACCTGAGAGCGCCCAAGAAGAGAAGGAAGTCTAGAAGGGACACTTGTGCACAGGGCCTCACCTATCAGCAGGCTAAGCAGAAAAGAGGGCGAGGCTGACTTTCCTGATGCAAATCCCCACTCCTTGTGCGGAACTTGAGCGAACTGTTAAATGGTTTTGAGTTCCTCCTTCCTCAACTAGTAAGAGGATCGAACAGTACCCACAGCTCTTATAGAGTTGGCTAAATAAGCAGCAGTTTCTTTGTAATTCTTGACATGGTTATCTATAAAAAATTAGAAGATAGAAGACCCTTTAAAAGGTTGATTAAATTTTTTAAAAAATATTACGAAGCCAAGCACTAACGTGTGCACCTGTCACCCCTAGAATTCCATGTCACCTTTGGCAACAGCAAGCTCCTGCTTCCAAAAATAACAAACAAAACCACAAACGAAATGACCCAGAGATATTTTACTCACCCCTCTTTTAACATCTCTAATACAAATTTCTCGGTAGAATTTTGTCAAAATCAGTTTTTTTTTCTATCTTTACCAATGTAATTTTATACATATCCACTTAGCTGGCTTATCATCTCATTAGCACTAGCAGCTTTGCTCATTAATGACAAAGAAGGCACACCAATCTTATAAAAAGAATCAACCCATGTTGACTACCTCAGGGATTCTTGATTTATTTTCCTGTAGAGTTATATACTTTTTAATATCAAGTCATGATCAAAGCCCAAGTCACCAACAGTGGCCTACAATTCATAAAACTTCTTTTTCCTAATAAAGATTCACTGAAATTGTTTTTTAGAACTATACATGATTTAAAATTAGTCAGGCATCTTTACCAGTCCAACGAAGGAAAAAAAGAAAACCAAGAAAATAAAAATTACTTATATTCAGAGGAAAAAGTATGACCACTAGAAAAAAAAATCAAAGTTCTTATTACACTGTGAAACAATTTTAAGCTTTTAAATTCTAAGTTACTTTTAACTGAAATAAGCTTAGTAAAACAATAAACTGATATTTGCACGAAAATACTACACAGCAGGAGAAAAACACAGATATTTCCTATTAGGTTAGCTTTAAAAATTAATTTCAAATTAGGTCTAATCATTGTGATAGTTTTGTATGACTGCAAAATTGTTTTCCTGGGGTGTAGTTCCACCAATTCATATACAGAAGTAGGCTGTTGGCATCTCTGGGTCCCAACATATAAGTCATTTTCCAGTGACATAATCTTAAATCAATATTAGGCTTACAGATTTTAACTTGGATTAGGAGGAGTCAAAGCACACAAGAGATGAAGAATTAAGATAGAAGCAAAAGGAGAAAAAAGGAAAGATCAAAGCTTCATTAAAGATCATCATTGAAAGGGTAAGACATACATGGGCCAGACACACATTCCAGTTGAACTGGAAATTTCTATGCATTCACAAGATGATTGATATATTTAATATGTGTCAAGAAGGTCACATATTTGAATTGTTTTTCACAGTCGCTATAAAATAAAAACTAAAAAGTCAATAGAGAATGTGTTCAAAACCCTGATTAATGTTCAATACTAAGACCTTATTTTAAAGAAATAAGACAATTTGGGGAGTTCAAAACTATTTGCTGACTTTCAGATAATATTAAGTAGTAAAATTTTTTGAATTTATTTACTTTGAAGTATATTTGTAAAGTGCTATAAGTCTACAGAAGTGAAATTATCTACCATTTTGAAAAATTAATTAAAATTGGGAAAAGATTTTAAACTTGTTTTTAGAAACTGAATTTAGGACAAGAGGTATCTGCTAAGTCTGCCACACAATGAACACAAAGCCTTTCTACAGTGGTGTAAACTAGTCAAGATCATCCTACTCTTCTGTAATTTTGCTACATGACTAGTAAGTGTGAGAGACTATGAAGAGCTCACCTAAGCTGATCCTACAGGTTTACTAATCGATTAAGCATGCAATGTACATTCCACATGAGTGCTGGGCATTAAATAAACAATGAAAATCTCAGGCAATGACAATATGTTGAAAACTAAGTATTAACTGAATTACTTCTGTTTATAATAAATATTTTCCTTTAGTCGTTTTTGACAGACATAAAACAAACAAATATTAAGGTTATGTTATCTCAAGTAGTCATAAGGTATTAACTTATAACCTTCTTTTAATTTATATGTATTATGACATAAGAGTATACTAAGTTTCTAACTTCAGAGTACTTCTAATTTGGGTAGTATTTTGATAACCATCTCATCTGTTTTTATAGCACAACTACTCATCTGTACTTTTATAATGCCAAGTACACAGAATGATTAAGTCAAAAATAAAGCCCTGGAAAAATACAAATAACTTATTTTCAGTCTTATGTCAAAAATACAGTACATAAAGAAATCAAGAATAACATCAAGTCTGTTAAAAAGTTTTATTGGCCTCCACATTCTCCTAAGCTTATGACTCCCAAAGTACTTGATGATCCATCCTCTATATTCCAGATTTCTACAGAGCTATATGAAAATGAAATCGGATTACCCTAATATATATTTCCTTTTCATTTACTGGCATGGCATAAAGATAGGAAACAGGTACAACAGGAAAGGAATCCAAAATTAATATAAGGTCTGGGAGAATGTAATTCTATAATGTCTGTGGCTTCCCCTCTAATGTTCTCTCACGTAGACTCAGAGCTCCTCCCACCTCAATCTGCACACAGCAGCGGTCACCAGGCCCTGAAGAGCAATTTCCTGAGAATATCTGTCCTCCTCCCTCTGAGATGCCATCCACTCTGCTAGCACAGGCCACAACTGCTTTTACTTGTTCTAGCTGATAGCCCTGGACAGGTCTCTGGCAAATCCCTCTTCTAAAACAGAGTAAAATACATCTCAATTGCAAATCTAACACACTACTGGCTTAAAATCTTTTAGCAGCTTTCGTTCTCTGTAGGATAAAATTGTATTTATCCTTTCTAACTTTCAACTGTGTTACACATGCACAGTTTCCAAAGGGAACTTACCTACTTTTAGTTCCCTCTAAAATTTTTCATAGTTGCTCTCCTACCAGAAAACAGCACATCTTACCCTTTATCCTCCTTTCTCAGCTCAACAAAATTCACACCCTGAAAACCCACTACCCAAACCAGCTACCATGAAAGCCTCTTCTCTCCCTTCCACTCACCCTGTAAGCCTCAGGCATATTTCTTAGTCTGGGTACAGGCATTTGTTGCCAACCAACTAGAGGTTCCTTAAGGGAAGGATCTGGGCTGTTTTTTGATTGTGACTGAACCAGAGGGTATAATGTGAAGCAGAGATATTCATAAATCAGTTCATAAAGCAGAAACTACAAACTAAATAGCATCCTGATAACACTGAGCCATCACATTTTAGTACCCTGAAAATAAAAAGACATTTTAGTGCATTTTGTTCCATGGCTAGTACACATTTAAAAGTCAAGTACTAGTAAACAAAACTCCTGGTTCTCTGTACTATTTCTCACGGCCTCCACAACAAAGAAGAGAAGTAAAGAAAACAACACCGCGATTCAGGACAACTTTAAATTGGTGAAGATTTTGAAACCTCAGTATTTGATTTAAAAAAAACAGTATTCCATATTGAGCCTTCAAAGCCACCTAGCAACAGGTGAAATCTGCACAATAAAACTATGCCAGACCACACACCTTGACTCCAAAGGCTGCATGCATCCTTCAAGGCCAAGACTTTAATCTGAAATCATAGGAAAAAATAACTTAGGCACTATCAAGAACTTGTTTGAGTCCAGCCATAGAAACCAGAGTACAGACATGGCCTGGACTGGAGTCCTGAGAGCAGTGGCAGCTGATGGTATAGGCTGTCAGGGTAGAGGGCTCTGTGAAGGTCCTCCCAAGCTGTTGTGGATCCTAGTTACTACCCAGGCCCCTCAGTGTTGGAGCAGGGCAGCTTCAAACACCACCTGCCCTGCTGTGGAAAAGGTCACAAAGTTCCTCAACACAACCACCGTTCTCCCTCATATCACGAGATGCTGTGTACACTTTTTGATCTTTTATTGGCAGACACGGAAGAAAAGTTATGCTCTGTGAAGTGGTGTCACTATGCCTGCCTGCTGCTAGTAGCTTCTTGTCCTGCTCAGATCAGAGTGGGCAATGCTGGAGCTCTGGAATGTTGCAGAGCAAGAGTTCCTGAAATCAGTGCTCTGGAAAAGGCAGGCAGAATCTATGCAACAAGTTGTGAAATGATAGCAAAACTTCAAATTTGGCTGTCAGTCTTATGCATTAGAGGACAGAGCTCAATTCATGTTAGCATGAATTTAAAAAGCTGCATGGAAGAAGATGTGTATTGATAATCACTGTTTTTAAATACAATTACTCAGCTTGGTGTATAAAACTTTTAACTCTGACTACTACAAAAAGCCAATGTATGATAGAAAAGAGCAAGGAAAGAAGGCAACAGAGCAAATCTGAATACAGAGGCAGAGAAAGCTACGGAGGTGGTGCTACGCTATCAGACTGTGACTGGTTATACTGTGGGCGTGAACCTTTTTAATTAGGCTTTTGGGGGCTGGAGGAGTAGCTCAGCAGTTAAAGCACTTGCCTTGCAAGCTCAAGACCCTGGGTTCAATTCCCCAGCACCACATAAAATGGGTGTGGTGATGCACATCTGTAATCCCAGCAATCTGGAGGCTGAGGCAGGAGAATTGCTATGAGTCTGAGGCTGGCCTGACCTACATAGTGAGTTCAGGACCAGCCTGATTACAGAGCAAAATCCTATCTCCGCCCCCTCCACCCCCCAAAAAAAAATTGGCTTTAAAGTGTGTTTTTATGTAGAAAATACACAGAACTGTCCAATGCATTTTGCTATAAGATGAAACCGGATCCTTCACTTGGGGGAGGACAATTCTTGTAATACTATCATCAGTATGAAAGTTAAAGAGTTAAAAAAGAAACTGTTACTGAAAGGTGGGGCCAAAACTTGTGACTGTTTGGGCTCACTCACAGGGAAGGTTGGGAGTCAGCCGCTCTGTTTCTCTCTCTCTCTCTCTCTCTCTCTCTCTCTCTCTCTGTGTGTGTGTGTGTGTGTAAGAGAGAGAGAGAAAGTGAGAGAGAGAGAGAGAGAGAGAGAGAGAGAGAGCGCAAAGAGCAGGTTCCATTACAGACTGAGAAGATGAGCAGCCACATGTGGATGAAAACCACATGTTGCTGACATCAAATATTTCAGTCTTTAGGCTAAGGCTGAAAATGTTGGATCAACCATAGTAGAAAATCATTGTTAAGATTCACTGATAGTATTTCTGTTTATACTTCAATTTCCAAAGCTAACTTTTAAGATTTACAAACAGACCTTATTATAGATTTCTAGCTTAAGCAAAGAAAACAAAACAAAAAAAAAAAAGCTATTTGCATCTTACATGTTTGAATTTCCCAACTCTTGCCTTCTAAAATACTAGGTTACTAATCTCAAATATTTTAAAAATTACAACCCCAATCAACGTGAAGACTTAAGCCAAAAGAAAGAACAGAAATATCAGGTTTACTGAACCTGACTAGAGTGGCTGTTGTGACCTCTCAGAGAATCACTCATGTGGATCATTTCCACATACCTCACCCAGTATACTCACCCTAATGGGGACACTTCGGCATGCATACAATTATTTTTTAAGCATAGTAAAGTTTAAATCGGTTAAAACCATGTACAGTGTGAGTTCTACATATTTTAATATTATAAAAAGTCAAGGCAACAAGAAATTTCAGTAACCAATGGAAATTTAATAAGAAGGCCTTGGAATATGTGAAAATGGCATAGCAAACCTAGGGTACACCTGAGACTTCAGAGCTATCAGTGTGGCTGTCTTGGCAGGCAGAAACCTGGGGAAAGGAAGGAGGTCAATCTCATTCTTCACCCCGAGATTCCATCTCCAGAACTCAAGGTGTTCTGAAATTCCGATGAGCTATATTTTTAAGTCATTTTAAATAAAGCAATTTTACAAAAATATTTGTTTAAAGCATTATGATTTTAAAACATCGGCACTCTAGATCAGTATCTTTTACATCTTCTATTTCTGTAAGATTTTAATTTGAGTTAAAATTATCCACAGGTTTAATTTTAATTTCAGTTTAATTACCTACAGGAAAAAGATAATTAAAAAAACATGAAATAACCACATTTTAATATTAAGGGAATATCAATGTCATAAAAGATTTTCATGTTGTGTATAAGAGCATTTTTACCTAAATTGGAAGGAATCCCCCTCTAGTGGGAGTAAAAGAGTATTTCAACTTTCACATAATATTCAGGTAGTAGTCATTAAACTTATCAAGAGAAATCAGGTGGAGTTTTTAAATTCTTTCTTCTATATTCAAAATTAAAGCTGTTTTATATTTCACAAGCCCGAAACATCTATAATTCATAATATATATATACAGACTCATAATACACACACACACACACACACACACACACACACACACACACACACATTTTTGTGTTAATTTCATGAAATTTTAATTAATAGTCAACTAACACCATCAAATTTAATTTGGCTACAGGATAATCGCATTTTTAAGTTAAACAAAAAGGTATGACTCCATGGAAAAATCAGTACATTCTCAGTAGAAAGAGTTGACTATGTAATGGGAAGATCTCAAATTTTTTTTTTTGTCTCTACTATAATCTGTACCTGCCTTAATTTCTTGAAAGAAAAACCCTTAGCTGTTCATTAATATATACTATATGGAGATTTATTACACGTAAAGCTTTGGGCTTAATGTTGAAAAACAGAGTGAAATTTTTCATACAAATAAATATTTGATTGCTAAACCATCTACCATACAATTTTCAAAAATTCAACTATAGGGACAAGATGAAATTACTCATAATGTTCTTTTACAGCTTCAATTTGGGCACACCTAAAATTAGGAATATAAACCAGATAGGGTGGTATACATCTATAATCCCAGTACTCTTGGAGACTGAGGCAGGAAGATTTTAAGTTTGAACTTAACCTGGCAACTTAGACTCTTATCTCAAAAACAAAAAGGAGATGAAGCTCAGGGCCAAGGTCCTAGAATACAGACATAAAACAAAACAAAACAAAGCGACACAACACTAGCAGTGCATAATATCATCAAGAAAAACATTTAGAATGGCCAATGTTCTCTTCTACACAGATGCTAAGAGAAACAGAAAGGTAGATGGAAGAATACTCTGATGAAAAATATACTCAATCTTCAGTGATCCTAAGAACTTTTCAAGTGTTCTTCCAGGATAGAAATGTGAAGGGCCAAATTCAAGAGACTCAGAAACTTCTTAACTCCAAAGATAGGGCCCTTTCCATTTAACCACACTTATTTCAGATGAAGCTACAATCAACATTTTATAACGGAGATACTTTCCGAAGAATTTCAGGTTGGCTTCCAAGGACACAATGAAAGTGCATCCTGCAAGATTCAGCAGTTGCTAAGCTCCTGGTCTTCTGTCCTTCTCAACTATTTTAAGGCCCACTTCAACCATAAATAAATAAATAAATAAATAAATAAATAAATAAATAAATCACTGTAACTTCCAATTGTGCCACTCACTAACAAAACCATAGATTCATGAATTTACAAGTCGAATTGGTTATATTTTCCTTTTCTTTCAAAGTGTTCATGACTTAAAACATACACCTGAAGTACAAAGAATACTAATTCCAGAAGCATTTTCATTAAAATAAAACATGCTATATTTTATTTTTTTTTAATTTCTAAGATTAGGATCACAGGGTCATTCCCTTAAAATAGGAAATAAAAGAAAAATAATGCTCACTTATAATCATGTATAAAGAATCTTACTCATAATTAAAGGAATGCAAATAAAATTCCATTATTCAATTTTCTCACAGTGGATTACTAAAGATCAGAAATTGTGTAATTAGAGTATTGGTAAAAGGTTAAGGAACTACTCACAGTCTTACACTACTAACAAGAATGTATATTTGAATACAGTACAAATTAGAAGCAGCCACCAAAATGTACACGAACATGATCAAGTGTTAACTCCAAAATTCCACAGATACTATAAGGCAAAAGTAAAGACAGAAAAGGATGCTTAATAAGTTTTTTTCTAACAGTAAAAACCTGCAAACTAACCCAAAATGTCTACAGGCAGGGTCATGCTTTAAAAATTACTATATAAGAAACATAAAATATTAGGTACTCAAGAGGCAGAAGGACAATCTTAAGTTCAGCAGTTCGAACACAACCTAAGCAACATAGTAAGAACCCATTTAAAAAATAATCTATGTATTTAGAGATAAATGAAATGTCTATGATATTCTATTAAGGAAGAAGAATCAAAAACACAGTGAAGACTAAACTGGCATCTGTTTAAAAAGAGGGAATGGGGCCCATGCTTAATAGACATACAATATGTATATTGTATGTATATTAATATGCCTGTGCCTTCTGAATGACAAACTTACTTTTCATTATACAGTATGTCTGTGTATGTGCGTCTGTGTGTGCACCCACACATGTGTGTATTTGATAAGCAGTCTCACTCTGTAGTTCAGGCTGATTCTGAACTACATTCCTCTTTTTCTTATGAATTCTCTTCATTTCCCACATTCATACATGCAGCCCACATGACAACTCAAGGAACATGCCTTCCCTGACTGCTCAATGTTCAATTTGCTGGCAACAGAACACACAATGATATCTTGTATTGTGAAATGGTGCTGAGCTGAACAACTACTCTCTGGATGTATTTTCAATAGACTAAAAACCTAACAAGGATCTGATTGATGACAATGATAAAATATACTGCATAATAGGAGTCCACTACATACAATGTGTATGTTATTATAGTTTTGCTTTTCACCACAAATGATAGGTCAAGTTTCCCACCACACTAAGATGATAACATGATACCTTCATATGTTAAATTTAGGACAAAGCCAATCAACCATAGCCCCACGATCCTACTTTTAATTATTTTCTCCAAATGAAGGAAGATACCTTCACTCCAGATTCTTAAAGCAATGACAGAGGGCAGAAATAAATTTGTGATATGGCTGAGACGTCGATTCTAAGTGTGTACAAAGAGCCGCTGCTGTACAAAGTGATCTGTGAACCATTAAAAGAGAGTTCATTTTTCTATCCTTACCCTTGACCTAGATCAACAGATTACACGAGCTGAAGTCTTCTTGTGGTACTTTAGGATACAACAGGCAACGTACATGACCAATTAGAGGCTTGAAATTCAATTGGCCCTCATGTGAATGAGGCCCGACTAGCACTGGGGAGGACAACAGGCACATAGTTCTGCTAGCATATTGCCTTAGCTAAGAACCAGACAATCTCAGGAAGCAGAGCTCCCTAAGTGGCTGATCAGTGGACAATTGAAAAAGGGAGCCTGAACTCAGCAGAAGCAGAATGACCCAGCTGAACCAAGGCCACATGACAAGCTGGAGAAGTATGAGCTAAAAAGATTTTGTTCTTTGTACTAAGTCATGAATTAGTCTGTCTCATAGTAAAAGCTATGAAGTGTGTTGTACATGTCTAAATAAAGGAACTCTAATTTCTAATTTACCAACCTAGTTCCCCATGAGAACACGATGACACTGAAGAGTCCTGAAAGCACTTGTGAAATTGACACAGCCGATTCTTCCTCCATCTCCTCTCACTATCTGAAACCTTCCAAAGGCTTAAGACCCTAAGGCCATAAAACTAAATCCCAGTCTGTTTGGTTTTTTTGAGACAAGGTCTCACTCTGTAGCCCAGGCTAGTCCTGAACTCACCGGTGTAGCCCAGGCTGGCCCTGAACTCAGGACAATCACCTGCCTCAGCCTCCTGAATTCTGGGATTACAGGTATGTGTCACCATGCCTAGCTTTATGTGGTGTCTGGGACTTGAACTCAGGGCCTTGAGCTTGCAAGCAAGCATTTTAACTGCTGTTAAACCCCACTTCTTTAACACGAGCAACAAGAAGCTAAATAAGGTGCTTCCTGTGCTGTGTCCCTCACTGACTCACAATGCTTTGGCTCCAATGGCTTTTACTTGTTCCTCAAACGGCCACTTCTTATTCTGGAACTTTGCATGGTGGTTTCCTCCTCCAAAAACACTCCACTATCAAACCACCCTGTTACTAGTCCCTTGGTATCACCCACTTTTCAGAGCACTCTCTTGCTCTCTTTCAATGCCACTTGAAATTTGCTTGTTTTTTCATATATGGACTTTTCCTTTCCTAAGATGTAAACTTCAAAGAGCAGAGGCTATATCTATCTTACTCACTGTTACCTCAAAGGAGTGCCAAAAATAAAGTAGGAGCTCAATGAATAACTGCTGAGCAAATAAATGTATATGAATGAATTCACTGAGGATTACAATACAAACCAAAAAAATACAAATACATGCACACAAGTACAGATCAAACAAGATCGAAACATGCTCAGCTTGGGCTGAGAGTATAGCTCTTGGTGATAGAACATTTAATTACCATGTTTGAAGCCCCGGGTAAGAACCCAAACTCCCTCTAGGGAGGAGGAAGAAACTGCACCTCAGTGGAATCTAACTGTATAGGTTAAAATCTTATGTATCATCGGCTGGTAACATACAAGTATTACTCAAAACCAAGTCAAACCAAACCAAATTAGAGTCTTATTGTATTTAATGATGACATACACATCTGATGCATTTGTTTCTCTAGTGAAGAACAGACCTTTAAATTCCTCTAAAAGAATTTGCTCTTCTAAGTTAATAGCAATGAAGACAATATGCTGCAAAATGTTACAACTCTCGATATTGAACTCAGATATAACCATTTTTAGGCTTGTATCAAGAAATGACTTCTGTTTGATTATAATAATTATAATAAATATTTTATAAAAATACATACAATCTAAAATCTTCCCAAACAACTTTTAAAGTAAATGTGAGCTCGCATTTAGGCTGTCTGTCCATCACACAGCATATGGCAAGAATGCCTTGATCCTGTGAGATCAGAATGAGGCAGTGGCCACAGTTCCCAAACGGCCTCCTTGAGACAATGTCACAGAACCCTACCGAGTTCGACACTGTCAGTTTCATGATCAACCAATTTACAGGTTTGGGGACATTAAGAATCCTATACGTTAAGAAACCACATGCATGGTGGTAATCATTTCCATACTTCCAGTGCTTATCAAGCAATACAGTAGTGGAATCATGAAAAAGCAGGCTAAAATAATATGTATCTATTCATGATTTTATTTGTTTTTCAACATAACACAGGTACATAAAAATCTATAATTGCAAATAAAACTTTTGATAATAAATCATACTTTCAAGAAAGTAGTGTTTTCATATTTATTCTATAAATCATTTTATTAAAGTAGAAAACACAAACTTAGAAACACTAATATTTATTCATTACATTATTTCCATGTGATTACTTTTTCTACATTTCAAGTTACAGCTATTTCTTATTGAAACTTTCTATGCTTATTTATAAGTTCTGTAAATATAAGCAAAACGGAAGCTATAGATATCAAGGTGATGAAGAACTGTTGAAAACTGCTGAACACTGCGTGGTTGTTTATCTAAACATTATCAAAGGAGGGATAATACTGAGTCATTTGCTAAATATTTATTTTGTACTGTATGATCTAATTTGGTCATAGTTCAATGCTGTCTTAAGCAATAGTTCCTTGTTTACTCAACCATTTACACACACACATGCGAACACACATGCATGCACCTGGACACAGAGTTTTTCAATCAAATGTAATATATTACTGATGGATTAAATAAAATGTTCTAAAAAACATAATCCAATAAAAACTCTAATTTTAACTACATTTTACAAAAAAGCATCATTTCACATTTTAATAATACCTGGATAAGTAACTAATCATACCAGCAGAGAATAAGGGTAGGGTGGCGAGCTACTATATTTGGCAAAAGAAAATATGACTAATTCGTCTATCTTCATGAAAATGTAGCTAACACAGTGTTTGACCTCATTTAAATCACTCTTCTCCCACCCCACTGCTGAGGTCAGACAGAGAAGTAAGCACCACGTGCAAGAGGTGGCAGCATAAACACACCGGCGAAGGCAAAACAGACACAGGGATATATGTGTTCAAAAGAGCAACCTGCCATAAAGACCACTCTGCCTGATCATGTAAGAATAAAAGCATTTTTTAGAAATTAGTGCATCTAAAAATCAACACTATTAAACTTAAATTACTACCAGACAAACAACTTTATTATTTTGATTGTGTGCCACCGACTTTCTTTTCTTCTGCTTTGTTCCTATCTATATGTACCTGGCCCCAACTCTGTCATCTGTCTGGATGTAAGAAAAATACCAAATGAGAAAAAATTTCTTTTACAAAACAGATGGGTTTTAAAAATACTAGAATAGTAACTAGAGCCAAAGATCAAGAACATCTTTTAGGCCTTTTGAAGTTTACATTACACTGCGCAGGACTACTCTGATGATCAACTTGGTATAGAAAGATAATTAAATAGAGGAAGAATTAAAGAGTAGGTATACTTAAATTTAACTATGAGCCTTATCCTTTTCTAAGGGTATAAATACTCATTTTGGATAAAATATACTTCAAAAAATGCCTAATTTTAATTAGGTAAAAGAATAACTACCTGACTAAAATAATTCTCCAAGGAAGACAATAACTTTTTAAAATTGTATTCCCATTTCCTTAAACTCCTGTTTGTTCAAGAAACCATAACTAAATAGACTCCACAGTAGCTATGTTGCCTCCTTTTTCTTTCACACAATCCATTTAATACACTTTTCCTGCTAAGGGCAAAAATAACAAAAATGGAAATATATGTCATTTTAAGAAAACTAAGCTAGTACACGTCATTCTTTAGAAAGAGAAACTGAAGCTTTCAAGTTACCTGTCAACATGCCCCATTCCACTCTACTCCCTTTTATATACCCAGGTAAGGCATATCTTCTACAAACAATTATACAGGAAAAAGAAAATAACTTCAAAAATAGTTACTAATAATTCTACAAAATTCCTGTGCTACCAAGGTTATATTAAAGCCTTCTGGAGTCCAAAATTCTTTGGTATTAATCTTTTAGAATAAAAGTCTTTAAACATCTCTTTTCTAAAAAAATTATAGAAATACGGTAATTCAAGAAATGGACATTTTAGCATAGAAGAGTTGAGGAGATAGCTGCAAATATTCATTTACTTCCTTAAGAAATGGGTGTCTGAGGACTACTGAAGATCAGGTTATGCTGGAAGCCATGAATCTGACCCTGCAAGCTGTGGGACACAAACTGGCACAAGACATAGGAAAGCCAGCTACATTTGTCAGGACACCCACCTATAACAGGCACTGCTCTCAAGGTGTAACTGCTGTAAGGAAAGCTACTTTATGTCAAGGAGCATGTCTTGACACTAAATTACCAGGTCACTTTTTAAAATTCTTATCTCATATGAATGCAGTGCTTGAAGAATAAATTACCTGAACATAAAAATAACGATAGCCCACAGATAGCAGTATCATGGCAGTGTTGTCCCACCCTGATCCATGCTTCTGCCTTGCACACCCTCCTCCCCACCGCTCAGTGGTTGTAATTCCATGATTTCAATCACCTGAAGTCAACTGTGATCTAGAAATACTAAACCAAAAATTCCAGAAATAATTCTCAAGTCTAGAATAAAGCCCCATTCAAAGTAGCACCATCTCATTCTGTCCCCCCAGGAGGTGAATCATGCTCTTTTCCAAAATACCCATTCTTCATACACTGTCCACTGTTAGCTACTATTCATTAGCCACCTCCGTTGATTCTGGTGGTATCCACATTTCAGATATCCACTGGGATCTTGGATCATACCAGCAGAGAATAAGGGAAGGGTGGTGAGCTACTATATTTGGCAAAAGAAAATATGACTAATTTGTCTACTTTCATGATTAAAAAAACAGTAACAAGTGAGTCAAATGAGAAGGCTTCTTTGAGAAAATATGTGTTCCAGAAAAGGAACATAGCCACTAAGAATTCAGAAATTACTTATAAAGATAAATGTAGTCTTAAATATAATCCAGTAACCCTACTTCAAGGTATTTAGCCAAGAGGAAATAACGTATCTTCACAAACAACTTGTATGAGAATATCTGTACAGATTTCATTCATAATTAACAAATCTGTAAACAAACTAAAAACCGTATTCTTCAACTAAAGAACAGGCAAAAGTATGGGAAACTTTCATGCAATGGCAAACTACTCACCAAAAAAACCCACGAATTAATTCCTAGTACAAATAACAACATGGTTGAATCCCAAACACATTACATTACATTTATAACGCTCTGAAAAAGGCAACTCCACAGTGAAAGCAAATGTCTGCAGTTGTAGGTGACGAGGAAGAGGCTTATCAGAAAACGAGACGGGAGGGTCTCTAAGACAACGGAAGTTTTCCAGTGTTCTATTAGGGTGCTATTCTTCACACACCATTGTGCTTTACAACACCAAGACCCACAGTGTTCGGAAAACGTTAGCCTTTGTGAAATACATATATTTTTTAATTTTTGTAGTGCTAGAACAAAAATATAGGGCCTCTTAAGTACTGCTGGTAAATACTCTAGCACGGATCTACACTAACAGGCTTGTCACTTCATAGAATTGTACATACATTTCAACTTTAACATGAAAACAAATCAATCAACTTATGGCTAACAATGATGTATGTATGTACAAGGTTAAGACATGTAAATAATGACCTTCAATGAAATCTGAAGCATGACACTTACCTCTTCATGATAGTACCTTTTACTATTAGAAGTTTTTTAAAGTTAAAAATATCTGTTTTAAAAATATTTTTATTTAGCCTGGGCTATGTAGTGATTTCAGAATCAACCTGGGCTACTGAGTGAGGTCCTGTCTTAAAAACCAAACCAAACCAAAATATTTGTTTTGGGCTGGAAGAATAGCTCAGGGCTAAAGTGTTAAAGTGCTTGCCTATCAAGCTCAAGGCCCTGGGTTCCATTCTCCAGCAGGACATAAGCCTGGTGTAGTGGTGCATGCCTGTTATCCTCACACCTGGCAGACCTGAGGCAGGAGGAATGCTCTGTGTTCGAGGCCAGCTTGGGCTACACAGTGAATTCAGGACCTGTCTGGATTGCACAGCAAGACCCTGCCTCAAAAAGAAAAAAATGATAATAAAATATAAATTTAAAAAAATTATTTTTAAGAAGTTCTTAATGAATAATATATTTATATTTGTTTGGGTGTTAGCTCCTGTAGTTCAAAAAGATGCAAAGAAAATCTCAGGGCACCAAATTTAACACCATGAAGTTCCTTTCTATTCAGAAAGCCACGAACAGTCTGAAATATATTCTCAAGGATGAGAGTCTAGCCTCTGATATCTGAAACATCTATTTCCAGTACGCCCTTTCAATATTTCATATCAAGTAGACTTGATTTTGTCTACAAATTCTTTATAGGTTTCTAAACAAAACCTAGGCTTCTGAAATAATAGTACAACCATAAATTACGAGAAACTTGTCATGTGGCTGTAGCACTAAGTCATATTTCACACAACTTTATAAAATAACTTTGGCCAGTGTTTAGGATGAGGGCTACCTCAGTTCCTGAAACAGTGGCAAATCGTGTAGAAAGAATCTTTCTTCCAAAAAATACACTCATGCCTACAAGAACAGATAAATCTCTTCATGTACAATACGAGTGTAATGCTACATTTTTAAAAGGGATTGTGTCACCAACTATTAATATAAAGTCACTATTTAGAAATTGGGAAATGATTGAAAAGTATGAAGGACCTGAAATAAGTATCTACAAGCCAAAAACAAAGTCGATCAATCTTGTTTGAATTTATTATTTCAAGATTGCTGTCTATTTCAAGAAAGGTAGGGAGGAAGTTCAAATTCACGGTCAAAAGGTAGGCAAGGTAAAGAGCTTGCTGTTGGAGAGATTCGAAGTGATTTCCAAGAGATATTTTGAATGCTGGCACTTACTCCGGCTTGCTTGCTTGCTTGCTTGCTTGCTTGCTTGCTTCCTTCCTTCCCTGCCTCCCTCCCTCCTTCCTTCCTTCCTTCGAGACAGGGTCTTGCTCTGTATCCATATAGCTCAGGCTGGCCTTGGGCTCACAGCAGTCCTCCAGCCTCATTCTCCCAAGTGCTGGCATTACAGGAAGGGGCCACCACACCTGGCTTTATGTGGTGCTGGGGAATCAAACTCAGGGCCTTTGCTTGCTAGACAAGGACTTTAATTGCTGTGCCATTCCCCCAGCCCTCTAGGTTTAGATTCTTTAAATTCAAACAAAACATTATATAACATTAAAATTGTGACCCCTAAGTATATTTGGATATGCCCATCATTTTGAACCCATTTTCACTAATAAGAGTCAGTATCACAGAACATACTGGAATTAAAGGAAAAACTGTGTTTTCAAACTGCATCAGTTTCTGTGAAAATAAATTATTTTTGTTTTCATTTCTCATCATACATGTCTCTTCTGATATACACAGAAAATTGAGTCTTTCTGCTTATTCAATTTCACAACTTAGGAGTTAAAAGCCTAAAACTTACTGAGCCACATCAATTTAATGATATTATATAAGCTCAAAATGTAAAAAAGAGCCCTGCTGACAATAAATAAATGTTAGCCCTAAACTACATTCTTCCTGTTCAAGGGTAGGGACATAGAGTATAATAGTTTATCCTGGTATACAACTCACTCTTTCTTAAAAATAAATAACCCAAAACTTTGAATTTAACTTAAAATTTTAACTGGCAAGTGTCATCAGTGAACAACAGGATTAAAGTTAGAAATGTCCCTTTTATAATTATTTTTTAAAAATCTCTGGCTTGCATACACATCACAAACACAGAGTTCTATAAAAACATTATACATAATCACATGCTTGGTAAATGTTAGAAGTCATAACAGCAAGCAGAAGGAGGTTAACATCCAGAACTCCTCTCCAAAAGTCATTTCTCTTAAATTATTCAAAACATTTTAAAATCTTATATACCAACACCGATCGTTAAGATTACATTCTTCTAACAGGTCATCAATTAAATTTCCCCAAGTATTCAGATATGTGATAAGAAATACAAATTGTGGGCTAACAAACAGCAAGCTATATACATAAGCAGTATCAACAAAAGCAATTATACAATTCACAGAAGTTTAAAAGCTAAATAGATGTCGTGATTAATCTACTATAGTGTTAAGAGATTTTGCTTTTGTTTCTGTGATACTGGGGATGGCCTTTGCAGTGAGCTGTATCCCCAGCTCATTTTTGATTTCTGACTTTGAGACAGGGTCTTGCCAATTTACAAATTGCCCAGGCTGAGCTCAAATTTGAGATCCTCTTTCCTCTACCTCCCTGACTGTTGGGATTACAGACTAGTGATATTGGCCTCACTTGAGCTGTTTCGCACACTTAAAAATGTCAAAGGTCCTAGATTGCTTAAAAATCCTAAAAGTGACAACTGAAGGAAGTACTCATGGATCCCTGTGTCTTCATAAGAAAGGTTGAGAGTCTCAAAGGAGACTCCCTTCAAAGGCTCTTCACCATATAATTAAGAACAGATAGTCAAGGTGAGAAGATGAAACTTTGTAAGATCTGACTTTTCTCAGCTTTTCAACATTGTGAACTGGCTTTCCCACCAAATAAAACTGATGAGCATTGCACTAGGTTCTCCCATAGCAGTCAGCGCCTTTCCTGGATGGTCCTCTGCCTCTGTCTAGCCCTGCCTCTCCCAACTCCCACTGCTCTGCCCCAACCCATCACCCCATCTGCAGCCCTGCCTCCCTCCTCCACCTGAACTGCAGGGGAGCAGGCCATGGCCCCCTTCCCCCACTCCCCCATTCCACCTGTCTCTGCTGCTGCTGCTGCTAATGATGATGATGATCATACAGGTCCCACCCAGTTTTTCTAGGCCCAGCAGAAAGATGTCCCTTCTCCCAGCTCTTTGCTTTTCCACACATCTCTTTTCCACAAAATGAGCTGCAACTCATCCAGCCCTGAAAGTCTGGATGGTGGTTCTGTTTAACAAGGAGGCAGACCAGACAGGCCAAAGGAAGTGGGGGAAACACCTGAGTTCTCAGCACCAGGGCAGAAGAGCAGTCAGATAACAGAGCCAGGGTGGGGAAGCTAGCCTAAGTTGCCTTCATCACACACGGTCCTGCTCCCTCCACCAAGGGAGCTGCTTCAGCAGCAACTTTAGCAACCATGTGCATGTGCATGCCTGGATCTCCCTGCAGCCAGTAGCAGCTGTCTTGATGCCTGTCTGTGCATGCCACAGAGGACACTGTCTAGCTGCTCTACCAGTGCGACACTGACCACCCCCTTGGCACCGAGGATTTCTAGTTCTTCCCCAATTGTTTTATACTTCTCTCTGGGTGCTAAGTTGCTGGACTCAAATGTTAAACATGCTTGATTATGAAAGCAAAGGAAACCAACATAAAGACTTTTCAAATGTACAGAAAGATGGAAATGTCAGGGTTAAGGCTGGAAGCCCCAAGGGTATAGTCCTTTAAAAATGTAGCCTGCTCTTTTAAGCCAGGCCTAGGCAAAGATCCAGGCCTGCAATAGGGTTCAGATGACTAGGGGCAAAGCTGATAGCAGGAAACAGGTGTTCTCTACCTGTACTCTAGCCTTCTCTGGGCAGAGCACTAATTCGGCTTTCCAAAATGCATTAGCTGATTTATCAAACTCTGCAAATGCACAACATTCTGTCACACTCAACATTAATGTTATATAAAATTAGCTACTGACAGTCACAATACTTGATCATTTCTTTTTGAAAGAAACTGGAGAAATCACATAGGTCACCAGAAGGAAACATAACATAAACTCATGTATCACTAATTATTAAAAAATTTTCTCTAAATTACAATCAAAAACTACATTGAAGGGGTAACAATCTTTGAAGAAAAGGAAATTATAGAGCAACAAAAAATTTAGGGGGGTAATACACAGCTTTATACCACCACTTTAATGTTTCTGAATCTCAATCTGAACAAGAGAAAAAGCGAGGCATCCTTGTTGATTATGTGATACCATTTCTCATTCAATCCTACCTATTTATATCGGTATTAATGGTATCAATAACAGAAAACATAACACAGTGTGGCAAAATAAGAATGTAAACATTTCAAACCATTCTAAATAGATGATACATCTTATTTACTTTTAAGAATTCAAATCAGTTATATGGTTACAGAATACTTTCCCAGTAAGAGTATTTCCCAATGTGGTTTATTTCTAAAATTTAAATGACACATCACCTGTAAGTTCTCAACATGTATCAGAATGTAAAAGAACCGCATAAATGTAACATACTATCCACTAAGTTTAAAAAGACTAAGGACCTATCCAAATCTATTTTAGGCCAATTCTTCATCTGAGAGAATGTTCAAAATTTATTCTCATCCTATTTATTTTCTATTAATAATTTCACAGAAATGTACTTTGCCAGATGGTTTTCTATTTCATAAAACCACAAACCATTCACACTTCCTTAAGAGCAAATTTCTTATTATGAAGGCATCATTCTCTCTCCTCTGACATTACTATCTTCCCATCACTATGAGCTTTCATATTTTTGTGGCTTTTTTGTGTTCAATTTGTTTCACTTAATCATCTTTGTCAGAGGGGGAGTACAACTTGAGACCTATCGAGATTTTTGGATAGTTCTAATTTTAATAAGACAATGGCTACATATGAAGGTAAGACAGGAGTCATGATGATACCCAGATGTTCAACTTCGTGGGCTGAACAACGACATGGGTCATATTGTTAACATTTCTACATGCTGCGGTGCATCCAAGCAGGAGATGGCTAGGTGGCATGGAATCCAGGTCAGGGCATAGGTTGTGTATAGAGATAAGACAACACATAGTCACTAGATAGTGGGTGACTGCTGCATTCTCAAGAGCGGAAGACTGAGCTTATCACAGGAAAGTCAGCAGAATGAGATGAGAATAAAACCTAATACGGAAACGTCACAGCCATTAAACATTTGAAGGGCATTTAAAGTTTTTCCCTCCCTTGGAGCAAAAGCCACTAGGCTACATATTTTAGTTGGTACTTCAGGTCCTCTGTATCTAAGGAGAAAGAGGAAATAAGAACATGGTCTCAGTGGCAAAATTATGTAAGACTTGATTGAATGTCTCAAAGCACTGTCTTTGTGACCCTGAGCAAGTTTATAGCATTCTCATGTATATAATGACAACTGCCGTAGGTGGTTACTGTGAGAACTGAAGGAGCCTGCTAGGTGCTCACGGTGAACACTACAGAGTTAATTCCCAGATTCTATTTTTTCAAATTCACTTCAGCCTTTGTTCCCATTCCAGTGGCTTAGCTGGGGACCCTGTTCTGTCTTTTTAAGCCTACAATACTTTGAAACTGGTTTCCCGGGCACCAGACTCCATTCATCTTTCAGAGTATTCCAACAAACACATATGTGAATAAATCCTAGACTTTCAGAATAATTGGGTCTAGATTCCTTACTCTGGACACAGACCCAAGGAGGAAATCTGATCTTAATCTGTCAAATGGTTCCATCCCCCTGAACTCATTAATGGGATGTTAATCACAGTCACCCTCTCTCATGACTTGTGTGCTGAAGAAGCTACCATACTTTTTTCAGCCATTTATCCATATGGATCCTTTTACTTCCCTATAATTCTGCCCTTTTAAAATTTCCATGTTTCCTTGCAAAATGACTTCTTCCCCGTTTACACATTACTGACCAGGACTGATAGAATTTTTTTACTTTAGATGTAACCATAAACGTAAGGCTGATTTCCTCATTATATCCATGAAGAAAAGGCCCATCTACTGTATATTTATGCATATTCTCTACCTGAAAAATGCCCAGAATATTAATATAACCTATAGGTTATGTGGAAATGAGGGAGAGGGACTGGGAACAAGACATTCTCATACCCCAGCAACGTAAGACTTCTTATGGGTTAGCAGTAGAGTAAGGCTGAGATCTGAAGATGACCTTCCCATGTGTAAGATAGGCAACCATTTAATAGCTGTAGTTTTGACAAGTATAGCCAGGAAGTGTTGAGTTTTCTTTTCAATCATGGAAAGAGACAGTTACTTTAAAAATTACGATCATTTCTGAATATTTTCTCCCTAATTAAAATGTCATTTTCTAGATGTTCAGGCTCTAAACACTTGTACCACAGCAGAAAGAGCTGAGCAATGCTTATTTCTAACATCAAACCTTATTCCAATTGACAGAATGTGAGCTCCTCTTTACTTATAAGTTGTTCAAAAAGGCTTGCATGACTTTGTTTTCAAAGAAACAATGTTTTTTTTTTTGTGGTACTGAGGATTGAACATTGTGGCCCTGTAACTAGTTATATAATAACTGCAGCCCACTTTCTACGCCACTTTTTAAACATTTATTTTGAGACCTGGTCTCCTTATGCTGCTTGCTTAGTTCCAGGTTTGGCTCAAATTTGTGCTTCTTCTGCCTTCAGCCTCCTAGAGTGCTGGGATTATTAGACGAATGAATTCCAAAACTTTACCTTCAGTTTGTGTACTTGAGCTCCAAATTGATGGACTTCTCTGTCTGCACAATGAACAAGGGGCAACCCTGCCCCTTGAAAACTTTGAATTTAACAAATCACAAATTATGGTAATTTTCTCTGACATTACTGGTCTCTAGCCTACTGCTGTATTCTCTGAGACAACGGAGACCACCATAATACTCAGTATAGAGGAAGTTCTTGATAAACTCAGTTGAGTAAACATAATAAAATGTAGCTCTGACTTCTAACACATTAGTTTACAAGTGAGATTAAATGATTCTAGTTACAAAAGCAATCTAAAGGTTCACATTTAACCAAAAATTTATCTTTAAACATGGGATTCAGATGTTCATTCTTCTATCAAAAGACCAATTAATTCAATGATGCTGATGCATCTCTTACTGTACCGCACTTGATAGCTTTCCTGAAACCTAGAAATACACATATAAAGTTCTCCACCTATAAGTTACTGACAGCTGCACAGGATAAGATGAAAAATAAAGCGGACATTCCAAAACAATGTAATTGCACGTAAGTTTTAACCAATTTATGTATAGAAAGACTATTTCTTATCACTTATCTGGTAGGTTCCAAATTACCAGTGATTCTTAACATACGTCCATTTAAAAACTCATATAGTACTACCTTATTAACTGGACCAAATAGCACTCTGAGAAAGAATAGAAGTAATCAACTTATCCCAGAATGTAATTTCATTAAAGAATACTAACCCCCCCAAATTCATAGTGAAACACCAGGAATGCAAAAGATAGGAACCTCAGGCAATAAGTAACAGAAATGATCTGCCCAGAATGTCACCACTAGATTTTCCAATAATGGACACAGGATGCTAGGTACTAGATATCCATATAGTTGAATCAGGTAATTGGTCATAGTGGGACAACTCCAGGTCGTATTCGTCTTCAATAGCTCCTAAGCTCTCTCTCCTTGAGGTTCAGGAGTAGAAAATACAACGCTGTCTTTAATCAGGTCTCACAACTTCTTTTTCTACCCAAAAGAGAGCAGATTTAAATGCTGAGCTATCAAAAACAAAACAAAAAAATTCAGGAAATGTCCAAGTACTCACTAATGTTATATAAAAAAAAAACTTCATGATGCCCAAGGTTGTCTCTGTGTGTATTAACAATGCACAAAGTAAAGGCACTGATCTGGAGCAAGGAGTTGATTGTAAGATTCCATGTTTGCCTGTGTTAAGGAACAGACCCATGTGGCTGACTCTAACTGATTTTTGCTTATCACTTATATTCTGTTCAGGTCTGCCACTGAATTCCCTTGAGGTGACAATTAATTTGGCTATGGTGCCACCAGTTTCTAGTCAGTTCAGGAAAAAATAAATTAATTAATAGGTCCATGAGATTGTGTGCAAGCACCCTCAACCTTCACAACACAGGCAGCCAAAACCGTCGCTGATATCTAATGAAAGTGTTGTATATAAGGTTCATTTTGAGCAAAAGACACACTGAAATTCTTGGTCCAGGACAAATCATGTCTTCAGAATTCAGTAGTCTGGTAAATACTTTCCACTATCCAAGTGAAGATGTAAAGCAGTAACACTGTGCCCAGCATTTACTCTTTATCACTTTGCACCACAGATGCCTTTACTTTAGGAAGCAACAATTCCAGTACTGAATTCTTTTGTGGCCCTCACTCCATGTGAGATGAGTAACTCTAAGTCAGTACACTTTAGTAAACACTGGATCTAAATAGAGTAGCTGGTTCCTAGAATTACTATAGAAGATGAGAAAGTCAATCTAGAATTAAGCTTTGGAGGTACTGACTACCCTCCTCCCTGTCACAGTACCCTGTAAGCAGCCTCAGAACAGAAAGGAGACTTGTTCAAACACTTTACACCTGCTAAAAAACACATTCATTTACAGTGTCACATCACATATATTTCTTAACCTCTATTGTTTTCATTGTTATTTTGTAGTGATATTCACAGATTGCAAAGGAATAATGGAAATAGAGTATAAATTCTTATTTCATAGATGAGGGATATGACACCAAGAAATTGTTACTCATTTCAGGTAGGACTCAGTTATTTGAGAAAATCAGACTAAAAATCCATGTCTCTGACAGAAGGCTATTATTCTTTGTACTAAATTGTATCGTTCTAATAACACCTACTTACAGTTGGCAAGAGGCAGCCAGTGACAGCCAAAACCAGTTGTATATCAGTAGCCCAACCTTATAGGATGCCTTTAACTGCCTCTACTGTTTCTATAAAGCCATCAAAAAGTGGCCATAATGTATTCTCAATCTAAGCGACTGTCTTCTGAGAATGAGGCCATCCATAATCTCCTTTACCAGTACTCCCACATGCCTTTTGGGAGTTCTGAGACATGGAACAACTCCTTTTGCAAACTCAAATATTATCAACGGCTGTCAACAACAAAACCCCAACATATTCCACACAACACAGAACTTCCAACATCCTTGAAAACTCAAGTTTTACTTCTTGGAACCTTCCTGGGGGCCAAATCTAAGCTAAATTGATTATTTGCCTCCTGATCCCACTTAGCTGTCACCCTTTTCCCTGGAATCTTGCCTAAGGTTGTATGCCATTATTTGAGGAAACCAGACAAAGCCAGGTCTCTTGCCCGTAGGCTGTGACTTTCCCCCCCTCCCCCATTTTATTGATATGTATACGTGCAAAATTTAAGGTTTACAATGGAGTTGGTGCATTTTGTGCACATATGTATCTTGTCAAGGTGACAAGGGTTTTCCATTCTCTTTTTTGTCCCTCCCCCTGCCCTCCCATCCCTCCCTTCTCTCCCACCCCACCCCCCTTCTTTCACTTTGTTTTTCGTTTTAAGTTCCATAGGAGTTGTGATCTGGGTCTCTGATATCAGAGAGACCATTCGATGTTTCACCTTCTGCTTCTGACTCACTTCACTAAGTATGATGTTCTCAAGTTTCTTCCGTTCGCCTGAAAAAGCCTCCACGCTGTTGGACTTTATAGATGCACAGTATTCCACTGTGTATAAATACCACAGTTTGTGTATCCACTGGTCTGTTGATGGGTATTTTGGTGACTTCCATTTTTTAGCTATTGTTAGTTGTGCTGCTATGACTCTTTTATACTGCATCATTCTAACAATGCCTTCTATTAGCAATGCCTCCTAGAGTTGGCTGCAGGTAGGCAGTGACAACCAGGGCCACTTACTTGTTTATCAGCAGGCAGAATGAAGTGATGCCCTGATTCACTCTCAGTTTTCAATTCTGATGAATGTTGCACCAATATATTAAATCTTACTTTCTAAAGTTCACACCAATAGTGGCAAGTTTAAATGATAACTCAAGGACAACAAGGTAAACACAAGAAACAAGTCACTGTGGTTAAGGTAACAAATTTAACTCAGGGAGTCAGAAAAGGACAGGAAAGTCATGAGTTTGTAAGAGCCTTAAAAAGTCACACTGTCCGCTTTACTAGTGTTCAATCCCATTTTACAGGATTCGCACGTAGTCAGTGCACCCTCAAGTACAAGGCATGTTCAAAGCTTCTGGGTGACTGAACTTCTCAGCTAAGGTCAAGAATCAGTGTCCAGGTAAAAGAAATGTGTTTTGACAAATTTTCCAGATCTGTTGCTACCCAAAAGAAATATAGGCACAAATATGATTGATATAAATTTCTATCTTCTAAGAGCCATTATTAGGAAGAATAAAAAGAAAATTGGCATTATTTTTAATACTATATAGTATTTGTTTCACTATATGAAATAATTTTAAACATGTAATCAATGAATAATGTTAGTGGCATTTTACATTCTTTTTCTTTGCTTTTGAGACAGGGTCTTGCTCTGTAGTCCAGGCCAGTTCTGAACTCTCTATGTAGCCCCGACTGACCCTGGACTCAATGGCAGTCCCCCTACCTCAGTCTCCAGAGTCCTGGGATTACAGGAGTGAGCCACTGTGCCTAGCTATGAAGAAGGTGTTAGGTAATGGAACCCAGGGCCTTGCTCTTGCTAGCCAAGTGCTCTAACCATGGAACTGTGCCCCTAGACCTACATTCTTTTTCCTGTATCTATATGTTATCACTAATCTATGACAACTAGGAACACCTATAAAATTAAGTCTTTGACTTATTTGAAGGAGTGAACAGAGTGAGCCAGAAAACTGTTCCTTCTGAATAGGAGATTGGGTACTAGTGGTCTTACATGGCAGCACAATGTTCCCAGAGCCAGCAAATGTGCAGTACAGGAATTTACATGTTCAACATGCCACTGTCTCCCCACCCCAGAATTCCAGCTCTTGGAGAACGGGTATGCTGGTGAACACTATCTTCCTACAAATGAAGCAACAAACTGACAATGTAAGACCAGTGTTTTGTTCCCTAGACAGGGAACCACTCAGAGGCATCCGTGTGCATGTTTATTGTAGTGTGAGGTTCTTTCTCCTTAAATATAGTAGTGTACCGAAATATTCCAAGGACTGAACTTAAGTTGACCAGTATCTGAAAGATATTGCGGTTCACATTCTTCTCTCCTAGGGAGTAACTGCTTTCAGTCCAGACAGCCAGAATCTTTCCACTACTCTACAGCAAGGCTCTCAAACTATTTTGGCTCTTTGGCCATCAAATTAAAGATCTAGCAAATGCCTTCCTCATAAGCATGCCTCAGGGCATCCCAAACATCTCCCCACAGGGTTTTTCACCATTGCTCTTTTCAACACAAGCCCTGCCTGTCAGAAAGAAATGCCTTGTATTACCAAAAACAGCATTCCTACCATTCACTTCAAAAGGAGTACATACGGGACTTTTAAGCCAAGCAAACATGAGTTTAGATTTTTTTGTCTGCCATGCGCAAGCTGTGGAAACTTGGTACATGATACCTTATTGAAACACTGAGTTTTTAATGTGTATAATGGGTGGAATAATACCTATGTTTGCAGAGTTGTGAGGACAATGACTAAGAAGAAGCAAAATGTATCAAAGTCATGTTCAATAAATGAGGCATTACTAACTTTTTGAAGTACAGAAGAGAAAGATTAAACAACCAGGCAAAAATATAAGCAGCATCCATGGCAACTATTCTTAGTGAACACACTATACAAGCATACATACGTACGTACATACGCACACTCGCTCCCTAATCTTGATTTTGCCTAAAATATCCAGTCCAAAAGTTATGTACCTGTCAT
This sequence comes from Ctenodactylus gundi, assembly GCA_004027205.1. Taxonomy (NCBI): domain Eukaryota; kingdom Metazoa; phylum Chordata; class Mammalia; order Rodentia; family Ctenodactylidae; genus Ctenodactylus; species Ctenodactylus gundi. Next base: position 17,705 of record PVKB01000165.1, on the reverse strand, counting down.
TCCTAGGAATGATACCTCTAGGACTCATGAAGCTCATACAGAACACTAACACCTCAGTAACTTTGACATTAGTAATTGAAAATGAGTTTGTTTATACATAAGTCTCCCAGCTAATCAATACCATAAATAAATTCAGAGAATTTAAGCTACTTAAATCTTATAACTTAGTTGCCATTACCAACTTTTATAGATTTTCATGATTAGGAATAGGCCTAATGAAGTTCTTTCGGGGAGAAAAAACTGAGATACCCTAGTTGAGAAAAAGTCTATTTGGCTTTTGGAAGGTGACTACCAGATTCGTAGGATCCCATCTGTCTTAGTTACTTTTTTGTTGCTGTGACTCAATACCTGACATTCACAAATTTAAGGGAGGAAAGGTTTATTTTTTGCTCACAGTTTCTGAAGGTCACAGTCCACTCAGGGGTGGCCAGCAGCAATGGAAGTACAAGGCAGCGGCACTGGTGGAGGCAGCTCCTCACGACATCACAAATAGGAAGCCAAGTCTCATCAAATCCAGTCTCTCCTGAGAGGAAAAAGCTGTAACAATCTTTTTTCTTCCCTCTTTTTATACAGTTCGAGTTCGCAGTTGGGCCTCCTACATCCGGGTGGGTGCTCTTCCCTCATTCGCTGGCCCACAGATCACTCACACTCTAATCCAGGCTGGTTCCTAACTGCCTAATCCGGGTGTCATTCCAAATTACCTCAATTTGACAAAACCTCTCCAAGGCTCACACCATCTATTGTCTCTTCCCTCCCATGCCCATCTCAGTTATCTTTGATCTTGTTAGTGGTTTCCCTTGAAATTTTACAAGACTAAAGAAAAATCTCTCTTTCCAGAGGAATTCAGGTGTAAACAACTTCATTCCAGTCTAAAATCTCCGGATGAATAGCATTTCAGTTGTTTTACTTATATTCCCATAACTAAATATGTGTTTGGTTTTTCGTTTTTCTTTATATGGGTTCTTGCAACACTCGCCACACTTGCCTTGAACTCAGGCTTGTGTGATTCTTCTGCCTCAATCTCCTGGGTAGCTGGGACTATAGGTATGCACCACTAATCCCAGTTTATAATCATTTTATCATGTAGGTTTGGCTTAATCCATATGTATGCTTTGCTATGTGTCCCCCTGACATCTCAGACTTTCCATATGCAACAATCTTCCATTCATTTGTAAAGTTCTCTTTAGAAAATAGTTAGAGGTCTCTAATAACAGTCGTCAGCTATTTTTTAAATCTCTAAATGTTTTCATTTTATAGTAATTCTTAAATAAAACCTGAAAAATATTTGCTAAATTTTTAGTTTGTAGACATGCTTCTACGTCCAGAGCTGGTTTTACAGAACCACAGAAGCCTGATGGCGTCTTACTTCTTTTGATTTCCCAGACTGCGTTCAAGACTTTTCATAGATGGTCTACAGTTAGGTACAGACCTAGATTTCTTACTGAACTCTAGAAAACAGTAAGCTTAATGGATCTGTGGATACTTCATTTTCATAAATTCTGAGATAACTTTTGAAAAATACTACACAGATATTAACCAAAAAAAGCAGATGTAGAGAAAAACTAGAATAATGTTATATTTAACATGTTAATTATGTTAATGAAAAAATCTTTCAATATTATTACTCATTACCATGTACAAATAAGTAAGAAACATTTATAATTAAACTATGCATTTCTATGCCTGCTGTGGTGACAGCTATTCATGGACTACAAAGTTCAAAGGCCAATGGCTTTCTGAAGATGTGTATTATTTTCTTCAAAGATTTCAAAATGCAGCTATGTTTTCATTTCATACTTCATAACTTCTCATACAGTAATACAATGCTTCCTGTCCTTTAGGTTTTATTTCTGCACAATTAATTACAGCTCAACGATGTGACAAAATGTTCAAATATCACTCTCATAATTTATATTCATTTTCCAATTATTAAAAAGATGCATACCTATATCAAATGACAAGAATTCAAAAACCTCTCAGTCACAAAGAGTATTACTGTACTTGCATGAAAAAAGTGAAAGAGAAAGAATTTTTAAAAAATCAGAAAATGGCTTCAGCTTTCACTTTTGCCCATCTATACCTATTCTAGAGCAACATCTTTACTCCTCTCTCTCCTCCCCCAAAAAAGATACTGGGAGCATTCAGGCTACTAAAAACACATGAGTAATTAACCACACTGACTGTTCCCTCTTTCACTTTGTAAAAAGCTAAACCAATAAATGTCCTATGAAAATTTTATTACTAATCATAATCTGTAGATTTCCTATGGAACTAAAAATAATGAAGTAGCAATTTCCTAGCTAAAAGCAAGAGGTCACACTTACTTTTCCTGCAGTAAAGGATTAAATACTCTGAGAAAAGATTTTTCAGTTTCACAGAAAAGCAAGATCTCAATTAAGGAAAACTGACACAAGCTTCCTTTGCCTAAACTCATGTTGCATAAGAATGGTCTTTTTTGGGCAATGAGGCTGAAAGACATTTATGTTTAAAGTCTTAGAAAGAAATCTAGAATCTGCACTTACCAGTAGTAAAGATTAGCTCTGCTGTACTCAAAGCTACCTAAGGATAAAGAGAAAGAAACAACAACACCAACAACAGACTAGAGTTAAAACCAGTGAGTCAGACGCATGAGTATGCTCACATTAGCTTCCCAGATAGTTTAAAAAAGTAAACTAAAATAAATAAAATAAAATCCTAACAGTTCACTACTTCACGCTAGACATCACTTTCACATTCCAGATTTCTTTAGCACTCTTGGACATAAAAAGGTCAGAAATGCTAAAAGACTGCCAAACAGCAGAACCCTCTGGGCCCCCAAGGAAGCTGGAATACAGGCTGACTATACCACACTGCGTCCTTTTTCATAAAATTATTTTTATTTGTGTAAGTTTAGATATTGAAGAAACCTAGGAAAATACTTCTTGTTAAACAGCAACTCTGTGGTTACAAAGAATAACATTTTTCTTCCTATAAGTGCAAAGTATATTTGTGTATTAAAAGGGTGAATTTTATATGACAGAAAAATTTACATCAGAAATTTTTTACTCCTCTTGAGAGATTAGAAGACCCCTTAGGACATGCAGGATGAAGAACAAGCCTTGAGACATAAAAACATAAAGAGAGATGATGGACAGCATAAACACGTCCTTAAAAACATCCTTGACTAAAGTTCTCAAAATTGGAGATTTGCACGCATCAGCAAAATGAACAAAAATTTTCCAAAACTCACATGTTTAACTTTCAAAGTTAAAAAATTCACTTCAAGACATTAATATCTAATTCTCATGCTAAATTGGCAATGAAGAAATATTGGGGAAGTAAGTGCCAGTTACTATATAAAAGCTAGTGTTTGTGCTATATTCTGCAGTTAAGAAAACGCCTTGAAACACACTGTCACAGCCAATATATAGCAACTCAAGAGGATGTACACAGAGATCTTTGGACACTCTTCTTCAGCTGGGTAAGCACTGTAGAGAGGCATTCTCAAGCACTCAGGGAGAAGTAGATAACACAGCAGGCCTAATCAAGGGAGCAGCCTCTGGGTAGAGGGGCAGAAGTGGGATCTATCCCCACAGAGGATCCCTGAGGAAGCAGGGGGGTAGTCATCTTCCTTCTTCTCCACCAGGTCTCCAAGCTTCACCCTCCCATTAGGGAGTACTCTGTTCACAGCTGTCATTTTAAGTTTACCCCAGTGCACCAGCTACTACAACCATTTCCTCTGTCCACGCAGCGACACTGTCTGGTATGTGTGAACTAGGAGTTCACTGTGTAGTCAGGGTTTGGGTCTGGTGTACTTTCACACACCTCCAAGGCCTCCTGTGTTAGAAGTTACTGGCCCAGGAACTTTATGAATATATCACATGAGGCTACATTTGTCACTGGAGAGAAGCATGCAAAACTCTTCTCCCACTCCAAATTCCTTCCAGTGGTTCTGAATAAGCTGGAAACTCATTCATACCATTGGAACCTTCTTGAGACTGCACAGCAATCTTTTCTGAAGAGCCATATTCCACCACAACTGGAGGGAAAGAATGTTTTCTTTCAGCTTTCGCATTCAGAATAAATATAGCTTAGAGTTACTACTTTATTCCAGAATAGAAGACCAGAAAAAAAGAAATGGTTGATTTTCATTCTACTAGTGTTGAGCAGACCGATTTAGACTTTAGTAAAGAAACACGCGGTTCAGCTTCTACTGCTTCTCCTGCTTCAACAGCCAGGTGTCCCTGGTGTGGGACGAAGTCTGACAGGGCAAGCCAGACTGTGCAGCGGGCCAGCTTCCTACCCTATGCTCTCACACAGTTGTTGTGCCCTGCTCTCTCCTACCGCTTGGAACTTTTTTCCAGCTTCTTTCAAAAGAAAGAGACTGGTCGAGGAAATTCACACGAACAAGTTTTATCGAGGCATCACTGATCATTTCCCATCACAAACATACTCAGAGGAACTTTGGCTGAAGGAAACAGAGGAAACATGGCTGTTACCAAAATTGTATTGGACCCATAACCATAGTCTCCGGGACTCTGTGACCAGTAGGATTATCAAAGTCACAATCTCAAGAATGTTGCTCTTAAACATTAAGATGAGTAACATAATAATATATTCTAAAATATTTTCTCTTAATGTTTTCAGACCCATTATACTAAACTTCATAAAGACTTTTCTAGTGTTCATAATTTCAGAAAGACAATTTCTTGCAGTAACGATGTTTTCATGCTTGCGGTTTCATCTGAATAATTTTAGCTTTCTACTAAATCTTTCAGAAATAACATACGTAAATAACTTCATGTCATTTTTCTAGGAGAATCTTTACATACACAAATGCATCTTTTATGTTAATGTAAACTTAAACTCTAGGAATGATGGGTTGTTGTAGGAAACAGTATATGAAATGAAAATAACAGTAAAAAGAGTATTTTACATGTGTTATTCTCATTTGTTTGTTCTCTCCTCTACAGTCCAGGCTGGTCCTGAACTCATGATGTAGCCCAAGCTGGCCGTGAAGCGGGTGATCTTTCTAGCTCAGCCTCCTGAGTTCCAGGATTACAGGCATGTGCACCACTCCTAGATACCCAGATACATCTGTTATTCTTATATAAAATAGATAATGTTTGACACTATTGATAATTATAAATGTATAATAAAACAATCAGTATGATACCCTGATGGTTATAGTACTATTCAAAGATAAGAATTAATGAAATGGCAATGATAAAGGATTATATTTTGATACATAATAGGGATGCTAACTTCAAGCCCTGAACACTAAGCAAACAGACTAAAGTTGTTATATAAAGTTGCATAAAACACGACAAAAAGCTAAACCAAAAACATTATTTTCAATTTTTAGGTACACTTTGTATACAATCTCAGTATTTTGTCAGAGAAGGAAAACATTTTGACTCAAATAAATAATTAATATATCGTGGTGGTGCACACCTGTAATCCCATCACCCTGGAGGCTGAGACAGGAGGATTGCCCTGAGTCCAAGGCCAGCCTGGGCTCCACAGTCAGTTCAGGACCAGCCTGGACTACAGAGTGAGACCCCGCCTATAAATAAAAATAAATAAATAAATAAATTATATATAGTAAGTTATACTTTTTAAGAACACCAGTTTATGTATATTTTGATCATTTGATAGGGGCTACACATCAATTCATGTACTTGAGAAAACAAAAGATTTAAAATAAGTCTCTGAGATAAACATTGAGAATTTATCTCTTAACTATTGCTAAAATCCGTATCAGGGACAATTTTACCATACTGTCTACCTATTTCTTTTTTCTTTCAAATATATCATATTTCCAATATATCATACATATTGTATTTTCATTGTGACTTTTGATTCATTTAATAGCTTACCAGGCTATCTACTAACTTGACTACTTCAGACAAAAGTCTGATTTAAGAAAAAATCCAAGGTGCTGGCTGACTTGATCTGGACATAAATGCAATTATAAGAGAGCAATTACAATTACCAGAGTTTGTTGATTGTTATGCAGCAAAAATCTAACTCAATAGGCTACACATTTTACTTTTTCTTCCCATTTAATCTCCCTGTCTCTAACCAGGCATACAGTGTTGGTGAGGGGTTACTGGGGACAGCTTCCACAATTCCCTTTGGGGAGTTTTGTTACACTCAACCCCTCAGGTTGTTCAGAGTCTCAACGAAGACACCTCTGCTTGCAGGAGGTGTCTGGTTTTTGCTACCATCTACAGAGACAGCATAACAGCATGCAGACTCCTGAATTACTCCACCTCGCCCAAGCTTCTGAACAGAACTAAGGAACAAAAAGATTTTAAGCAACAGAAGATATTCCTGTTATTCACACAGTGCTCGGGTTTGCTACAGAGTTCAAGGGCTTACTGTTCTTTGAGGAGCTAAAACTAACCAATTAGGTACTGCATCCTGAGGTGTCCAGCAGCTCAACAGATAAGGAGGGAAGTCTCTTCCCACCAAAGTGAATTCCTCTTTCATACAAGGCTGCCAGATTTAGTAACATGTTTTGTGTAATATGTTCCGTGCAACAAAATGGGACATACTTAAACTACAAAACTGTCCACTGGTAAAAGATCCACATTTACCAGGTGTCCATTTTGTACCTGACAATCCCCTTCCTCGTCAGTGATGTGGAAACATATTACTGGATTACAGATTTTCCAAATAATGTGGTAATAGCTTTATAGTTAGAACGGCACTTACATTCACAGTAACAAAACCTTCAACAGCTGTCACTGAGCTCATGTCAGAACACTGTACTACCCACATCAATGAAAACTGGACCTCAGAGAGGTGAGCTGTCTTCAGCTTCAGTTCTGAGGAAATGCCCTGAGCGTGGCCTCAAGCAATACTTATAAATCTTTTCCTTCAAAAAATACTTAATTTTTGAAATGTAAGGATTTGTTCTCAAAACTCTTATTTCTCATCTAAGACAATCTCTGTCCATGTAGAATGGTAGCCAGCTGGTTCCTATCACATCGTCATATAGGTCATTCTGTAAATTAAAGTTGAGCCAGCTATTTAAAATCTCCCCCTTCTTCCTGGCTCCTTTTGTATCTTACAGGTAAAGAGTTTCTTCGGGTGATAACATGAGTAAAGAAGAAAGGAAAATGAAGCTTGTATTTCAGGACTTGTGTACACATCTCATCAGGCTTCCTACCACCTGATCAGTCCTGAGATAACAGCTGGACCCCCAAGGCCCAGGAGGACAATGCACCATCCCGTTCTTTTTGAGTTTCAGAGTGTACTGACTGTTATGCAGCAGAAGTCTAATTCTATATGCTCTCTCTTTAGAGCAGGAGCTGTCTGGCACATGTCTGGCACTCCCTCTGCTCACAGCCTACACAGCAAAGTGCCCATGAAGGGCTCGCTGCAAGTTCTGCCCACTCAGGCTTCAGCCTGGGGAGGGGCCCTGACTGCTCTGACCTTCCTCTCTTCTCAGCTGGTAGGGTAGGACAGTAAGGATGATCTCAGCTCAGTGGCTGGGGCACTGGAGCATGGCCGAGAAAGGTAAGGCCAGTGCTGGGGGTGACAGTCTCTGCAGGCACTCCTGAAAGAGGAGCCATGAGAAATAAATATGGGCTGCCCTGGTCTTCTGTCTCTGAAAATGTCTGATGTCTTAGGGAGGTGGGAAAAGGGCTAAATATTAGAAGGAGCATATCACATAACCCAGAACACGCGGCCAATAGCAGCGGCTCACAGAACTAAATCCTATCTATTTACACTATATATTTTTTTAATTTAAAAAGTTTCTTCTGATTATCCAAAAATGAGGACTGAGTTTCAAAACTTGGAAAAAGTGTTTTCTGGTGGCATTTTAAATTTTGCAGAGTTGTTCAAACATCATTTCATTTTTTGAAGGGAATCAATATAAAAAAATGCCTCATAAACTTTTCTGTGAAGACCCATACACAATACAATGATATCCTGTGATGTATAAATTACTGAAACATTATGTTTTAACTTTTAAAACCCATTAGAGCATTCTACATGAGGACAATATCCTACCTGTATATACAGTTAGGTCTGACGGAACTTAGCCTGTTATTAAAAGAATGTAAACCAATAAACACAAGGAGCAAAGTTCAGTTAGCTACAGTTACTATAAATAAATGATCCGCTCTCTCTTCAACTAACTGATAATGAATAGAAAAAAAAAAAACAGAACAGGCATTATTTCCTTTATCGCTGCTCCAACTATTTCCAAGTAACACTTTTAAAACAAATGAACACAGAAATAGATGAGCAACCACAACAAAAGTTAAAAAATGTGTATCTTAGTTTCTACGTATCTAGCACTCTCTGTGTCCTTGAATTATCTTTTCTATTTGGTCAGCCTGGTACATTAAGTGCAGGTTTTATAATTTGGGTATCAATTCATAGTTATATTATCCACATAGTAAATGTCAACTGTACTAAGAGGTGCCATTTGAAATCTACATATGATTCCATAAATTTTAGAATGCACTTTACTAAGAAAAATTCAAAAGTCAATGGTCACAGGCCATTTTAAAACAAGATACTTTGATTGCTTTTTCCCAAAGTGCAATGGTTCTAACCTGTGCTTGTCAATGGACTAAATATAATTTCTAAAGCACTCAAAAATTTTTGAAAGTGAGAATAATGGTTTATTTCTCAGTATTTTAGAGAAATTTAAAAAATACTATGGTTTTCAAGTTTAATATTTTATATTCACATATAAAATACTACACAATAATTTATATATCAAAGGAAACCATCTCTATCCAACTTCATAGTGATTTCTCAGTGTTTTAGAGAATTAAAAAAAATATTATATGGCCTTAAAGCTCAATATTTTATATCCAAGTATCATATCTACCTAAAAACTAATATAAAGTGAGATCACACAAACATCTCAATAGAAAATAATTTTGTGATCAGGATCACAACACTGAATCTAATAAAATACTTCTGCTAAAAACCTGACAGAAAAAAGAAACTTTTCCAGCTCTGTTAAGATAAAAATATACACTAGTAAGTTAATCTCCTCCACTCCTATTATTACACACAATATATGTTTAATATATAATTGTATATATAATTATATCCTAAAATAGTTAAACATATGATTAAGATTCAACTTCCTACAGAATGTGTTTGCATCTTAGACCTATTAATAATATTTGACTTTCAAATTATTATTAATATAATAATGATTTTATTATACAACACATAGTTTCTGCCTTCCACAGCTCTCTCCACAGCTAACAGCATGCCCAGGGCCTTACCTGATGTTGAGCTTTGGGCACCGAACCTTAAGTTTATCTGTTACTTAAGAGGAGTCCTCTGCACTCAGCTCACCTCCCAGAGGTCTAGCAGCCTCTGGGAAGAAACAGGACACGCCTGTGCTGCAGATCTGAGACAGCTACCACAAGTTCTGTTGGTGCTCAAGCCTAACAGATGGGAGGGCATTCTGAATACTCCAGCCCCAGAAGGTGCAGCCCTGGTGCTACCCTTCTGTCCTCCTGTTCCCCAAGAGCCTCTGCTCTGATAACAAAAACAAACACCAACTCAAGGAGAGGCACTCTGAATTTGAAAAACATTTTAAGACAAAGCCGGAGAATCACTGAAGACTAACCATCTTCTTATCTCTCAAAGGTGGAGAAAGTCATAAAAAAGTAATTTGCTTCTTATATTTTACTATGATTATGAGCAAGTAAAAATGGCCAATAAAACCATAATGAAATGTTTATAATGCAACACTTTTGTTCTTGTGTACCTTAGAAACTCTGAAGGAAGGACAGGACTGTCATCGTATCAACAGCTTTCCCAATAAAGAGCCCCCTAATACATTCAAGATGTATGTCTGTACTGGTTATTTTTTACAGTAGAATACACATGAAACCCAAAGGTAAAATGCAAGCTTAGTGTCATTTATGTCTATATAATACTGTACAGTTTTAGTAATCTATACTTCTTCTACAAAGGAAATTAAACTATGAAGTGTCTGTTTAAAGTATTGTTTGTAACTCTTTGAAGTTTTTTAAAAATACTGTTTTTAAGTCATTAAATTAGGATTACAGCTTTGTTACGCAGGCAAATTTCAAGATATATTTAACAACAGATATACAAACAAACATGCTGAGAAGTAAATTAAGGTACATAATCAAAAATCACAAAAACTGCATCTAATTCCAATACAGCTTTTGATGTAACAAAATGATTGAGAAAAAAACAGAACATTTAAAATTTATTGCTGTTTATGCTCATGAAAATATTTAGTTATTTCTAATTAAAATTTAAAAACTTTTTACCCTAAAAATGTCTTTAATTGTAAACTGATGTAATATAGTGAACAATCCTTGATAAATATATAGATGCATTTCCTTTTGCTAATATCATGAAAACTGGCTAATACAGTTAATTTTTGCACGGCCAGACTATAAATTCTGTAGTCATTTTTACTATCAATACAACCATGGGCAAACTACTAATCCTAAAAGCCTCCGAATAAAACAGAATAACAGCAGTCCTCATGGTGATATAATAAAAATAAATATTGTACATATAAAATGTTTGATTCATAAAGCCTCAATCAACATTAGTTGTCATTATTTTAGTTAAAATATTCATTATCTTAACTATGAAATGTGATTTGCCTTGAAAAGCCATTTATTATATATAACTGTGGTAAGTGCAACAGAATCAAAACATGAAAGAAAATGTTGACAAGTTAAGGAAATCTATTCTCTATACTGCCCTTGTACTCTATAGTTGACTAGACTTTAAGTTCTCTAAGGACAAACACCATCGCTTAGTCACATTTGTGTTCCTCAGAGACTAAATTCAACACCTGCCACTTGCTTAAGTGTATTAGACAACAATACTTTTTTCCTCAGAAATTTCATATTATTTGCTGTAAAACCTAAATGATCACATTAGTTGACAAGAACTATACCAAGGCAATAAACAGCAAGCTTAAATATCTCCAATTAAATATTAGATAGCTATTTCCTATCATTCTTCACATAGCAGCAGTACAGAAGGTTTTTCCACATAGAATATAACAACAACAACAACAACAACAACAACAACAACAACAACAACAACTAGTACTACTACTACTACTACTACTCGCACTATTACCACTGGTGGGCCCACGAGAGCCACACTTGCTCAATCATGTGTTTTGTGTGTACTCGACCAAGTGACAGCAGACCTCATCCCACTTTTTCCTCATGTAGCTTTATGCCCCAGGTCATGATCTCCACTTAAAAGAGGAGGCAACAGAGATGATGAGTAATTTAGCTACAGCCACATGGTAATTATATGGCCCAACTGGGATGAAAATCTAACTATGCATGATCTCAGAGTCCTTAATTAATGACAATTTTCTTACGACAAAATTTAAAATTTTCAATTTATGCCCTGGCTTTATGCAGTACAGCTTGGATACCTTCCCACAACCTTCACAGCAGCTTAAGACTAACATGCACTATCTTTGGCTGTTAAAATGTCATTATCTTTTCTCCAGCTTGAGGTCTTCATAAAACTATATGATCTCTTCCATTGACCACCAGGATACAGGACAATTCTCCATAGCAGGAACACTAATATCTTAATCATGCAATTTTCTACCAGTAGCGCCTAGTAGACGGTAAGAGCAGATTAAAAGTTACGAATGGTATTATCTGGAGGAGTCCACAGAATAAATGAGATAGATAAGGGAGTACAAAAATCATGAATGGTATGAGGAAAGTACAATAAACTAGTGCCAAAATACAAAACGCAAAAGGAGCTGAAAGATGGGTGGAAACTGTAACAATTCAAGCTTTCTATGTTATAATGACAAGAGCAAGTGAAAGAAAGGGAAGTGAGCACATGCAAATGACAACAGACAATAGAGGTATGTCACATCCTTGAGATAGTGCAGTCCTTACATGGCGATGGCTGCAAGCTCCTGGAGCAGAAGACCCAGCAGTAAAAAAATGAGAAATTCACCCTATTTTTATAGCACACTCTGGTTGTAAGGATGATATGGCTGAGAATAGTCAATACTGGCTGCCATCCTCTGATGGGTATTAGAGTATGGTAGTCGTCAGTGAGGAACTGGCTCTGAATGCACAAGAATAAAGCAGTAAACATCAACCGACATTCTGGAAAATGGGTCAGCACACTGAAGTGTGTTAAAAATGACTAAGGCACACTTCACCCCACTGAAACAAAGACAATTCAGTTGCACTGGATGTGGCATTCCAGACAACAGGAATTGAAATGACCAAAGTTGGCAGGCAAGGGATCCTATGGCAGCAGTGTACCCACTAACTGTCAGGGGGATAAGAAGATGTGCCACTTCACAGAGATCAGGAAAGGCGCCGCCAGCAGAAGCCAAAAAAAGGCTGCATGGGTGTATCTGTCCATTCCCTCTTCCCACTGCACAAGGCACTCAACTGCATGCTCGCTGCAAGCTTCTTGTATGGCTGAACAAAGACGGTTCAAAACATGAATCATCTCAATTCAAAAGATGTGTCCTTTTGAAATGCTGTGCAAATCAGATATGTAAGCTAAATCCCAAAATTAACTGTTTAAAGAGTACTTACTCTTAGCAATAACCATATTGCCATAATTGGTCTGGTTCTTTTTTTGTTCTGTCTCTTTAAGCTATGTTCTCACTCTTCAAGATTTCAGTTTGTCACTAAAAATTCCACCTATAGCTAAATTCTTAAGTAATGATCCCTTCACCTTCAGCCCCCAAAAGTGTTGACTAATCTAACCTTCTCATATATTAGATATTCTTGGAATGGGTCACTTGTATATACAAATAGTAAGCATCCAGAACGAAAAAAAAGGCTGAACACATCTGACCATTTCCACAAAATCCTACTATTCTCCATCACCACTACCATACAAGTGTGCTATAGATTAACCAATGACATCAATGTAATGTACATATTTAAAACATGTCACTAAGTAATATACATGCTATTCAACTTAGGAATAAAGTTTTAAGAAGACACAATTCTGGATTCAAAGATGATACCCTGTAGAGTGAGACCCTGTATTAAAAAACTACCACAACCAAGGAAGATATTCTGAAAAGGAAAGGATGTAGGTGAGGGCTAATATGGACTTAGTCATGACCAAAGTGTTAGTATTAATGTCTCTATGAAATATGAAAATAAATATACCATAACAAAAGAACCAGGCAGCCTCAGGCAATGGAAATGTAAGTGATGCCAGATTGAAAAAAAAAAAAAGCAGAAAATAAATCAGCACACGCATATATCTATCTACGAATCTGATTTGAGGGAGTAGATAGTAACTGTATGTCTCCTCAGAATGGGAAAGGCAAGCTCTACCTCCTTTTTAGTTTCTGTAATTTTACAAATGTTGATGATTAGCCAGTTGTGTTTTAATCCTGCTCAATCATTTTTACTATCATTAAGATCAGAGTGTAACTTCCTTAAAAAATGGTAGCACCACCCTTTAAAAAATAAGGTTCAGATAAGCATAATGTATTCTATGAAGGATCTGAAGCAGCTTAACAGTAACAGCAACACCAGGCATTTACAGAGTGAGTGCTGTAAGCCAGGCAACGTTCTAGATACATCACATATTAACTGTAACTTCAGACCGGAGGTACTGTCTACCTTCCACGGGAGGAAACTGAAGCACAAAGAGATTAAATGCCTTGCCCACATGAGCAGCAGAACTAGATTCAAACCCAAGTGCCTAGCTAATATGCTTGTTGTCTGGTATGCTACTAATACTTTTATTTTGCAAGAGGTTTGTGCCTCAAATATGTTTAGAAATAAATCATCTACCAGACTTTGGGGGCTTAAAGAATCATTAAACAGAAATAAAACTGTATTTAAAACTATAACATGAAAATTCAGAGGGTCCCTAGAGCTCTTCCCCAGCCTCTGAGAATCTACAGGGAACAAAAACAAAGCCTTTCCAGATATAGAAAATTTGCCAGAAATGAACAAACCACTGACAAAAAAGTAGCAGAAGGTCAGAGTGCTAATACTGAAAACAACCCAGTATAATGGGTCACATCCCAAAATGAAAGTGGTAAAGATTCTGCTTCAACATTTTTTTTTAAACTGGCAAAAAGTGAACCCTGAAGGAAACCTGTTGTCCTATTCTGACCCCACAGGAACCAGGCAGGGCAGATCAAAACTCTATGGATGATTTAAACAGCACCATGACATTTGGGCAGGAGTTATCTTACAGGAATATTTCTGCAACAATGGGGAATGTTCACGTTTATTATCAATATGGTTGATAATGCCAGGCTATCAAGTGTTGCAATTAAACCAAATATAGGCAAGAATATTTTAATAACAGAAGAATTAAGATATGAGACTTGTTAATTTATGGAAGAAGAAAACCTTTACTGTACAGGCGTTAGTTACTTTTTCATAGCTGTGACTCAATACCTGATAACCTCAAGTTAGGGAGGAAAGATTTATTGTAACTTACAATTTCAGAAGGTCACAGGAGACAGAGATCTTCACAGCATGGTGGAACAGGAAGGAAGGGCAGGACCAGCCCACGCCCCTCCAGGCCAATCCCCAAGCATTTGCCCCTCCCAGCCAGGCCCCACCTCCCTACCCTACACAGTATCCACAGGAACATGAGGTTTTGGGCGGGCATTCCAGAGCCAAACATACCCAAATGACAATAGGCAACTGAATACTAAGTGGGAGTTAACCAAGTATATAAACAGCCAATGCAATATAAAACATGAGTTAACTCAGGTCATTGGTGTCAGTTAAGTGACAAATGATTGATGACAACCAATGTTTAAATATGCATCAATTAAATGTGAGTAGAGAGCCTTACAATTAGAGTTTGAAGATTTACTTCTTCCACATTCATGTATTTTCTTTCAAACATGAATACCTTCTCTGAATTAAAAACCTTCCTTTACACTCTGTACATGAACATTAGATACAAAAATGTTGCCAACTGTTTATCAAAGCAGGGGATATTATTACACTGATTTTAGGAAAATGATCCAAAAAGTACTATCAATTTCAAATCATTTGAGTGATTTTTACAGAACTAAACATTATTCTCACTTCTCTTTGCTTCTCTTTTCTTCAAGGTCTGCCGTCAATAAAATTTAGCTGCTCTTAAGCATCAAAGACAATCTCAAAATACAAAATATATGGTTGCTTTCTTTCAATAAGAACTTAAAATATCACTGTATTTAATAACTTACTTTTATTGGAAATGGAAGACTTCATTTGCAAAAAAAAAAAAACCATACACAAACACACACACACACACACACACACACGAAAAAAAAAAAAACAAACCCTCTTTCTGAAATAAACTTTCAGCCTAAGCTAAGTTTTCTGATTTCCTTTCAGTTTTGTGCAGAAGCTTCCACCCCCACCCTCTGCAGCTTTCTTCCACAGTGCTGATAGATCACCACTCTGTCTCACTGGGTTTTTGTTTTCTAGTAAACATCAAACCATCCACATCAGGATTTTCTAGTAAGTTAGCAAACACCAAACAGATGGGCAGGAAAACCAAACTGTAATTTAGAAAGCCACTGCTTTGGGGCATTCTCTCTTACCCAGAATGCCCTGGTTTCCACAGTGACGTTCAGGTACCCTAGAGAAGAAGAGTACTATAGGACAAAAATAAAGATATGGAAATCATACTTTGATGAGACATTCAGCTAGAAATTTGAAAAGACCCAAGGGAAGTTATTATAAAAAGAGAAACTGTTCTGATTATTAAACCAATGGGGCCTATCTCCCATAGCTTATTCCTATTTCTGGAGCTTCATTTACACTTATCTCCAAGCTTGAGCTACTACACATTAGGAAGACGATGGGCCAGTCCTCAGTGGCTCCCAGGCCCTTCCCAACACTAGCCAGGGTCCACATGCAACCATAGAAAGGCTGCCTAGCCAGAATCTGCCCCTCCCCAAATTCTTGACCCAAAAATGAGATGACTGCTTAACAAATAAAGCTTTGAGTAATTTGTTTACTCACACAATATTCCTAACAATGTATGCAGATGAAAAAACAAAACTCAAAATGAAGAAAAAAATGACTTAGATGAAAGGTCAGTCCTACATGTCTGAGGAGCACAGGAAATACCATATCGATAAGGAACAAGTCAACATAGCTGGCAGAGTCCGGAAAACTAAAGAACTGGGGATTACCAGAACTACAACCAGGGAAATGCACTCTAAGCCCAAAAAGCGGAGCATCATTGTTATCCTGTGTCCATTTGCTAAGGGGGATGATCCTTAGATATGGAAACAAAACTACTTAGGGCTTACAAAATTAGGTGGGTTAGGAAATGACAACTCATAACAGTGAGAGTAACTGTATACACTGACGCCTTAACCTCTTCCTATGACAGTTCCAAAATCAGCAATCAGATGTAAACATTACTTACCACTTACCATGTCTCCATGCGGATTACAGGAAGTATCTCAAGAAAATATAAAATATTCCAGAGAAAACATTCTCACACATCAGTATGAACTAGTTGTGAATGAAAAAGCTGGATGATCACAGGATATCCCCAAAGACCCAGAAGCCCATCAGCCATGGTTCACATGGAGAGCTTCCAATCAGTATTTTAATGTGCATACTCTTTAACTATGAACAAGAGCCTCACATGTTTTGACTCTCTAATGCTTGACTATTTAATAAAAGAGGAGTATTAAGAAGTAAAAAGAGTGATACTGAAGAAACAGAGATAATCCAAAGAGTACCAGAAATGTTAATAACAACGCCCTGTTTGAGAGAATAAAGGGGAATTATGACCAGGAGAAAAAAGTCATGAATACAAAAAAATTCAGTTAGTGGTCTTGTTATCAGGGGGGGGGAAACTAGCATTTACAAAATTGAAAAAGATGTAAGCCGTAATTTCTTGAACAACAACATTGATGGTTGTACTACAATCCACGGCAATGGCTTACTCTGCTGATTCCAAGTCACAGTTCACAAAAATGTTCCCTTGGTAAAAGTTCACTGAGAAGTGATGTGAGCATAATACCGTGACACCATTTTACTTTAGTACAACTCTATAAGCCACATTTATAGCAATGCCATCAGTGCGTGTTCACTGACATCATAGGTTGGAACACAGGTTTATCTACAACTGGGACTATGTCTCAAGGTTCTACCCTTTTCTGCCTTTCTTTACATCATCAGGAGGTAAACCATCACAGGTGAAAATCCTACTATGCCACAAGGGTCTGCAGGAGTAGGTCAAATATAAAGAATGAGTTGAATGTCAAAACGGCGCTTATTTTTTCCATAGCAAGATGAAATATCTGAAGGCCGTAGTATAGAAATGAGGTTTTTCATTTAAAATGCTTAGAGAAAAACACTTCCATCCTAGATTACTGTAACTAAACTAAATATTAGAATAAAAAAAATTTTTAAAAAAAGGTCTCAAAAGACTGTCTCCATTGTTGTCTCTTAGGAAGTCACAAAAGGAAATAATAAAAATATCCTGGGATTTAGGAAAGAGGAGACCCAAATGCATGAGGCAAAGAGTTAGAAAACTAATGATGGAGCAATCGTGAGATAGCCCTACATGTTATCAACTACTTCAAATTAGAGTACAAAACTAAGGAACTCCAGAAGAGATGTTTCTTTCAAAAAAAAAAAAAAAAAAAAAAACAAACCCAGAATTGAAAAAATGTATCTGACAGGTATGACAGTATGAAAAACTGTACTGTGCAGCTTTTGGAGGATACAGAGGAA